>JAKSZT010054552.1:15259560-15510435 GCA_026826555.1 Tolypeutes matacus
TTTTTTTTTTTTTTTTTTTTTTTTTTTTTTTTTTATGGGGAGGTCCTGGGGATCGAACCCGGGTCCCTCCATATGGGAGACGGACGCCCAACCAGTTGAGCCACATCCGACCCTCAATGTCTTTTTGATGTCATTTATCTCTTCAACTATATTGTCTTTCAGTTCATTAATTGGATTGTGGATATTTGTGCTCATCTCGCTGATTAGTTCTCTCAAATTCTGCATCTCTTCTGGGACTTTGATGTATTCCTTTTCTTGGGCCATGTCTTCTATTTTCTTAGTATGGCTCGTAATTTTTTGCTGGTGTTTAGGCATCTGGTTAGGATGTATTTTACTTAGATGCTCTATCTCTTTCTCTTTTATAGGGTTTTAGTGGCAGGAGGCTTTGAGTTACCACAGCTCTGTGATTTTTGGCTTGACCTGGATTGTTAGGATTGTCCTGCTGGTTGCTCAAAACTTGGCACTGGACCCAGTAATTGGTTGTAGAGTCGTTTCTAGGGCCTTGGGCAGGGAGACTATAGAGGCCAGGAAAAGCCTCTCCTGTTTATTTTTAATTTTCTTATGTGCACTTCCTTGGTCTGCGAGGAGATGACACTCATTGGCAGCTCTCAATTCAGTGCCTGGTCAGAGTGTATTTGTTGTGACACAAATCAGATCAATGTGATAGAGCTTCCTGTCTGGGGGCTAGGAGCCTTGTAATTCAAACTTTCTGAGACAGTTCTCTAGTCTTCTCTGGTAGCCCCCTCCCTTTTCCCAGCTAGGAAATATTTCCACTCCCCTCTGAATCTCAACAATCAGTCCCTGTTAGTAGAGGAGGAGATTGGAAGGTTTGTATATCTTTAGCCTCTTGCAGGCTTCAAGGCAAACAATGGCACAGCCCCACCCGGCCTGGAAGGGCTCTCGGGACAGGGCAGACCAAACCTGGGAGTCAAAAGCAGGGTCAGCCCCAGGCTCTCTCTCCCCTCTCCTGTGGAGTCCTCAACAATTAGTCCAGGCTAGAAGAGAGGGAAGTTGTGAGGGTCAGATTCCTCCAGTCCTTCCTAGGCTCCCAGGGCAAACCACTGTGTGGGAGGGTCCTTGGGGCTCTGCAGCCCAAATTTGCAGCTCAGAACCTGAGTCAGCCTAAGGCTGGGTCCCTCTCTCTCCCCTTTCCTGGAGTGGTAGATCCCTGGAGCCCCCTTTGTCTGTGGTCGGGCCCAGAGGCCCGAGAATTCTGAAGAGTGTGGGGGAGAGTGCTGGCAGCAGCAGCCGCTGCTTGTTCCAACTCACAGTTCTGTCGTCGCGATTTCCCTCTTTTGTCCCTCTCTCCTCTGGATGGTGTGCAGCCTTCACCTGCCGTCCAAAACCCTAGAAGATCTTTTTTGGGCTGTTTTAGCCTGTCCTCTAGCTATTTTTCTGGAGAAGAGATTCCTGTGTCTTACTAGTCCGCCATTTTCCTGGAAGTCTTGGTTTGTTTTTAGGAGCCACCAGGAACCGAACCTGGGACCTCCCATGTGGGAAGCAGGTGCTCAACTGCATGAGCCACATCCACTCCCCATGTCGCCAGTATCTTAATATCATCTTTCTAAAATAAATTTGATCTCAAATCAAGACACAGGCTTTTACTTAAATTACCAAGGATTATTTTTCATAATAAAATGATATACAGAGCCCTGACTCATAAATTTGCTAATTTATTCAATAACTTTTATTTGGTATTATTGGGGTTGCGTGCATTAGCAAATTCATCAATCAGAGCTGGGGATTCAGGGATACTTGGCTCCTGCCCTCAGGGAGCTCACCATGGAAAGAGAGTAAAAAAATGCTAAGGAAATGCAGCATGGCACGAGCTGCAACCAGAGAAAGCGACTTAGGGAAGTCCCCAAGGGAGGAACCAAACAAGGAGGCAATGAGGTTTGAGTTGAGTCTTGTGGGATGTGTAGGAGTTCGAGTGGAAGGACCTGCCAGGTTGTGGTGAGGGTACTAGCATACTCTTAAAAGGAATTTGGAATAAAACCAACATGTTTTTGAAGTTGAGGGGACATAAGATTACATTTATTTCAGAAAGGCTATAGTGAGGGCAAATGTAAAATGTGTTCAGGAAGTGGAGGGGCTGGGGAAAGAGGAACCAGGCAGGAGATTTTGGTTGTAGTCCTGGGGAGATAGATCAAGGAGCTTTGCCAAGGAATTGGTATTGAGGAAAGGAAGGAGGATGAATCCTAGGGCATGGGGCTTGCTGGAATCTGTGGGATCAAGGAACAGAAAGAGATTATCTGGGTTTCTGGCTGAGGTGATTGAGTTGGTGGTGGAGCTGTTATCAGGGTAGAGGATATCACAGGAGGAATTGGGGGTTCAGGGAAGGGGAGATAAGTTCCAATTTAGACCTGTCTGTGTTGCACATCTGGGTGGGGATGATCGGATGCTCGCTGGCGTTGGGGCAGATGGCTTGGTGCAGGGCTTCTGGAGGAAGGCAGGGCAGGCGCTCGTCCCAGCGTGGCCATGCTTTGGTTCCCTAAGCTTCCAGTTTCCTCATCTGGCAAATGGGGAAAGCACTATCTTGCAGGGTCATTATGAGGATTGGAGATAATAGATATTAAAAACCTGGCACTGGACAGGTCCTTGGTAGATGATAGAAGTCTTACAGCCTTGCTCTTATTTCCCGTTGGCTCCCGTACATGGGGCTGCTGTGAACACCAGTGTACAAGTATCTGTCCGAGTCCCTGCTTTCAGTCCTTCTGGGTCTACACCTAGGTGTGGAATGGCTGGGCCGTGGGGAGCATTCCTAGGATTAATCTGAGCCAAGAGGAAGGATCTAGGGCTCAAATCTCAGTGTTGCCACAGAATTGCATGTGTCCTTGGGCAGGTCACTTCACCACCCTGCTCCTATTTCCCCCCTTGGACACAGAGGCCACCGAATTTGAGAATTTTTAAAGAAAGTAACCAGCTCTGAAGTTGAAGTTAAAACCCATTCTAGTGCAGAAATTCTGTGATCTGAAAGCTGCAGGAGTGTTGAAGGGGGGGCTTTGGCTGCAGTTGGTTGATGTGAGCACTGGGTGCTGGCTGCCCGGGGCCTGTGTCTGTAAGAACGGGCCAAAACAGGGCGAAAGGGAGAGCAACGCCAGGCTGCAGTGGTGGGAAGGGAGTGTCCAGCCTGTTGCCTTTTGCACTTTTCATACCCCATGGATTAGAGTGTTGGGTTCATTCATTGAATACTCTGTCCCCAAATGTTTCCATGCACCTCTTGTGTGCCAGGTGCTGGATGGCTGCTGGGCAGACTGCACTGATCAGATGGAGGAGTTTGGGGCACTGTATCTTAGGGCAGATGGGGAGAGGCGAGAAGGAGTGTGGGCAGGGGGCAAAGGATCAGTAGGCTGCAGCATAAGTAACAGCGGAAGGAAGTGGGGATGTTTTGCTTGGAGAGGAGAAGACCTGGGGGGGTAGGGGAGGCATAAGGCACTGTCTCCTTACATGGGAAGGGCCTGGCACCTGGAAGAAGGATTAGGCCTTGGCTTTACAACTCCAGAGGGAAGAGCTAATTCTATTAGGCAGAATAACAATGATGATAATAATTAAAAATATATTATCTGCTATCTATTAAGGGCGTAGCGTGTGCCAGGCACTGCACACAGATCAGCTCTGCGTTAGACATTTATTGCGCTCCTAATTCAAAGGAGGAAACTGAGGTGCAGAGATGTTAAGTAACTTGTCAAGTGGCTGAGCAGGGATTTGAAGACAGATATGACCGATTTCATAGCCCGTCTCCCCACCCACATCTCGAAGGTGGAAGGTAGAGGCAGGCAGGTGGGGACTCAGAATGAGGAAGAGCTCTGGTCGTTAGAGAACCGAAGGCAAGGCCGCCTGCCAAGCTGGATAGTGGCCCGTGCAGGCTGGTCCTCGCGGGAGGAGACGGGACATGAGCTTGTAGTGAGCTCTTCTGATGCTGAGGACAGACCTGGGGGAGCCAGGCCTTGTGCCTCGTGATGGTTAAGTTCATGGGTCAGGTGGTTAGGCTGTGCTGTCCAGGTGTTTAAAGTGAGGCTGTTTCGTGGATTTAGTCATCAGTAGGTTGATTGCATCTATGGCCAATCACATCTACAATTAAGAAAGGAGATTGCCTTCAGCCATGAGAGAAGTCTCATCTGATCAGTTGAAGGCCTTAAAGGGAGAAGTGAGGATTTCAACAGTCAGAAGGAAAAATTTCTATCTCAGCTTCAGCCAACCAGCTTCTCCTGGGGAATGCATTGGAAAACCTTCATCGGAGCTCCTAGCTTGAAGCTGCCCTTCAGAATTCTAGAATTTGGACTTGCCCATCCCCACAGTCCTGTGAGCCAATTCCTATAGCGAATCTCCTAACATTTACATTATATGTCTCTCTCCTGTTGGGTCTGTTTCCCTGGAGTGTGCTGACTGGGGCCATTTGGCAGACGGGGAAACTGCAGTTCCCAGGGACCAAATGACTTGACCCAAGTCACACCATTCTAAGGGATAGAAGTCAGACCCCACCCTGGAAACCTGGGTCTCCTGACCCCCTCCCAGAGCCCTTCCCACTGCCCCACGCTGCCTCTCAGCCCTCCGGCACCCTCACATCCTGGGATTCGCATCCCGCCCTCACCTCTCTGAAGCCTCTGCTGTATCTGACAGGCTGCCTGTGAGGCCCTGTGGGTGCCTGAGCTCAAAACTGGAGCCTGGGGAGCAGATGTAGCTCAGTGATTAAGCACCTGCTTCCCATGTACAAGGTCCTGGGTTCAATCCCCAGTACCTCCTTAAAAAACACAAACAAACAAAAAACCAAAACTGGAGCCACAGCCAGAACCCAGGCTGAGTGAGAGGGGCTGCCAATATGTTGGAGGCCTGTATGTCGTGGGGGGCTTGGAGAGAGCTTTGGAGTATTTGGGGGGCTGTGTGTGCTTGGGACAGGCTGGAGATTCTGGCCTCGGGGGGCTGGGTGGAGAAGGCTGCAGGATCTGAGGGACAGCAGCCTCTCTCCGACCCCCCAGCCCCTTGCCAGCCCTCCCCCCACCTTTTCTGAAAGGTGGGCTGGGAGGGAGCAGATTAGGGAGGTTAATTACCCAATTAATTCACCCAGATCAGACAGGCTTTCTGCTTTGGGAGATGCTCTGCTGATGGAATGAGGAAACTGCTAATTTGCCCATTCTGGCGACTGACAAGGGTGGGGGCCAGGAGGTATGGGAGCTGTCGGCACACCCCACCCAGGCTCCCTCCAGCCCGTGCCCCTCTGAGCTGATGGCCTGGTCCTCAGCTTTATGTGCGTGGGGTCTTTTCTTTACCCCTGCCCTGTGATTTTCTTCGTTCTCCTGTCCCCGTTTATCTACACTAGATACCACAAGAACAGTTGTCTGGGCCAGGTCTCCAGACTTCATTCATTCGTCATCCATTCATTCAATAAGTGTTAATTGAGTAACTGCTTTATGATTGGGATGAGGTGGGTGCTGGCAGGGGACACAGCAGAGAGATGAAAGGTGCTCTGTTCTCTTGCAGTTGACAGTCCGTTTGCACAGAAGAGGCCTGCCTACTCGGGCTGTCCGGCTGAACCACTGAAGCCACGTGATCTAGGAACAGAGAGTGGGGGGAGGGCAAGAGGGATGGGAAGGAGGGACAGAGAGGGGGTGGGGATGTGTAAATGGGCCATCAGCCAGAGGAGCCTCCCCACCCAGGGAGGGCAGGCTAATTGAAGCCTGGAATTGGGGCAGGCTGGTGGAGAGCTGAGCCCTGTGGCACAGCCATCCCTGAGGCTGGAACAGCCAGACAAGAGCAGAGCCCAAGAAAAAGAGTGGTGGGAGGTGGGCTCAGACCAGGTGGCTGGAGACGATGGTGGAGGGTGGGTCGAGAGCTGTCTCCAGGGCTGATGTAGGGCGCGTGGGAGATCGGCTTTGTCGGGCCTTGCTGGAGTGAGGGCATGCTTGAAAGCAAACCGTCTTGGGGCACCCTCCATCGCTGATACATGGAGGAAGTGGAGATCCCTGTGGGTCCACGAGGGCCTCTGGAGGGCCTCATAGGAAGCAGCCCTATGACCTCATCGTGTTAGTCTCGTTCTTCCCTCTCCACATTCCCCTTCTTTAAGGCAGGGCTGTGAGCACGGCCCAGGGCCAACAAGAGGGGCCATTTTGGCCAGGATTGTCTCCCCAGCTGGTATGTCTTCACATCAAGGAGGGAAATGTCTCGGGGCCATGATGGTGACTGTGTGCAAATGTGTCCTCAAGAGATGAACCAAAGGAAGCATCACATTCAACAAGGCTCTGGTTTTGGAAGATTTGCTGGACTGGTGGTAATGGGGCTTTGGTTGCTACTTGGATAGTGAAAGGGAGACCCCATTAGATCCAGCTGACACCCTTTTTGGGCAGTGGCCCTTAAACTTTTGCCCATGTTAGCATATTAGGAGCAGGTTACCAAGGCCCTATCCTGGATATTCTGACTCCTTAAGGCCAGCCTCGACCCAGGAATTTGCATTTGTTACCAAACACCCAGGGATTCTCAAGTAGGTGACCTGGAAACCCCACTTGAAGAAATACTGCTTAAGAGGGTGCACAGCATTTTGGAAAGAGCCCTGGTTTAGGTGTCTGAAGGCTTGGGTTCTCATTAACTAGATTGGCTTCAGTGATCGACCTTGGGTACATGTCATTTTTTTTTTTTTTTAAGATTTATTTTATTCATTTCGCACCCCCCCCCTCATTGTTTGCATGTGCCGTGTCTGTTTGCTTTGTACTGGTCTTCTCTTTTTGTTTAGGAAGCAACGGGAACCAAACCCGGGACCTCCCATGTTGGAGGGAGACACCTAATCACCTGAGCCACCTCCACTCCCTGCTTTTTATTTCCTTTTTCTCTCTCCCCACCCTGTTGTTTTTGCACTCATTGTCTGCTCGCTGTGTCCATTTGCTGTGTTCTTTCCATCTCTCCTCTGCGTCTTCCTTTTGTTGTGTCATCTTGCAGCGCCAGCGTCAGTTCTCTGCGGCAAGGGCCTTCAGCTCTTTGCGGCGCAGGCTGTCAGCTCTCCGTGGCACAGGCCGTCAGCTGTCCATGGTGCGGGCCGGCTTGCCTTCACCAGGAGGCCCTGGGAATTGAACCCAGGGCCTCCCATATGGGAGACGGGAGCCCAATTGCTTGAGCCACATCCTCTTCTGGCATTTTTTTTTGAATATAGTTTTTAAATTTTTTTAAAAGATGCTTAGATTACATAAATGTTACATAAAAAATATAGGGGATTCCCATATGCCCCACTGGCTAGCCCTCCCACAATTTCCCACATTAACAACATCCTTCATTAGTGTGGTACATTTGTTACAATCGATAAACACATTTTGGAGCATTGCCACTAAGCATGGATTATAATTTACATTGTAGTTCACACTCTCTCCCACACATTTTTGTAAGTTACTACAAGATATATAATGGCCTGTATCTGTCATTGCAATGTCATTCAGGACAATTCCCAAGTCCCAATAATGCTCCCAAATTACACCTATTTTTCCCTCTCCCTCCCCTCAGAACCTCCAGTGGCCACTGTTTCCACATGAATGATAAAAGTTCTTCCATTGCTAGAACCACAGTAAATCTATAGTAGAAATAACAGTAAGTCTACTCTAGTCCATCACTCATTCCCCAATCCTGAGGATCATGGGATGGTGATGCCCACTCCGCCTCTAATTGAGAAGGGGCTTAGATCCCATGGGGCAGATGGATGGGACTATCTTGCTTGCAGTTGCAGACTCTGTTCCTTGAGATGGTCATTGTCCATCTTCATCTCCTTGTTAGTTGTCCTGGGTGAGTCCAATGAAGTAAAGAGTAGGTATTGCAACTCTGCTGAGATTCAGGGCCCAACTGGTACATGAACAGACCAAAGATTTAAATATCTTGGACATACACCTATCAGCCCTAGTACTAACAATAGGTTCAAATAGAAGGGGCAGAAGAGCCATGTGTAGGGAAACCACAAGTGAGTCCAACTCTGTCACACTGGGGAGCATAAATTCCAAAGTAGGACCCATTGGCAGGGCGCCATACTCCTGGGTGTGCGTCATTTAATCTTTGAATTCTCGGCTTCTCCTTCTCTAAACTGGTGCAATGATGTTGGTGTGACTACTTCCTAGGACTTCTGTGAAGGCCACTTACATGAAATCCCTTTGAACATTCTTTTGTAATTGCAGGCTATTGTAATTGTTGTCATTTTACAATTGTAATAGAAATGTTCAGAGGAGTCTGTCTGGATGATTGAAACTGGGAATGCAGGGAAAGGGAGAAGTGGAGGAAATGGTCTCTGAAGGCCCCTAGCTTCTGGGATCTTCCCCCAACAGAAAATCCAAGGGCTTTCCTCCCTCCCCCTTCTATCCAGGTCCTGGATAGTAAAGTATGGCGGCTGTTCAGTCTGGAGATGAAGGGGTCCCAGGAGAGAGGTCCCTGAGCTCCCTTACTGCAGCAGCTTATGGGTCTCCTTTCCTCCTTTCTCGGTGCTGATGTTGCTGAAACGGAGCCATTAGAGATGCAGGTTGCCTCTGGGAGCCCCGGCATGTGTGACCCTCTTGCGCCGGGGCTTTTGCTGTGCTCTGCAGCACGGCTTTGGGCGTGGGGTGAGCTGGCGCCCAGAGTGTCTGATGTGCACATCATCTCCAGCAGCTCCTGGCTGCTTGGCCGCCCTGTGGAGGAGGGAGGGTTGGAACCGGGCTTCCAGGTGCACGACTTCAGGCCCACTGAGAACACGGTGTTGCTGCTGCCCTGGGGCTGTGCCGGGGCAGCTGTCCCTGGCACGGACTGGCCTGTGTGGGTTCCTTGCTTTTTGTGGTCTTTCCTTTCAGTTTTGGGCCTGATAAGGTCAGCAGAGTTACGGATGATCCTGATGATGCTAATGATGGTTAACAAAGACCAAGTTGTCCCTAGACCACTCTTTCCATCCTATTTGGGTTTAGAATGCATTTAGAGACAGTCATTCCATCCACAAATATTTGTCGAGGGCAGCCATGTGCCAGGCACTGTGCAAAGTACTGAGGGGAGATTGCAGTGGGAGAGAGGCATGGGGGGCCCAGTGGATAAGCCATTGTCGGGTAATAGAGAGTTGACACCTTTCTCCCATCTGCATTTCTGCTGTCAGTCTTACATCTTAGGACCTGGAAGTTGAGTCCTGCGCTAGCTGTAGCTTAGTTGGAATTTCTGGGTGTTAGCAGGGCGGGGATCAGTGGGAACTCGGGGATCATGTTCAGAAATGGAATCTGGGTGTGCCCAGTGCAGCTCCTGAACTGAGGGTGTAGACCAGGAGCCCTGGTGCCTCCAGAGAAGGGCTGTTGCTAAGGGACCCATTTTGGAGCTTCCCAGGTCAGCACTCTCCCACCTCCACTGGGCCGCCAGCCCGCTGTGGCTACGTGCTGCAGCTGGGCCCGCAGAGCTTAAAATAGCACCATGAGCTGGCCGCCTTGCACGTGGGAGCCCGCCGGGGGCGTGGTGGGGCAGCACCTGGGATTGGGGCTCCCCATGCTCTAACCACTGGGCTGGGGAGCATTCTTCTTCTTTGGGGGTTTCTTCCAGGCCCAGAGCCTGGGGGAAGTAGGGATGAGTGTGGTCGGGGGTCCAGGAGTAGCTGGTGCAGAGGGAAAGCAAAGGGTTCGCCTTTCTGAGACCTCTTAAGGCAATGCCTGGAACTTGACCTCTGAGCCCCCCACTGCAGAGCTCAGGACCCTTCAGACTTGGCGCCTGGTTTGGCCCTTGCTCTGGCCCCTGGTACTGCCCAGATTTAGCCGTGTTGGGTCCCATTCTGCCCTAACTGGAGAGAGAATGAGGTGCAGGGGTGGGGTGGGGAGTGTGGCAGGGCCAGGGCGAGGACATGGGCAGCCTGGCTCCTAGCCGGGCAGGCATAGACCGCAGGACCTCGTCACTCTCCAGCTGCCGCCTCCTGGGGGGCCAAGATGGCGCCAAGATGGCGCCTTGGGGCTCTGGCCTCCTGCATCCATTCATTCACACCTACTATGTGTAAACTCTGTTCTGCGCTGTAGAGATGCAGCAACGCGTGAAACAGACCCAAATCTTGGCTTAATTTGAAGCTTAATTCTGGTGGGGGGAGACATTATAAACAATCAGTGTTATAAATAAGTAAATTATGTTGTAGGTTGAAGGTAAGTGCAGTGGAAAAACTAGACCAGGGTAAGAGAGACTGTGTGCTAGGGGGAGGTACAAATGAAATGGAGTGGTCAGGGAAGACCTCGTGGGGAAGGTGACATTTGAGCGAGAATTTGAAGGCGATGGGAGAGCCAGCAATGCCGCTACCCAGGGGAAGAACATTCCAGGCAGTGAGAGTAGCCGTGTAAAGGCGTGAATGTAAGAAATGGCAGGGAGGACAGTGTGGCCAGAGAGGAGAGCGTGGGGAGAGAACAATAGGGTCAGGCGTGTGTGTGTGCATGCATGTGTGGGGTATGCACACAGGTGTGCATATGTGTGTAAATTGTGTAAATGCTTGTAAAAACTTTGTCTTTTTCTCTGCACGAGATGGGAAGCCATCAGAGACTTTTGAACAGTGGAGTGATGTGGCTCGCCTTCCAATATGGGATCACTGGGATTACTAGATAGCGCCAGAGCTCATTTCGGCTGCCTGCCCTTCTCTGGTTATCAGGGCACCAGAGATCAGACAGAGGGCTACCCGGTCCTTTCCCCTCGGCCCATGACTTCTCCAGCCTCCATTCCTATTCCCCAAACCCTAAACACGGAGACCCTTACTCCAGGGGAGGAGGGGCTGGGAGGTGGGTTCGTTGTAGTGGTTTGCTGGCGCTGACGTGTGCCGACTCTCAGGAGCCTATTAGTAAACGTTCAGAAATTTTGCCTGATGGTTGTCAGATCGTTGGCAGCTTGAGATCTGCCACAGTGGGGATATTTACACCCCGGAATTGGTAAATGCTACAAATCAGGGCTTTTTCTCCTGGAGAGCCAGTTGCTGAACAGGTGCCAGCTCCCACTGGTTTGCTGTCTCCACCATGCCTGGCTTTGGAGGGCAGCGAGGGCCTTGGTTGCTTTCATTCCATTAAGCATGTGGCTGCTGTATGGCATCACTGTGAGTCCAGCTGAGAGGGGCAGGGGGGAGGGCGGCTGTTCCCAGGAGCGATTGGTCACCCCGTGGTGCTATGACGAGGGGCCACTCCGATTTTCCTGGCTGGGTGATCCTAATGCACGGCTCTTCTTTCCTTCCTTTCCTTCCCTCCGTGCATGTAGGATGGTGTGTGTGCGCCTCAGTAGGGGTCAGCCTTGTACATAAAAGCAGGGCCCACCCCTGGCATGGGGACAGGCCTCTGATTTGGGAGTCTGGAGATGTTGAGTCCAGTCCCAGCGCTGCCCCTTACTGTCTTAGACAAGTGCCCTCCCGTCTTTGGCCCTTAGTTTCCTCATCTATAAATGTCCCTGCTTATCATGCAGGAGGTGGTCAGGATCAAAGTGATCACAAGTGGGAGAGTCCTTTGAAAAATGCTGAGAGGCACAACAAGCATTTCCATGTTGATGGTGTTCAGGCAACTGGGACTCCTTCTCCTCCGCCCTCCTTCTCTTAAGATGTTGTTAAAGCCCAACCTGGAGCCCACCTTCTCCAGGAAGCCTTCCCTGATTTGAACCCTTCCTTAGAGCTCTTCTGTTATTTACTGCTCTTTTATTTCCCCCCTCTCTCTCCCCCCAGATAGCTCTCTCGTCTGCCTGCTCGTTGCGTCTGCTCATTGCGTCAGCACGTTGCGTCAGCTCCTCTTCTTTAGGCGGCACTGGGAACCAAACCTGGGACCTCCCATGTGGGAGGCAGGCGCCCAACTGCTTGAGCCACATACGCTCCCCATGCTGGTCTTTCATTCTGTCGCTTTTCCCCAGATGGACCATCAGCTCCTTAAAGCCTGATGCTCCTTCTGACAACCACACTGGCGAGCCCAGGATGGGCCCCAGTGAGTGCTCAAGGACTCTGTGGTGTCAGTGTCTGCTGTCTTTTATCATACCATACACTGCGTGGCGGGCGGTCATCGCGTATGTGTGTTTGAGAAGTTCAAAAGGGGAGTGCTGGATGTTTGATTAAGTAATTTCCTGGACATTGCCTCATCTACCCTTCCCAATCATACTTAACCCCATTTTACAGATGAGGAAATGGAAATGTGCTCATTCATTCATTCATTCATTCATTCATTTGTTCATCAAACAATGTGTACTGTGTTCAGAGAGCTGGTCTTGCCCAGGCCACACAGAGCTCTTCATCCTGCCAGGCTCCCTGCAGTGTGGGTGAGCTTGCCTGGTCCTCACCCCTTCAGCGGGGTGGAGTGTGCACTCAGGGAAGGACGTGGGATGCACTGGGGTGCTGGTCCAGCCCAGATCAGGGAGTGGGAGAAGGGAGGGGACAGCACCCGTGCTTGGCGCCTGTCCCTGCCGTGTCCGGCCGGCCGTGGCTGCTGGCTGGCATTTCCTCTGGCAGCGGTGTGGGGGAAGGGAAGAGCAGGTGTGCCCTGGCGCCCGGCCCTGCTGGGATATGGAAGTGCCCATTAGGGCCGGAGCCTGGGGCATGAGTGACACCCAGACACCGTGGCCACATTCTCTGAGCTCCAGGCTGGACATCTGAGCTCCCTGGTGGTTTGGTAGATGGCTGAATCTGGTGGTTGACCCCTGAGAAGGCCTCCAGAGGGCAGGACAAATGGAGGTGGTCCATCCAAGGAGAAGCCTACCGGACAGGCTGAGGTGGGGTTAGGGGGCACCCGATATATGGGTGCTGAGGTGAATGCATATGGGGAAGGTGGGGGGGCGTGAGGCTCAGGGAATCTGTGCCCTGTGTGAGAGGTTCCATAACTTCCCTCCAGATTTATTAAGTTCTACCACGTGTCAGGCCAGGCTGGTGCTGCAGGAGGAACATGGTGAGTTAGGTCTCAGCAGCTTCTTCTAATCTTGTAGTAAGAGAAGACATGAGACAAGGTCAAGTAAAATCAGTATCCAAAGCAAGGTTCAGGGTGAGAAAAGAGAGAGCCTCTTAGGTTGGGGGATGAAATCAGGGTGTCCTTCCTGGAGGAGGTGTAATTTGAGCCAAGACTTGAAACATCTAGGAAAAGGCACCCATGGGGAGTGGACACCCCGTAGGAGAGGGCAGTGCAGAAAAGTAGGGATGTGGTCAGAGGACAGTGAGGACTCAAGAGTGCTGGGGCATGGGTACAGGCTGGGGATTTGTGGGAGAGGAGGCTGACGAAGCATGGGGTGGAGGGACCAGAGGTGGGGACAGGGCCAGAGCTCTCCTCAGGCTGGTGACGGAGGCAGCACATGGCAGGTGAATTAGGACGAGGCCTGGGGGCAGGGACACCAGTCTGGAGATGGGGCAGAGGAAGGCAGGGCTGGGCTGGCAGCAGCAGGGAGGGGAGGCCGCTCCCGGGAACGCATGTACCCCCCAGTCCAGTCGCGTGTGTGCTCGCCATCTGCACGCTGAGGAGGCCTGGGTTGGCAAGTCGTGGCTGGGTACAAGTGACGTGTGACGGGGCTACCGCAGGAATGGGTCTGTGCCAGAGCAACCCGGGCGGGACTTCGGGAAGAACTTTCTGCGACTGTAAGACTTTTGGTAGCCCGGAGAGCTGACTGAAGGGTGTGGTTCTGACCATCCTCACCGGAAGCACCTTGAGAAGAGCAGAGGCCTCCATGATTGGGATGAACTGGGAGCTTTTACGCTGGAGGCACCTTGAGTGACAGCCTGGGGGACGTGGGTCCCAATTGAGATGCTGGGCAGTGACCTGCCTCATTTACTGGACCACAAGTGACTTCTTGCACTGTGAGAATCGAGTCGCAGGCAGCCAAGTCCTACCTGGTTAGGGGTGCCCCAGTGTGCCCCTGTTCAGGTACATTGGAACCGGACAGATCTTCCTGCTTCAGAGCAGGTCGGTCGGGCCACTGCATCTTCTCCATTTTCTTAACTTTAGAGCATCCCTCTGTGCCACCCTTTTCCTCCTGTCGCTGCAGTGGCTTAGCTACAGCCCCAGAGCCTCCTGGCTGAGTGGTGGGAAGGAAGGAAGAGGGGAGGCTGCACCGGCTCCTGCAGGCAGTAGCTCTAGAAGTCAGCAGCCGGGGCCCAGACGCCTCCCGGGCAGGCTGGAGGCTGGGCAGGGAGTGCGTCCCAGCCCACAAGGCAGTGCCCTCCGTGGATTTGCTGGGTCAGTACATTTCCAGTGGTGCATGGCAGTCAACCTCGGGCTTCATCACACTTCCCCGTGCCCTGCGGTCTGGCCTTATCTCACCCTCCCCGAAGCCACCTGTCCTCCTTGATAAGTATGAATAACAAATGCTTTCTTTCTCCTCTGTCTCCCAGGAGCAAATGCTCAGTGTGTGCACGCACGCAGGTGCAGTATGTCTGTCTGTCCAGCATGATGCCTGCACACCAGGTCCTCCTGGGCATCTGACCAGGCTGCTGATTGTGCTGGGGATGAAAGCTGGGGCTGGTTTGGGGCTCTCCTGGAAGGAAGGTCCTGAGATTCCAGGTGGGCGGCCCTTTACCCAGCAGGCCAGGAGCCTGCACTTCTGGGCCTCAACCCCTGCTACCCCTTCCAGCCTGGAAACCCGCTCGGGGGCGACTGTTGCCCTTGGAAGTGGCAGTGCTTGCTCTGTGCATGAAGCCAGCCATGCTCCAAGCCAAGGCTGACTTTTCTGAAGATCTGCTTTCCTCTCACTCAGGGCACCTAGAGAGGTCCTTGCTGCAGCATTTATCCGTCCCACTGTGACTTAAGAGCGCTTGCGTGCTTGGCTCCGCGCCAAGGGCTTGGACTTCACAGATGGCACACACAGTCCTCGCCTTCAAGGGGATCACATTTGGAAGGTGTTGGGGGACACCCAGTGATAGGATGAGCTGAGGGTGGTGGTTGTGCTCCGAGGAGAGACTTGCCTCCCCAGGCTTGAGGGAGGAGGCAATAGCAATGCCAAGGTTGCCCGGCCTGAGGCTCTTAGCCAGTCGGAGTGTGTGGGAAAGGGATTTCACGCAGAGGGCACAGCAAGCCAAGGCCAGGGGGTGAGGAAGAGGGGGGGGTCGCGCCCAGGGTGGGTATTTCAGCCGGTGCCCAGGGTCATCTGTGGCCCAGCCCCCCGACGTTTCTAAACTCGTGTGCCGTGAAACTTCCTTTCAGCTGGGCATGCGGACTTGCACCCCCGCCCCCAGACATCCTGGGCATCTTCTGCCTCTCTCAGCTCGCCTGGTCATTCCCCTACCTTCTCCCCTCTGCCTGTCAAGACCTATTCTAAGCTTTAGAAGGTCAAAGTGATTCTTGGAAAGAACACCATTGCCTAGCCTGATCTGGCGCGTGGTTCAGTCTCCCGAGCAACTGAGCCCGAAAGGCAGAGAAAACTCCAAGTCCTCGGGGAAGGATCGACGGCACCATTCGTGAGAAAAATCCATTTCCGAAAAGAGTCTTCCCTTTACGTAATGCCTGGTGCCTATCAAGGTTGTTGATCATTACGAAAATCCTAGAAATGTGGGATCCCTTGACAAGACATCTAAAAATGTTGGAACTGGATTGGTGGGGGCTCCTGCTTGTGGTGATGTAATGAAATTACAGATTCAAGTGGATGAAAAGGGGAAGATTGTGGATGCCAGGTTTAAAACATTTGGCTGTGGTTCTGCGATTGCCTCCAGCTCGTTAGCCACTGAATGGGTGAAAGGGAAAACTGTTGAAGAAGCCTTGACCATCAAAAACACAGATATTGCCAAGGAACTCTGCCTTCCTCCTGTGAAACTACACTGCTCAATGCTGGCTGAAGATGCAATCAAGGCTGCCCTGGCTGATTACAAACTGAAACAAGAACCCAAGAAAGAAGAGACAGAGAAGCAGTGAGCCCTTGGCGAAGCCTCCAGCAGATCACATCTGCTGTTTCCCCACCCACGCTGCAGTAGCCCCTCGTGCTACAATAAAAGAGCTGTGAGGTATGCACAATATTTGCTGTTCACGTTATGGCTCTGATTAGCAAGTGAAATACACAGTTTAATTGTTCTGAATCCTGTGGTTTCTTTCAGCCCACTTTTATCGCCTTAACCCATTTATTGTATATTTTGAATTGTGTATGGCCTCAAAACTGAAATCAGTAATGAAGTCTCAAGTGCTTGGTAGCCTTTGAAGTGCATAAATATCTAATTTTACCTAAATCTGATTTGGGGAAGGTTACCAGGATGCCTTGATATGATTATTTGATAGAAGCAATTATTGTACATAAAACAGATCTGCATATATATTCTATAATGAATAAAAGAATGTAAGACAATGTTTTTCCCTGGTAAAAAAAAAAAAAAAAAAAAAACCTATTCTAAGACACAAACAGGTCCCCTGTCATAGGATGGGAACTTCAGGGCTAGAAGGAACCTTAGAGAACCCACTAGTAAAACCTCCTTGTTTTGCAGGTGAAGAGCTAGAGGTCACGCAGGTAATTGGTGTCCTGAGGCTGTGTTGCTTAGGGGGCCAGAGGTGACCACAAAACTGGCAGGCCTGTGAGGCCCTTCCCAATGATGTGGGCTGCCCTGTGCACCCATTCATTTGTTCATGGGTATTTATTATGTTGTTCCCCCCCCCCCCCCGCCCCATAGTACTGGATCCTGGGGATATAGTAGTGAGAAAAATATGTAGCCCCTGCTGCTCTGGGGTTTATGGTCTCACAGGAGAATCAGACAGTAAATTGTCCATTGTTGCTCAAGTAAACGTGTACTTTTAAAATGAGGCAAAGGTAAATGGTACAAAGAGGAGGTATACCACGGGGAGAGGGATTTTACTGAGAGCTGAGGGGGGCAGCCCGAAAACCAGGAAAGACCTTTCTGAAGAATTCTCAAGAGCTCAGGGATGCATAGGTCTAAGTCAGGCCCTGGGATGGGGAAGGACATTCCAGGCAGGGAACAGAGTGGGAAGAGACTCAGAGGAGGGATAGGGCTGGTGGGAGCACGATGGGTGGGAGGAGAATGGCTGGAGAGGCGGGCAAGGGTCCGTCATGCTGGACTCTCTGGACTATCTTAAGAATTTGGATTGTCCTAGAAAAGTAGGACTGCAAACACACACATCCAGTCATAATCTCCTTGATATGGGAAGCCACAGGAGGGGATAGGTAGGGGAGGGATCCGAGAAGATTCCTGCTCTTGGAGAATGGACTCGGGCAGGAGTGGCAGTGGAGAGCCCTGGCAGAGGCTGTCACTGGCCAGGGTGAGAGACGAGATGGGGCTGGGTAGAGCAGGGTCTGTGCAGATGGCAAGACTTGGCCTTGTGTTTGGTTGCAGGAGGGGGCAACTTATGGAGAATCAAGGACGAATCTTGGGGTTTTCTGGCTTAAGCAACTGGGTGGGTATTGAGGCCCTTTACTGAGAAGGGAGGAGCAGGTCTGGGGGAGGCGCGTGCCTCTGGGGCCTGTGAATTTGGGAGCTGCTGTGAGATAGCCACGCAAGTTGTCGGACTTACATAGGTGGCATCTGAAGCCGTTGGCTCGGATGCAGTGGCCAAGTACAGGGATTTTGGGGGGAGGAGAAGTGGGCCAGACTGAGGGCCTCCCCAAGGAAGGGGGTGAGCTGAAGAACAGGAGGAGCTGCCAGCACTTACTTTTAGACTTTGAACCACAGAACATTATGTATTGATTATGTGCTGTGATGCATCTTTCTTTGCTCTACTATGTTATAATTAGAGGGGACAGGGACCATATTTACTATAATTATTGTTGATAATGATTGCGGTGCCTCAATTCCTTGACCGTTTCCTATACTGCAGACTCTGTGTCATGTGCATTGCATTCGTCATCTTTAGTCTGGTTCTTTACATTGCTTAGGAAGGTGTGCATCTCTGTTTTATGGTTGGAGAAACCAACACAGAGCAACTAAGTGGTCATTCTAGGTTGCCCAGCATTAGGCGACTCACTCCAGCTGGGATCTGGACACAGCCCCACCTAGCCCCAAAGCCCAAAATCGTTCCACTACATTATTTTGCCAGAGCTTTGTTCTCTGCGGTTGGGTCAGATGGTGGGTATGGGCAGGGGCCACTGAAGACACCTGAGCCTATGCCACCCTTTCGCACAGAACTGGCCCCAACTGACCCACAATTACTAGGGCATGGGGGTGAGCTGATTTCGGGGGAGTGGGGTTGGCTCTGTTAGGGTCCATCCACATCTCCCACCTGGCCCCTCGTGGTCCAGGAGCCACGTCTTCAGTACCATGGCTGGGACCCTGCTTTCCTCTGAGCTCAGCTAGCTGGCTGTCCAAGGCATCGCCAGGGTATGTTCTGACCAACTCGCTCACCATCACTTGCGGAGTCTGGGTGCACAGCTGAGGGTCTGTGCACAGTCCGTTCCCTCAGTAGCCAGAAGTGGCCTCTGACAAGGGCTGACCACAGGGAGGAGGCAGCTCTGCTCCTGGGCTTTGCGGCATGGCTTGTGGCACAAGACACTTGCATGCGCTCACCAGAAACTCCCAGCTAGAGGGAGAGCTGCTTCCGCCCGGCAGGGTCCTTAAAGTGCCTCCAGAAGGCATGGCCCACCCGGATGGGGAGTCGACCTCACGGCACTTCCACTGTTACCTGGTGTTGGCATTTAAATTTCCTGGGCTCTGTTGCCAGGCTTTGAAGCCTTTAGATAGCCAGCTTTCCAGGAACAATTCCATAGATTTCTGGCTTGGGTTCCATCCTTTCGTTAGTGGATTTAGGGCTTTCAGGCTGTCCTTGGGAAGAACTCGGGGCCCAGGTATGGTGGTCTCCTTTTCCCTCCACCCACCCACACTTTCTAAGCACCTGCCATCACTGTGATGGTCACTGTGCCAGGGGCCGGGAGTTGATGAGACACGGCCCCTTTCCCCCTTCCAGAAGCCTAGGGACCGGAGCAGGGCAGATGGGCAAACTGAAATGCAGCCTGAACCAAGAGCTTCAGGGGGGGCCAAAGGAGGGGGGGGGAGAGCAACAAACCTCCTCTCCAGAGGTTCCCGCTGCCCTTGGTAGGCTGTTATGAGCAGTTTACCTCCCCACCTGGCAGTGAGCCCCCCACGGCAGACAATGCCTATTTTTTTCTCACTGGTCTCAAAACTACCTTTCACCGTCACCGTCTTTCCTAATCATCCCAAGTTCGGTGACATATGACGTCCTAGCCGTTTAATTTCCAGAGTCTGCAGAAGAGCCTCCCCACCAGCCTCTGTGAGTGAATCCTCTGGCAGACATCCCAGGGTGCAGCCCCTTCCTAGGGGCCCTTCTCCAGCCTCCTCTTCTGCCACCCTCTTTTGCTCAGCAATTAGCGCATTTTCTGATCTCAGTGTCGGAGTTTAATAAACATCCTCTGACAAAGGCCATCTCATGCATTATTCCTTTGGATGGTGAGTGCTGCTTTGCGTCTACCCGAAACTCTGGGTGAGGTACAGGATGCCTTGTGAGCTGTACACAGTGTCACAAACAGAAATAGTCCTTGCAGGTCAGACAGGGGGTCTGTGTTGGCTCATTGGCTCTATTGTGTGTGGATGAGTGAGAGACCCAAGACTGAGTTTTGTTTTCCACTGCAAGCTGGAGGCACGCAGGGCAGGCAGACCGAGACTGGCATTGACTTTGAGGCCCACGTCTCCCCAGCTGCCAATCAGGAGAGATGTTGTGTGTTGATCTCACTAAATTCACTTCTCTTCCTCTCCTTTGGGAATTCTGCAGTTGCTTCACCTTTTTTTGTTGTTAAAAAAAGAAAAGAAATAAAGAGACAGAGAAAAAGAAAGGAAGGACAGCTCTGCCTTATTCACATGCTCAGAGATGCCCTCAAGGGCAGCCTATACCTTTCAGCTCTTTTGGGCATGGCCAGTGGTTGAGGCTCAGGAGGACCAGGAGAGGTGGCATCTCACAGCACCTTGGCTCTCTGGTGGTTCCTTCTGCCCCTCAAATCCATGGAAGAGAGGCAGCCACACCGCTGGCCTTCTCACCTCTCCTCCACCCTGCTGCCAGGCCCAGCTTACTCGGGTACCGATTTCATGACGTGCCCCGACTGGGAAGCTCCAGAATGAGATCCATCCTATTTGGGTGCCACGTCAGACTCCCCCTCCCCCCGCCCAGCTCAGCGAGGCCCATCTGCTCACTGTCTCCTGAATGTGTGATACCCATGCCTTCCTAGGATGCCCTCCTACCCCTTCTTCCCATGCAGACCCACCACAGATAGCCCTGCTCCCAGGGCGGGTCCACGGAGTGGCTCTTTGCTGGTCCTCCCACTAGCAGCTCTCTCTATCGCGCTGCTTCTAGATATGGGCTCTAGATACGGGGTTGGAGCAGGGGGAGAAGGCAGTCTCTTCAGCTAGGCTGGGAGCCCCTCCAGGCTCACAGCCATGTCCCATTCATCTTTGTATCTTCCACGGCCCTTGCTCAGTATCCTGCCCATAATGAACAATTATGAATGATGGTTTGCCCGCGATGGGAGCACAAGAAGGGACATGTTCTGGCTACCACCTTGTCAAGCTGTCTGCTTTCGCGGAGTGGCTTTCTGTCTCCCAGGCTAGATTCTCCTGCACCCCCTTCCTTCTCCAACCCTCCGTAAGATGACTTGAGGTCATCTCCCTGGCACTTCATCCTTGTTGGCATTTAGTCTGGATGTACCGCTCCTGGTCCCAATGCTCCCTTTTGCCCCTTAGGTCCTTTTCTAATGACTTGCTACCTCCAGTACCCTGTTGTGCTTTGAAATTCTATCTCCTAGATTGGAAGGTTCCCATGTGCAAAGAACACGGGCTTTGAAATCACACAGAGCGGGGTTCAAGTCCTGGCTCCACAACTTCCTAACCACGTGACCCTGGAGAAGTTCCCCTCTCTATGCATCAGTTTCCCTATCTGTAAAATGGGGATAATGATCATACCTCTTTCATCGGGATGTCATGAGGATTAGAGGATTAAACAAGTTCCTGCATGGAAAGCTTGGTGCCTGGTTTGTGATGACGGCTAATAAATCTGAGAATCCGCATTGCTCTACTATTCTGATACCGACTAAGCTGGGTAGCCAGATGGGTCTGCACTGCAGCTTTGGTAATGGCCTGAGTGGGACCCCAGTGCCCTGTGGACAGTGTGGCCAGGAGAGAGTACCACTGTGACACTGGGCAGCCTCTCCTCCTCTTCCCTTCCTGCTGCTCCTCCTCCAGGCCCTCAAACTTTTGCCTGGGTTGCTGAGGCAGCAGTTAGTGGCAAGAGCTCATTTAGAATCAGAAATGAAGGTAGAGCCATCCGGGGCAATGGGAGACTGTCTTGACTGGACAAAGTGTGAGTGGGGAAGAAGTGAGAGTTGAGAAAGGAGCCAGCCTGGAGGGTCTCCACTGATGCCAAGAGCCCACCTGAGAATACGGTTAGCAGGACCTTATGTTTGCTCAGTGCTTTCAGCCCTCAGCCGGCTCTCACAGCTGCTAGCTCACCTTATCCTCGCAGCATCTCTAGGAGGAGGGGTCACTTCACCCCCATTTTCAAGAAGAGGAAATGGAAGCTCAGAAAGGCAAAGCACCTTGCCCTTGATCACACAGCTAAAAGGCAAGAGCGAAAAGCAGGTCTCTTGACAGCCGGGCGGGCTGGTAAATGATCTCCTTGCCAGCCGCAAAGGAGGAGTGTTGTGAGAATGAAGTGGCAGCCGTGAGCCCCTCGAGAGCCGCAGGGGTTGAAGCTGACCAGGACAAAAGGCCTTAGCCATGGCAGTCAGGCGGCCGCTGTGTTCCCGCAGGAGCCGGCTAGATAACTGCCCCCTTATCTGGAGGGAGCAGGAGAGAAGAGAGGGCTGGCGGCTGCGGGTGACGCTGTGCTTGGCGCGCTGGGCGCCCGGCTGAGCTGAGAAGGGGCTCAGACCAGGAAAGCCACGGCAGGCGCCTCCAAAGAAGCTGAGCTGCCCCCACTCCGAGGAGGCAGGCCTGCCTGCGAGCCTGGCAGGGTGCTTGTCCCCCAGCTCGGCGGCCCTGCAACAGCCCTGGGAAGAGGCTCTTGCCGTCCCCCTGGTCAGATTTAACGCCCCCTTCCTGTACAGCCACAGCCAGTTGTGTCAGCTCCGTTCTGCACTGGCCATCTGCCCCGTCTTGGTGATGAATGTCCTCTTGTCGCCCTGACTAGACTGTGTGTGTCTGAAGGGCAGGGAGCAGCAAATCTTCTATCCGCTGCCTCAGGGGCCTGGCCAGCGCTGAGCTCACAGCAGGTGTGGAAGGAATGCCTGATGGAATCCCAGGTACAGGTGGATTCTTCTACCCTGCCTCCCCAAGCCAGTCCCGGGTGCTGGGCACACAGACCTGGTCCCTGCACTCTCGACTGCTGAGTGACAGGGAGGGGGCAGAATAGAGAGCTGGAATCCCTGCTGGACAAGTCTTCTTGCATCCCGTGGCTGCAAACCGCGGCGGCCCCAGGTCGGCGATGCAGACTTGTGCACGAGGCCCAGGGAGGCTTTTAGGGCGGGAGCAAGGCTGCCCCAGGGCGTTCCCACGGCCCAAGCCCGCGCGCTCCGCCCCGCCGTGCGCTCCTCGGAGGGGACCGTGCGCCCTGGGGCCCAGAGAACTCCCGCCGCTCACCCTTGGCAAAGGCAGAATGCGGAGGGGCCAGGGGGTCTCCCACTTCGGCCACGCAGTTCTCCCGGGCGGGCCAAGGTCCCGGGCGGACCTGCGTGCCACCCCGACACGCGGGGCTGAGGCATCGCGCAGCTGCAGGAGCCTAGCCGAGCCGCGTGCGCGCGCGCGTGCGCGCGGAGGGGGCGGGGAGGGCGGCGCGCGCGCTCCGCAGAGGCCCCCGAGCGCCTTTCCCACACCTCGCACCTTCCCTGCGGTCCCTGCTCCCTGCGCGCGCGAGCAGACCCACGTGTGTAAAAGCGCGGTGTGTGTGCGCGTGCGCGCGCGCGTGGCTGTACAGCCGGGAGGCCGTGCGCCCCGGGCCGGACAGGCCCCCGTGTGCACCGGGGGTGGCGGCCGCGCTCCTTTCCCCTGAGTCCTCCCCAGGCTTTGTGCTCTGGCGTCCTTCGCGTCGTTGGTACCTCCAGCCGCCCGCGGTCCCCCTTCCCCCGTGGAAAGAGACCAGCGCCTTCCGATGAATGTTCTGGTTCTCCCGCAGCCAGAGCCCTTGACATTTAGCGCGGGCTCGCGGCGCACTCGTGCAGGCACCCGGCAGAACGCTAGTCCTATTCAAGCTATGGTGTCATTGGGGAGGGGGGTGGCTCCCCCACCGGGGCCAGGCACCCCGCGCGCCCATTGGTCGGATGCAAAGCAGGGGGCGGGGCCGAGGGCCCGGGGAGGGGGCTCGGGGCGATTTCGGAGTCCGGAGTCGGGGCTGGGATTTCACCGGGAAAGCCCAGCGGTAGCAGCTGCGGCGGATCCCTGGGCAGTGCTCGCCGCGCGCCCGGGCAGCCCAGCGCCGGCCAGCCGCCCCGCCAAGCCTCCGAGCGCGAGGAGGCGGAGCGCCCGCAAAGTGGCCGGGCTCCGCGCCGGGGCTGGGCGGGGAGAGGTGCGCCCGGGGCGCCCGGCGCCCTCTGCCTCGCGGGGAGCGGCCGGTGGCCGGGGAGGCGAGCTGCCGCCTCGGCGAGAGAAATAAAATCGCAGCCTCCCCAAAGACGCTAAGTTACGCAGTCGAGCCCCTGCTCCGAGAGCGCCCGCGAGCGCGCCGAGAGCCTCGCCTCGCCGCAGAGCCCTCCGGGCCGGCCGGCAGGGAGCCGGGCGCCGTCCGGGAGGCAGCGGCCCCCGAGCCCGAGGTTCGGCCGGGAGCGCGTCCCGGTACGCAGAGGGGGCGTGCAAGGCTCCGCCGGCCCTCCCGCAGCCCGCGCCCGACCCGGCCGCCCCCTCCGTCCCACTCCGGGAGCGATGCCCCCCGCCCCCCGGGCCCCCCGGGAACGACGCGAGCATGGAGAAGTCGAGTAGTGAGGATTCTTCGATCCACCGGAGTCCATCTTTGGACAGCAAGGACTCGGACTTTGCCAAGCCGTCCAGCTCGGGCCGCCCGTTCGGCCGCGGCTTCACGGCCGGCGCCTTCTACGGCACCGCGGGCTCCCGGGGCCAGAGCCGAGCCGAGGCCGGCGTTAAGAGCGACAAGTACAATGCACCCAAAGGCAGCAAGTACGTGGTGTTTTACCTGGACCTGTCCTTTGTTTTCCTCCTAGAATTTAAGAAGTGCAACATGGCCCGGGGCTGCCTCTGCTGCTTGAAGTACATGATGTTCCTCTTCAATCTGATATTCTGGGTAAGTCCTTCCCTTTATCTCTCCCTTTGCCGGTCTCTCCTCTTTACCTACACTAGCGTTATACCCTCTTCCGTGCTGCATTGCTCTGCTCTCAGCACAACGGTAAGTGGGCTTTATGGAGATGGTTTTCCCCCCCTTTCATGCGCTGCTCTCTGCCTTTCTCCCTCTCCCTGGTGGCTGAATGGAGGCTCCAACTTGCCTGTCTTCCAGGAGAGCCTTGCTTTACTTCTAGGTGCCTGGCAAAGTTTGCCACCACCTCCTCCCCCTAGAACAAAGCTCCTGCGGGAAGTGCCTTCTACTGGGTAACCTGCAGAAGTGGGTGTGGGGTCAGAATTTTTAACAGCTCTAGTGACCCTCACTTGGATATAGGCGCAAGTAAAGGTGGTTTTCTGAGTTTTTCTTGTATTTTTCCAGAACACACGAGTGTTCAATCTGTAGCCTTTTATGGGAGTCGGGTAGGGGGTAGAGGCTACCTCCTCCCACTCCTTCCAGTGAATCCCAGGAGGAGGAGGAGCCCCTCTCCCAAGGCAATGGACTGGCTGATTACCCCTTGGATCTGCCAGTCGGGGCTGGTGCTGGAGAGGGTGGGGTGGGGTGGGAGGGCTGCTGCCATGGGGCGGCCAGTTGCTGCTTTTGAGGGATTGCAGTGGCCGGGCAGGGAGCAGGCTGGCCACGTGCTCCCGCTGTGCCATGCCAGCTCGCCCAGGCTCGGGAGCCTCAGGGACTGGAAGGGGGAAAGGGAGCAAGCTGGGCCGTCCCTGTCCTTGGCGAGAGATTATTTCCCTGAGAAGGTGTCTGAGGGTGGGACAACTCTGAATTGTTCCCTGGCCTGTGTGTGATCCTGGAGCCTGTGTGTATGCATGCGTGTGTAAGAAATACTAGTTCAGCAAATTTGAAAACTTCTTAAATTCATACCTAATTGCTCCTTTACCTCAACTGCTGCCCCCTCCTTGCTTCACCAGAGCCCCGATGTGGCCGGCTAGCCAGCCCAGGTGCTTGGCTGGCCCTGGGCTCCGTCCTCCTGCCTGCTGGGGCCATTCAGCTGCCATGTCCAGGGGAGCATGGGGGCAGGAGAAAGTCACCCAGGGTACAGATGGGCAGAAGTGGTCGTGCTTTGGTGTTCACTTTTGTGTGGAGTGACCCACTTTGGCAGAAATAACTTTTTTGGGTGTGGAGGTGTGAGTGGTGGGGGAGGGGTGACTTTTCCCACTGAGGGGAAAGCTCCGCGCTGGGAGGGGAAGGAGGCTGGGCCCCGTCTTTGGCTCTGCATCAGTTTCCGGTGTGACCTTGGGCAAGTTGCTCTGTGGCTCAAGGCCTGGGGTTCCTTTCCAGCCCAATGGGGGGCAGTCGTGATGGTCTCGTTTAATGTTCCCACCTCATTAATTACGGGACATCCTGGAACTGGGAGAGGCGGTGCCTGGGTGCAGCCTTGCCTTCTCTCTGGGGAGGAGAACCCCTTCCCCGCCTGGGGCACGGGTCACTACTGCTCTCCCCAGCGTGAGATGCTTGGAACTGGATTTCCCCAGATGTCTCCACGAGTCGAGCCTCCAGCCACTGCCAGTGGGATGTTAGCCTGTCATGGGGCTTTATGGAAACTGGGGTAGAGACATGCTGATTCTTTTTTTGGGCAGCGAGAACCATTCGGAATGTCAGGAATGACTTTGTAGCCTCCTTGTGGGCAAATGCCTCCTGCTTCTTGGACTCATTTGCCGCATCCGTGTCAGCTGGGTACTTCTCCGGTGCTTTCGGTTGTACTTGAATGCTGTCCTTTTCATTGTTCACCGCTCCCCTCTCTGTCCTTTTTCATAGTCCCAGCCTTGCTCCTCTCTGCACATGTTAACACTTCCTAGAAAGAGCCCCTCCTGGTGAGGCTTAGAGCCTTTGGCGGGTAACTCTCCCTCGGCACTGCTCCTCCCCATCTCCACTGCGCCACCTGCTGGCTGGAGTGGGTATAACTGCATGCAGCTCCTCTCTTCTCCAGAACTGTCCAGATTTGGTTTGGGGTCCTCCTGGACTTAGTCCCTGTCTTGCATTTATTGTATGTTTGTGAGGGCATGACTGGAAGGCCAGAGTCGTAAATCCTCAGCATGTCATTATGTGGTATGCGTTCCCACGTTCCACTTCTTAGGGAAGAAAAGTTATCAAACTTACCTTTGATTAAAGCTCCCTTAGCACCTTACTGTGGGGGCCACAGATGGCTCTTTTCTATATTCCCTTAAAAGCTTGGCAGAGGTTAATGCTCTAGGCACTGGAATTTCCTTCCTTTATGCTCTTCATTGAAAAAATTTGCTACCTCTTCCTAATTAGAAGGTGCACAGGACTGCTGTCTTACCGGGTAAGGGGTCCTGTTCTCTCCTGGTCTCTGACTTTTCTGATTATTTAATATTTTTGGAGTTCCCATGACATGTCAAGAGCTGGGCAGAATCAAGTCTCAAAGACTCAGTCCTATTATGCTTGTAGCGAACGAGCTAATGAAAAAAGACATAGACCTTAGAAAAGATGGAAAAGTGAACCAAAGAGAAATGGATGCCTGTGTGTTTGTGTTGGGTTTATTGGGAGCTGGAAGAGCAGGTGTGGCAGGATGTTAGCCAGGGTTTGGGGAGGGTGGGCCACTGTGCTCCATTCAAAGGGAGACTCCCTGTAGGCCTGGTAGGGAGACGGGGCAGAGGGCAGAGACAAAGGAAAGAGAAGGAGTGAAGGTGCGGGTGGGGTGGGTGATAAGGCTGGAGCCCCGGGAGACCTCTGTGCTGGCCAGTCCACACAGGCAGAGGAGAGGCGGGAGCAGGGGAGTGAGAGAGTGGGGATGAAGAGGTGTGCGGGGCTGTGCAGAGGTGGGGTGGCAGAGCTCTGGCTCCTGGATCCAGTGCAATTAGGAATTGTGTAGCCATCACATTTTTCACTCTCCTGGCTCATATCCCAAAAAGAGGCTTTTCTGAGGCATTGGAGTTGAACATGAGGCCGGCGATCAATAGGCAGAGATCTTCCCATAATCCTGGAGTCTTCCTGGTAGTTCTCCAAACCTACCGCTGCCGCCACACCCCCTCTGCCTCCTCCGAGCCTCTTGGGAGGATTCCCAGCGCAGAGGGAGGTGCAGCTGTCCAACCGGCCTGAGCTCTCCAGGTTCCCCGCCAGTAGGCGGGGCACAGGGGAGCGGTGCTGGGGAGGGCCTGGGAGCTGTTGCTGGGGCCGGGATGGGAGGCGGAGCTCGGCGGCCTGCACCCCTCCTCATTCCTAAGAGAAGGGCAGGTGCCCTCCAGGCTGCTGGGCGCCTGCCTGCTGGTGGGTTCCAGGTCTGCTCCTGGCGCCACCGACTACTACCAGCCAGAGAGAGTGCTGACCTCTTGGTGTAGAGGGATAGGAGATTGGAAGCTGGACAAAGCTTTCCCCACCCGAGGGTCTTCTCCACTGACAGTCAAACCCACCCCAAGGTGTTCCTCCCAGCAGTGGCAACCAGGTGGGGCATTTCCCTCAGTCAGCCCCATCCCTGGCTGAATATTCCAGGGAGAGCAGCAGTGAATCTCAGGTCCCCCAGGAGTACAATGAGGCCTGGAGCTTTTAGCTCAGAGTAGGGGAGAGGGGGAGCGAGCCTCTGAGTACTAGGGCCTGGGGTCCCCTCTTGGAATAGCACATCATGCTTCCCACCCAGTTTCTCCCAACCCCAGTCTGGTTCCTGTGTAGGGGGTGGGGTAAGGCTGGGGTGGTGGTATAATCTCCACTTAGGAAAATTGTCACTTTTCCTGTTTGCCAGCAGAGCTGTCCCATCGCTTTAAATCATGGCTGGCAGAGCAGTGACATTCTGGCCCCATTGGAAAGTCTATTCCTTGTGGATCACTCCCTCAATAAAGGCCCATTAGCCTGCCCACTGGGCCAGGGGAAAGGTTGGCAGAGCTGGCGGGCAGGGTGGGGCCCAGCCCCTCTCAGACTGCTCAGCCCCCGTGTGTGCAGCTGCCTGGTGATGGCTCTCCAGCCACGTTTGGGGCCCATGTTTGGGCTCCATGGCTCCCCCCTTGATCCTTAGAGCCCAGGATCAGAGTGTCAGCCTAGGCAGTGCTTGGCCTGTGTGCTGCGAGGAGTCTGTGGGTGCCTTCTATGGGGAATGAGAGTGAGGAGTGCACCTGAGTGGCCTGAACGGGGGGGCTCGTGGGCAGATCTGGCCTCCCCAGGCCTCCCCAAACAGAGGCAGAGGTACAGGCTAACCTTGGCAGCAAGAGGCTTCCCAGAGTGCTCAGGTGGGAGATGCTCAGGCTGTCTGCTGTTGGGGACCTACCTCCAAGAAGGCTGTTACACGTAGCTCTTCCAGGTGGGTCAGGCACATGGCCCTGCTTGGGAGCAGGGGGGCAGGTGGAGGGACTGGCAGATGCTCCAAGACCCCCGGAACACAGCTGCCAGGGGATACCAGCTCTGTGTTCACTTCCTTTCCGAAGCATTAAAAATTTAACTTCCTTGTCTTAATATCTATTTTTAAATTGTGTCAGAGCTGGCATTGGTGTCAATCAAGAGGGGGTGGGGAGGGAGAGGGTAGAGAAGAGAAAGTCCCAGCGGAAGTGGGGTGAGCAGCCGTCTCCACCTTGAGGACACAGCAGATGCCATCTGAGCTCCCCCTGAGTGGGGAGGCCTTGCCCTGCCCTTGCCCTCCTCACCTCTCCGTGGGCCCGGCTGGCCTTGGCTGAACTTGGCGGCGGGCTCCGTGGCCGTAGGCCCTCTGTAGCTTACCAGGGTGTTGGGTCCTGATTGAGTCCATTCACTCACTCCACAACTATTTACTGAATGCCTGCTGCATGCACAGGAGCTCCAGTTGCTCCAGATCAGTTTTCTCATGCCAGGAAGTGGTGGAATCGAGAGGTCATTTGGCTCGTCCTCCCGAGCATTTGAACACAGGTCTGCTGAGGGCGGGGTTAGAGCAGGGGGCATCACCCCATCCCTGGCATTCGAGGGAGGGGCACAAACGTCTGGAGCCAGCATCCTGGAGGCCTGGCTTGACTTGTCCTTTCTTTGCCCACATGGGGGTTGGTTAACTCTTCGCCTCAAAATGTTTGCTCCAGCCAAAGTAAAGGAGAGAAGAAACAGCGTGTGTTGCTTTTAGGAATTTTCTAGTTTGGGAAAAAAGAATTAGTGGATTATTTGGCATTTCTGTTTCTTCTGTTGAAAAGGCCAACTGGATACTGTGTGGCCAGTGTCTGTGACGTGTATTTATTGAGTGTTTGCTGTAACCCAGACCCTGGAGCTGTGCAGAGTCCCATGGAGGACAGAGAGTTAGAGCTGAGCTTGACAGAGCTATGGACAAGATACAGAGATAACAAAGTGGAGGAAGAGACACCTGGGTTTTGAAGGTTGAGTAGGAGTTTGCTGGCTAGATGAGACTCGGGGTCTGGGACAGGGGGAGAGAGAGTTGGCACAGAGCCTGTACAGGGGGAGAGCTTGCAGGCCGATGGGGGAGCCTGAGCCCCCAGCACATGTGAAATGGGCCAAATGCCAAGGAGAAGCAGAGGGTGGGGCCAGGCTGGGTGGTGCCAGTCATGAGCAGCCTCCTGGGGGTGGTGAGCTTGGATGAACTGCTGCTGCCTTCCTCTAAAGCACGCACCTGCACCTGGAGATTCCTGAGGTGCTCCTCAGTGTGTCTCCAGGGCTTGGAGGGAAGGGATATTTTGCTTTTCTGGCAGTGACCACCCCGACAGACCATGCTGTGTCTCTCCGGCTGCAAGCTGTTGCCGAAGGTAATCCAGCTTTACAGAGGCCCCTCTCTGCTCCCCCCTTCCGGCCTCTCCCTTCCAGCTGCTATATGCCTGCTTATTTGGTTCTAGTTAGGAAGCTTTGAAGCCGAGCTAAACCCATCGGGCAGAGTTAAGTCTTCTGAGCTGCTTTGTCCCTGCTCACATTTGGAAGCTAATCTGCCAGCAGAAGTGGTGGGGGTTGGGGTCTGAGCCTGGCAGGGATGTGGAAGGTGGCACGTGGGGGAGCTAGCGCAGACCTTTGGCTGGGGGACTAGCCCCAAGTAGATGACCTTTGACCCCCACCCTTCTCCAACTAGCCATGGGCTTCAGGTGATATATGAGATCTCTTGTGATGCTAAAGCTCGGTGAGTCCATGATTCTATTCTAATGGGCCCCAGCAAGCTTATGTCAAGAGGGCAGGCCGCGTGGTTTCAAATCCCTTCCCGGGCGATATGTAGTTTGCTGCACCAGCCCGTGCAGAAAGGCCCCGTGACAGCGGCTGATGTGTGACAGTGGCTGATGGGGGAGGCTGCCCAAGAGCTCAGAGACAGGGCTTCAGAGAGCCGCCTGCTCCAGGGGCGCTTCAGCAGGGGATACATTCAACTCAGCCAGGCGCTTTCTTTGGAAAAATCATGGTAACATATGAACTACAAAATTTGTCACTTTAACCACATTTCAGTGTACAACACAGTGGCATGAATCCCGTTTACAGTATTGTGCTACCAGCACCACCAGCCGTTAGCATTAAGCGAGAACTCCCCATTCCCCACCCGCCTCACACTTCCATCCCTCAGCCCCTGGTAACCTCTAATCAACTTGGTCTCTGAATTTGCTTATTCTAGATATTGCATATAAGTGGAATCATACGCTATTTGTCCTCTGTGTCTGGCTTATTTCACGCAGCATGATGCTTTCAAAGGTCATCCCTTGTGTCAGACCTTCATTCCTTTTTTTGGCTGCATAATATTCCATTGTATGGCTAGACCACATTTGGTTTATCTGTTTGTCTGTCGATGGACACTTGGGCTGCTTCCACCCTTGGCTAATAGGAATACTGCTCTGTGAACATAGGTGTACAGCTATCTGTCCGTGTCCCTGCTTGCAATTCTTTGGAGTATATGCCTAGGACTGGAATTGCCAGTTCATATGGTAATTCTGTGTTTAAGTTTTTGAGGAGCTGCTAAACTCTCTTTCACAGCGGCTAAACCATTTTACATTCCTACAAGCAGTGCATGCTGTTCCTGTTTTTCTTCCGAAATTGTATCTCATTACGACTTTGATTTGCATTTCCCAAGTGCCTAATGATGTTGAGCACCTTTTCATGTGCTTATTGACCATTTGTGTATTTTCTTTGGGGGAATGTCTTTTCAAGTCCTTTGCTCCTTTTTTAAATTGGGTTGTTTGTCTTTATGTTGTTGAATTGTAGGTATTCTTTGCATATTCTGGATATTAAACCCTTACCAAATATATGATTTGCAACTGCTTTTTCTGATTCTGTGGGACATTATCTCTTGATAATGTCCTTAATTTTGATGAAGTCCAATTTATTTTTCTTTTTTTGCTTATGCCCTTGGTGCCATAGCTAAGAATCCATTGCCAAAATACAAAATTGAAGATTTTCCCCTGTGTTTTCTCCTAAAAGTTTTATGGTTTTAGCTCTTATCTTTAGGTCATTGGCCCTCCATTTTGAGTCAGTTTTTGGATATGGTGTGAGGTAAGGGTGCAATAGAATTCTTTTGCATCGGGATGTCCAGCCATTTGTTGATGAAACTGTTCTTTCCACCAGGCAGCTTTTTGTATGAACATATTCCTTGGCCCCACCACGGACCTACTCGGACCTCCTGGAGTCTCCAGGCATGAGGTCTGTGATTTAAAGGTGTTCCTTAACCTCTCGGTGCCTGAGAGTCCCATCTGTGACAATACCAATGATCTTACGGGGCCTTGGTGAGACCCAAATAAGATGGGGCGTGCATTACGTCCATGTACCACTTGGCGGGATGCCTGGCACGCTGGACTCTGAATAGTGGCTGGGGTTGTTATTCCTGCAGCTCCTACAGTGAGAACAGAGGGGCAGGGCGCCCCACCTTTGAGAGGTTCAGTTCCCAGGGCTGGGGTGTGGATGCTGCAGCGACAATGCTGGGCAGGGCTTCAGGGCCCTCCCCCCAGAAGGAGCCCCAGGTGTCTCTCCAGGCTGGGGATTGCTCTGCAGGTCTCTGGCCTGAGGGGTAGGTGGGAGGCAGGGGGCAGCAGGAGGCCCAAGCAGATGTGTGCGAATGAAGGATGGAGGTGGAAGGCCGGGGAGAGGGGGTGGTCTCAGACCCCTGGGCCTGCAGCCGCACCTGCTGCCATGTGTTCACCTCTGACCTCCCTGCCGGAGGCCAGCCCACACTCACCCTCTGCCCCCGTTTGTTCCTGGGGCAGGGCCGGTGGCCGTGTTGCAGCCCCCACCGGCCCTCCTTGCTGGGTGCCCTGGGGACAGGGGTTCCCCCACGGACACTCAACCCCTCTCAGGGTGTTGGGCTCTGGCTGGGCGGCTTGGCCTGTGGCTTGAGCTGTTGGAAGGAGCCATGGGACTCCAGGTCCTTGGTCACGTCACCAGCCAGAAACATGGTCACCTAAAACCTTTTCAACATGTGAAATAAAGTAGATTAGAGGTTACCAGGGGCCAGGGGATGGGGAAGTAAGAGTTACTGCTTAAATGGGGGCAGAGTTTCTGTTGTGGGTGAGGAACAAGTTTTGGTGATGGATCGTGGTGATGGTTAAGTACAGCGTGGTGAATGTAATTAATGCCACTGAAATCATTTTACCCTTAAAAATGGTAAAATGGCAAATTGCCTGTTGCATATATGCTACCACAATAAAATAAAAATGTGAAATATATCATATGTAAATTCATGTGGTTTAAAAAGCAGTAAGCTTGAGAAATAGAGGATCCCCCTCTATTTCTCCCTCTGTGTGTCCCTGAGCCTGCCCCCAGCATCTCCTCTGCAAAGAACCATTAGTGTTAAGTGTTTTCTTTATAGTTTTTCCATGTATGTGGGCATCCTTAAATACCACATCATTTGGTTTGGCCTGTTTTTAAACTTCTGATAGTTGGAATTATTCTGAAGGTGTTTTTTTTTAAGTTCAACATTCTACTCATTGATTCATTCATGTTGATACATGTGGCCACAGTTCTATAGTGTTCCATTATATGAATATGCTACGATTTATTTATTTCTTCTTCCGTGGATGAATATTTCTGTTATTTCCTTTTTTATTTTCCAATAATGCTTCTGTGAACATTTCCCAACAAGTCTCCTGGTGTATATATGCAATAGTTTCTCTAAGTTCTTCTCAAAGTATCTCAGGTGAAGAATCAGCTTTTTTATCTCTGATCTGTCTCGGATATGGTCTTGCTATGCGTGATGAGTACACAGCTCAGAACACATGTTTCTCACTTCACACTCAGTGAGCTCACTGGCCATGCACTTGGATGTTCCGGCAACATCACATTGATTTTGCTATAAAAATTTCTAAACAGATACTCTGTATTAGTCAGCCCCAAAAGGGTGCTGATGCAAAGTACCAGAACTCTGTTGGCTTTTATAAATGGTATTTATTTGGGGTAGAAGCTTACAGTCACAAGTCCCCTAAAGAGTCCAACTCAAGGTACCATAAGAGGTGCTTTCTCACATGTTGAAGCAAGATGGCGGGCGATATCTGTGAGGGTTCAGCCTTCATTCTTCCTCTTAAGGCTCTGTGGTCCCAGCTTCTTCCGAGCTCAGCTGTCGGCTGGCATAAGGCTAGTCTCTTTCCCGGGGTCCGTTTCTCTCTGGGCTCAGCTGCTCTGTTCTCTTCACAAGGTCAGCTGTAGACTACCAGGCTCATCTCTCTTCTCAGGGCCTCTGATGTGTCTAATGAGCTTTCTTTCTTATTCTGCTGTCTCCTTCTTCTCTGTGTGTCTACTTCTGTGTGATAGTCTGTTTTATCAGCCCAAGGGGCCTGGGACTCAACGCTGAGTCTAATGATGTGGTTGAATCAAAGCCCTAATCTTAATATAAATTAATCAGACGTCTCAGCTGAATCTAATACAATCAAAGGGTATCATGCCCAGAGAAACAGACCAGTTTACAAACATAATCAATTATCTTTTTTGGATTCATAAGATCAAACTGCTACACCTTCAGTTTTTGTTCTTATCTTGTCTGTGGACTGATGCATGAATCCACGACCCACCCTTTGAGTAGCACTGCACCAGGGCATACCGCAAGGAATGGCATTGCTGGGTTTTAGTAAGTGTGCGTTTCACCTCTTCTAGATAATGTCAAATCGTTTTCCAAAGTGATCCTATCAATGGTGGGATTCTCAGACTTTGAAGTTTTTTGCCATTTTCTAGGCCAGTGGGTGGAAGATGCTACGTTATAGTGGTATTAATTGGTGTTTCTCTGATTGCTAATGAACATCTTTTCAATTGTTTATTAGCCATTCTTCTTTCCTCTGCTGTGAATGTGTGTTTCTATCTTCTGTCCATTTTCCTATTGAGTTGTTTCCTTTTCTTACTAAGTTTTAGGAGTTTTATTTATGTTTTGGATACTAGTCTCTTGTCTATTAAATGTGTCACAGACATCTCCTTCCAGTTTATGTCTTGTCTTTTCACTTTCCTCATGGAGTCTTTTGGTAAACAGGAGTCCTAAAGTTTAATACTAGAGTTAAAATTTTCAGTCTCTTTTTGTTTGCTAGATTGTGCTTTTTACGTATTACTTAAGAAGCCTTTTCTAATCTCATGGCCATTGTCACATTCCCAGTACTCCACTGCGTTATAGACGCTCATTAATTGTTGATGAGTGAGTGAATGATTAAAGATGAGTTCCCCTATTTATTTCTGAAAGTTTTCCTTTTAAGTCCCTGATCTATTTGGAATTTAAGTTTGTGTGTGCTGTGAGGTAGGGCTCCAGTTCCCTTTTCCCCATATAAATATAAGTTGTCTTAGCTCCACTGATGGATGGGCTTAGCCTTTCCCCTCTGTGTAATGCCACCTGTATTTCCACTCATGCCTGGGTCTTTTCCTTTGGGCCATGCCTTCTTCGTTCTTTTCAACTTAAAATGATCTGGTAGAGCACATCCTCTCATCTTGTGCTCTTTCAAGAATGTTTTGGCTGTTCTTGGCCCTTTTTTCTTTTGCATTAGCTTTTGAGTCAGTTGGTCTAGTTTCACCAAAAAAGAAAAGCAAGCCAAAAATGTCCTCCCCCTCCCCCCTTTGGTATTTTGTGGTGGGCGTGCATTGCATCTATCCATCAGTTTGGGGGAGAATTGCCATCTTTGTATTCTATTCACAAACATGTTATTTTCTACAACTAGCAGGTCTTCTTGAACAGCTTTCTACAAAGTGGCGCAATGTTCTCCGTAAAGGTCTCACGCATCATCTTTGGACCTCTCTTTCTTTGCCTCCTCCCTCGCTGGGCTCATCAGAACTCTGGTGCAGGCGGAGAACAGAGAGGACCAGGTGTGATGCCGGCAGCCTCAGCCACCCTCGTGATGTTGGCATGGGCACTGGTCAGTTGCCTGTGGGCAGTTACTCATCGATACCACACAGCAGCCGGAGGGGGACGGGCAGGAGAATTCCCATTTACTTCCCGGGACACGGAGGCTCTGAGAGGTTACGTGTTCTGCCCCAAATCACCAAGCTAGAGACAGACAGCATAGGAATTTGAACCCAGACCAGCTGAATCCCAGTACTCTTTCCGTGACCTTCTCTGGAGAGTCATCCTGCCTCAGCAGTCCTCACCTAGGTTTTGATTCGTGCCTAAACGGGACCACGAAGATGCACGTCTGGCTGTGACTGGGTTGGTAGCTGTACCTGTCCTCACCTGGCCCTGGCCTCAAACAGAGGTGGGTGAGGTGGCCACCCTTATCATCAGGAGTGGCCTCAGTTTAGTGGACGGTCAGTTGTGTACAGTATAAGTTTCATTATCGATTTTTGGTTTTTTTTACAGGAGTCCCCCAGACTGAAAACTGTTGTTTCTCTTCAGCCTGCATATTGCTCTCTTGAATATTTTGGATTCTACTCGCCTCGTTGCAGCAGGGCTTTACTGTTCTAACCACGTGGCCCTGCTTTTATTTTTTCAAAGATTTATTTATTTACTTTATTATTATTATTTATTTTTAACCACTACCGCCCCACCCCCCGATGATTTGTTCATCTGTCTGCTCATTGTCTGCTCGCCTTCTTCAGGAGGCACCAGGAACTGAACCTGGGACCTCCACGTGGGAGGCGAGTGCCCAACGGCCTGAATCACATCCACTCCCTGTGGGCTATGGTGTCTGCTGGCTTGTGACACCTGCTTGTTCAGACGTCAGCTTATTGAGGCGGGTGTAGTGTCTGCTCATCTTCTTTAGGAGGCACTGGGACCCGAACCCGGAACCTCTCATGTGCTAGGCAGGCATCTAACTGCTTGAGCCACATCTGCTTCCCCCTGCTTTTATTTTATTTTTGTATCTTGTTTACCCCCTGCGTCTTCTAGGGACTTGAAATCCTTGCACCAACTCTGAACAGGCAGTGGGGTTTGCTGTGTAGACGACACCCTGAGGCTCAGAGGCATTGCCACCCAGGGCCATGAGCAGAATGGAGAAACTGGGTAAGGTGTGTTCAGTAAACGTGGGCTGATTTATGGCTAACCGGGAATTGTGTAGGAATGTTAGGTAGGAGGCAGGGCCTTGGGCAGGGTAGTAATGTGGAACCCTTCCATGTGACTTGCTTTAAATAACTATTGCCTGTTTATCTAAAGGAGATGCTCCACGCTGTGGGGGAGGAGGCCTCTGTCCCCAGACTGGACTGTCCCTCTTGGGAACCCTGCAGCCACCTGGGAAGGCAGCTCTGTGACCATCTGTGTATTCCAGCAAGCTCCTGCCCCCCTGGGTTCGTCAGTGCATCCCTTCAAGCTACGTCTAGCTCTCTCCCCAAGGAGTCAGGAGAATACTGGGGTCTGCATGGCCTGGCATTGCCAGAGGGGCTGAGGACCATGGAGTTTGGTGTCCAGCACTTGGCCAATGGCTCTGCCTATAACGTGGCTCAGGTCGAGATTATTCTCACTCTGCAGTGATCAATGAGGACTTGGAAAAGGCCCATTTGTCATTTGATGCCTCAGTTTCCCTTTCTGGGATGGCCTGAAAAAATGATTCTGGTGCCAGGGAGAAGGGGGCAGATCCTGTGAAAGGAAAAGTGAAAGAGGAAAAGTATGATCAGATTCATCCTCTGACAGACGAGGAGACCAAGGATTGGGGTTTGGTTTCATTTTTCTCCGTGTCACAGCTGGAGGCCCTGTGTGGCACGGAAACCCATCTAGGTGGCACAGAAACCCCAAAACAAAGCCCTGCTTGGTCACCTGGCAGGCTGTCACCCTGTGGCTTGGGAAACTCTGTCCCCTCGTGCTTGACCCTGGGCTCCATGCGGCCTGCTGCCTGCTTGGGGGGCGGCTGGGTGTGTTCTCCTGCCCACTGCTCATTCCCCCCCCCCCACAGGAAGGTCCTTCCAGAAGTCTCGGGGCACAGCGCCTCATGGCCACAGGTAGACTAAGAAGGCATGGGGTCAGGGGCGGTCAGTGCGTGCCTGTGCCTCTGTGTGAAGATTCTGGGGGCAGCAAGAAGGGTGGGGCGTGTCCTCATCTCCCACTGGTCTGGTGCATCTTCTCCCGTGGGTACCCAAATTGAAAGATCCCAGCACCAGGTCCTCTGTGTGTCTGTCTTTCTCCATATAAACGTATTTATAGAAATAGGTGTATAAAAACACATACACACCATACATGTTATATATATATATGAATATTTGGCTGGATTCCCTCCAAGTGAGACACCAGCTTGGGTCTAAGCTGGTGTCTCAGTTTCCTGTGACTGCCTTAACAGCAGGCCTTTATTGCCTCTCAGTCCTGGAGGCTGGAGGTCCGTGCTCCCCCTGACACCTGTAGGGAGAATCCTTCCCTGCCTCTCCTAGCTTTGGGCGTTTGCCAGCCGTCCTTGCCATTCCTGGGCTTGTAGCACTTCGCCCTGTGCCCCTGTTGTCGCATTTCTTTTTAAGATACCAGTCGTACTGGACTAGGGGCCCACCCTAGTCCACTGTCATCTTCTAATTTGACTATTTCCACCTGCGGTGCCCTATTTCCAAATGAGGTCATATTCACAGGTACTGAGAGCTAAGGCTTCAACATATCTTTTTTGAGGACACAACAATTCAACTCCCAACAGCTGGCATCCTCATTTTCAGCAAACTCTTCCTTGGATGAATTCTGGATATGCAAGCAACACACACCATCCCTGGCTAACTTAAGAAAACAGATCTCTTATTATTTATCTGTCTATGAACAAATCCCAGCAGTGGTATTTGGGGGAGGGGAGTGGGGATTAAGCACTTGAGCAAACATCTGTTGCTTTTTGCTGGCCCGGCTCCCCTTTCCCTGTTTCTTTTTCTGTGGACCTTTTACTATCTAGGAAGGACACAAGTTGGCTCACAGGCCAGAAAGGAAAGCTGAACAATGGGCCATAGCAAGGACAGGAGCCAGGGCTGCTCGGGGGAATCCAGGTAGCAGGAGCTAATGATGAGTTTCCTCTCCTTGACGCTGTCAGGAGGCATCAGTTCCTGCTGTTTTTGGGCTCTTGAATTTCCCTGCTCAAGAGTTGGATTCCCAAGAGAGAGGGTCTGATTGGCTCACATGCCCACCTTTGGGCCAGGGGAGGGGGCAGAGCACATCTTGATTGACAGAACAAGACCTTATGCACTGGGGAAGCGTGAATTCCCCAAAGCAAAACAGGGGTGCTGCTGCTGAAAGAAGGGGGAAGGGGAGCCGGGCCAGCCAAGACAGTAGATGTCATCCTGATGTGCTTTGCTGCCCAAATGCCCGGTGACACTGCTGGAGTTTGTTCATCCCCTGGGATATACCCTCCCCAGCTCCTCGAGAGAGTTGTCAGGGGCGCGTGGGGAGACCGAGGCCCAGGGAGGCCGAGCAGTCGTTCTCCATGCCATCTAGCCCCTCTAGCTCTATTTGTGCAGCTTCCTCTGATGGCCTCCGTGGCTGAAGCAGCTCTGGGGCTCCCTCTCACCTGGGTTCAGCACCTGGCTGTGCCTTCCATGTTATGTCTGAGTCACCTGGAATAGGTTCCAGGTGTCCTTCAGGTCCACCAGCAAGCCAGGCTCATGGGCCCCAGTCAGCCCCTCCTCTGCCATCCACGGTGACAGCCGTGGGTGCTGCTGGCAGGGCCAGTGGCTGCTCTAGGGTGGTGGGAGCTGGGCACTGCTGCTGCCTCCTTCCAGCCTCACCCTGCAGCTCCTTGACATTTCTTACCCTGAGACTCTGACTTCCCTGCTGTGTCCTCAGTGATCAAGTGAGCCCAGTGAGCTCCCGGGGTGTGCTAAGTGCCCTGCAGGGGAAGCAAAAAGATGCTACACACCTACTTGCAGTTGGGAAGACCCAACTGCTGTCCACGAAACTATTCAGGAAAGCAGTGCTGCCTGCCAGAAGAACCCACATTTGTAGTTGGTCAGACCAGGGGTAGTGCTTTTAATCGAGGTACTCAATGTCCAATTCTCGGGTTCCTCAGCCAACATCCCAAGGTGCTGGGGCTTAGATGAGGTAACTTATGTCAGGGTGACCTTGCACTGCCTCTCACACATAGTAGGCATTCCATCAACAGTGCATATCTCATAAGCCAATGTACTTCCCTCTTCACCTTGGCTTCTGGGAAGCTCAGTACCACATTTTATCATTAACATTAGTACTTTTATTTAATCAGGATCTTCTCATTCATTTTTTTCTTGTCTTGATGTTTGTGGTCTCTGTACCTAAAGTCCTTTTTTTTTAAAGTGAGGGCAAACACAACAACAAAAGTCTTATGTGACAGTGAGAAAACAGACCTGTGTACAGAGGTGAGATGTGAGCATGAGGGTACCAGTGGTTCAGGGCCGGGCAGACAGAGAAGGCTCTGAGGAAGAGGCAGGCCTTGAAGGCTCCTTGGCAGAGGAATGGGCTTTAGCTATATGGAGAGGAGAGGAACAGCCTTCTAAGGTGGGGCAAGGCATAGTGAGAAAGGATTTTGAACAGGATCTGCCGCCCTCACATTCATGGCTATCACGTGCAGACTTGATGAATGAACACGGGTGTCCAGAGACGGGCATGTGCAAGAATCAGAGAGGGAGAAGGCCTCTATGGCGTGGGATGAAACAACGTGTCCTGGATGGCCATGTCCAGCTGCTGCCTTCTGACTTCTGCTCGGAGCAGGCTGAATGGCAAAGGCAGGCTGTTACAGGAGCAGCTTATAGATCTGGAGCACGGGAGATGTGCAGCTTGGGAGGAGGCAGGGAATTGGAAGGGGACAATAGGTAAAGGGGTTTGGGACAAGCAGGGGGCCTGCTGGGGAGGATGGAGGAGGAGGAGCCAGAAAATAAGGTGTTAGTGGAAACCAGAGAAAGGGGCCAGTGCGGCTGGAGAGGGTCGTGAGCCAGATCTGTGGGGTGGAAGAGATTGCTTCGGAGGAGCAGCGAGCTGGTTGGAGAAGACTCTGTAAGTGACGGCGCTCTAGAGCGAACTGGGGGGAAGGGTGCTAGGTGTTGCTGGGTGGAAGGTCAGTGATGCCCTGAGGTCTGGAGAACCTGGTGACTGTGGCTGGGGCTGGTGGACTGAGGACCTCTATCTGCAGGGGTCTTTTAAGGAAGCTGCGGTTGCCGGAGCTTTCTGTAATCCATACAATGAGCAGTGGCCCCCAGTATGTTTTCCGGAAGGTTAGGTGTGCTCGGAACCCAGACTGTGTCCCCCACCCTCTCAAGGGGGCCTACCCCACATGTTGGGCAAGAGCTCATCAGACCCAAATCAGAGTGACAGCTTGTCAGGTCGATGAGCCTGGGGTCTGGGGAAGAGCTCTGTGATGTCAGAGCCATTTAGTACATCCATGGTTACAGTCCCGGGATCTGGAGGCCTGGCTGGGGACCCCCAGAAGAGGGGCCTGCGGGGAGGGTTGGGAGTGGGGGGCTGAGTGCACAGGGTGCCTGGATTTGTTACCATTTATGGCAGCCGAGGAGTTCTCTCCCCACCGCTCCTAGCCCCCCTTCGCCGGCCCCCTTTCAGCTTGCCTGATGGGGGGAGAGGCGTCTGTGTGAAAAGTGCACGTTTCACAAAAAGCTGCTCCGTAGAGGGCTGCAGGGCTGAATCAGGAGCTGTGGGTGGAACATTGACAAGACTCAGCTTTGTGATTCCTGGTCTCTCTCTGCCCTGCTAAATGGAGGCCCCTCACACCTTGTTCGGATGGGCAGGGCAGGGCTGGACAGCGACTCCCCAGCCCGAGAAATCATGGGATGTCCAGCCACTTACCCTGCACTTGGCGCCCCATTCCTAGAAGCGAAGGAGTCCAACTTTTCATGTAAGACATGAAGACGTCAGCTAATTCCTAGTTGCACCCAGAGCCAAAGTGGTGGCGTGGAAAAGAGCATGGGACTGGCTGCGAGAGACCTGGGGTCTAGTCATAACTGTGTTGCTCACTGCTGTGTCACCTTGGGCAAGTTACTCCCCCTCTCTGGGCCTCCATTTCCACATCTGCAAAGTGATGGACTTGGACCAGCTTCTCTCTCTGACATTATGTGGTTTCCTACATTCCTTTTGTTTCCTTTGTATTTTGTACTCTTGTGGGGAAATCGAGGCCCAGAGTGAGGGGAGGCAATTGCACAGGACTGGGTGTGTCTACAGTGTGTGGGAACTTGCTGCCTGAACATCACAGAACTGTCTTCGACTCTGCCACACCTGGAACTCCTGGTCCTCTGCCGTGGGGGTCAGGGACAGAACTCTTGGTTTCAGGCTAGACATACCCCTGTGTGTTTGGACTCCCTGGGCCTTGGATTCCTTGCTCCACAGCAGGGAGGGAATCTTCCTGTTACTCCATTTTCCATTTCAGGGGGGCAAAAAATGTAGGTTGTTTCTGGGTCTGAGCAGAAGGCGGGGAGTGGGCCACAGCAGGACGGCTTTGAACCTGTCCAGCCTCCCCCTGCTGGGAGGGCTGTCCCACCCGCCAAGCAGGCAGCCAGGGGGCCAAGCAGGCAGTGAGGGGGCGGGCTGCCTTATTGAGCACTCTCACCAGGGAGAGAAGCTCAGCTCCCTGTTTGACACACAGAACTGCCGTTGCTCCCTTCCTATTGTTAGAAGCCTTAATTGCGATTGTTCCAATTCCTCCCTCCAGCAATCATCATTAGGAAGAGCTTTCTTTTTCTTTCCTGCTTTCCCCCAACCCCCCTGAACAGCATCTTCACTGTTCCCTTCTACTCTGTCGCCTCCCACCTCTGTCTGCCCCTTGTAGGTAGGGCAGCCCCTGGCCAGAGCTTGTGCTCCCAGCTGCCTCCCTTTTAGAAAACAAACCCAAGCTCCACTGAACTCATGGCTCTAAGCGTGGGGCTGTTCCCCCTTCAGGGCTGCCTTTTAACTGTGAGTTCTGGAGCCTGTCCTGCCCCTCAGTGTGGCGAGGCAAGGGTGGATGTCGACCTGGAAAGTACACACAGCTAAGGGCTCCCTGCACCCAGCTCTCCACCACTGCTGGCCACGGCCCTTTCCTCTCAGCCTCTGACTCCAACTTCTTCCTGAGAAGGAATGTGGCGCGCGTGGAAGAGCCTGGACGGGATATGACAGCGTCTGTGTTCCGGCCACAGCTCTGCCAGCGCCGCCCCGAGTGGCTCTTGGACTCCAGGCTCTCATCTGTGAAATGGGAATAACACAGTATTGGTTCTGGCCAACCTCAGTACCGTCAGGAGGACACGAGACGGGGTTCACGAGAGTGCTGTGAGGTCACGCTCGTGTAAATTGTGGCAAATATCTTGCTCTTCTTCCTGTAGCTCCTTAGCGTTCTCTCGCTGTCTGTTTCTGTCACCGCCTTTGTCTGTCTCTGTCACCGCCTCGCTGCCTTCCCGTTTCTGAGCATGCCCTCACGCTGCACACTGGTTTGTCTCCTGAGGTATCTCTCCACCCTGGCGGCCGTAGTCGTGTGTGGATGTGGCATGGCTCCTCCGTGTTGTCTGTCTCAGGGGCTCTCCTCACGGACTGCCCTGGAAGTGCCCAGTGGTGGGAGGGCGACCCGACCCCGCTGTTAGCTCCGGTCGCCCCTTCCAGTGCTCCTGATGGTTCTCTTAGGCGCAGTGTTCCGTCAGAGGGGGCGGGCTGGCCAGTAGGAATCACACGACAGAGTCACTTCCATATTTGTCTCGGGCTTTGTCCATCAGGGGCTTTACTAAGATGACTTTGAAAACCTTGCATGTCCCAGATCTTAGAGAGCTGCTCCTTTTCCCAGTGCTTTCTCCCATTTGCTCACTGTCTCCCTGCCCATTGCCCCACTCCTCAGTGTCACTGCGGCCTCAGCCCCCTCCCTGAATCTGGTACTGCGAAGGAACCTCAGTGGTCAGCCCCCTCCCCACTCTGCCCCAGCCCTGGGGCCGGTCTGCAAGCCGGGGAGTCTGGTGCTTTGACTGCCGGGGTTCGAGGTTTATCTCTGCCCATCCTCCTGACCGCTTTCTGCTTTCATATCGACAGCGTTCACGCTTGCTCATTGCTGTGGGCTGTTGAGGAGATGGAGGATCTCTTTCCTCCCCCTGGTGATGTCTAAACCCACCCCGGGCCTTTGCCAGTCAGATAGGTTTAGGTGAGCCTGTCTGGAGACAGGCTGGAAGGGGTGAGCCCAAGGGAGGGATTTTCACTTGAATCCTCCCCATCACCAGTATTTTACATTGTCTCTGAGTGCTCACTTTTCAAACTCATCCTCTCCTCAAGTGAGGTTTACCAGCGGGTAAATGGTCTTATTTTTCTTTTAGGGAGACTGAGTTATAGAGAAGGAAGGTGATTGTCACGGGTCGGGGTCATACTGGGTGTTTTAGTTTGCTAAGTGGGCTGGCTTTTACAATGGGGATTTATTAACTTACAAGGTTAGAGTTCTGAGGCTGAGAAAAATGTCCAAATCAAGGCATCAGGCAAAGCTGTCTCCCTGAAGACACGACTGCCGGCGATCCTGGACTCCTGTCACATAGCAGGGCACAGAGGCCGCGTCTGCTGGTCTCTGCCTTCTCCTCCAGGCTCCACTGCTTTCAGCTTCTGGCTGCTCCTTCTGAGGCTTTCTCTTCTGGGTCCCACTGATTTCAGCTTCTTGCCTTTGTGGTTTTCTCTCTCAGCCTCTGTGGGTTCCTCTTTGAGCTCCTGGGTCTTTTCTTTCTGTCTCTCTCTTCGTATTCTTCTCTTTTCTATAGGGTCCAGTTAAATGATTAAGACCCACCCTAGGCTATGCCTTACTTAAGTAATCTAATCAAATAGCCCTTAACTGAATCTAATCAATAAGTCCTGTCTATAAAAGGTTCACACCCATGGGGATGGATTAATTTAAGAACATAATTTTCTGGGGCCTCAAACTACCACACTGGGAATAAAGCTCTCTGGAACCCAGGTCACCCAGGGTCACCCAGGTGGACATGGAGACCTGTTTGGATTAGGTGTGGTCAAGTGCTCTGGCTTCCAGGAGATGTGGATCCCTGAGGGTTCAGCTGCTGCCTCTTCCCTGCTTCCCAAGAAAGTCCACTGTGGGCTAGTTTCTCCATGGAACTGCACGCACCCTGGGGAAGGGCAACCCTTCTCAGCCAAAGCCACGACCCCCATCTTGTTTCAGTGGGCCCTGAGGATCCTTTGCCTGGGCCCCTGTGACTACCCCAAGTGCCCGCTGGGCTCCAAGATTGGAGCATGTTGGAGGAAGGACTGGGAGGAGGGGAATGGGGTGGAAGAGCGGAGCTCCAGCTCTCAGGGGCACCCTATTCTTGCCTCTGTGTGACTTACTGGAACTGTTTTCACTTCGTACTTGTCTTTCTGTTTCTCAATTTGATGTTCCCAAACGTCTATTTGTATCTGTCTCCCTTCTCTCCGCCGCCCCCCCCCCCGCCCCATCTTTGAGGACAGAGGAGTCTGTGCTGTCCCCATCCCTGGGGCTGGTGCCCCTGCTGACCTGTGCCAGGTCCTGAGGTGGGAAGGCAGCCTTGGGCCCCACTGGCCCTGGCCGCTGACTTGCTGGGGGTGAGACTTAGGCGTTGCTTTCTGCCACCCCAGCACCCCCAGCACCCGGCGCCTCTGATGTCCATCTAGCTTTGGAAACTTCGTCCTGAAAGACCCTGCCCCATTTTGCACCCACGGTCTCTGTCCCTTAGTCTGTGGTTTCTAGGGCCCCACGTCATTAGGGCAGTAGTGAGGGACCCCTGTTGGGTAGACGGCTGGCCTCTTGACCTGGGGCTGCCACACAGACACTCTTCTCTCGCCTTCACGGTCCCTGGGAAATTAGAGACTTTTCTTCCTTTGGGACAGAGAGAAGAAAATCAGAACATCCTTGCCGAACAAGACCTAAGCTCCTCTGGCTTCAGCTGCCCCCCACCCGCATCCCCGTACCCAGCCCTCAGCCCCCACACCTGGCTTCTGCCTAGTTTGGGTGCGACAGGTGAGACGGTGGCAAGAACACGGGCTTGGAGACAGTGGGCTTGCTTCTCGGCAGCACCGCTCACTGTCAGTATGATTCTGAGCAAGTCGCTCAACTCTCAGAGCCTTGATTCTCTCATCTGTAAAATGGAATAATAACAGCTACTTTCTAGGTGAGTTCAAGGAGTAACTGAAATGCTGTGTGAAGAGGGTTCAGCCCACTGGATGGCACACGATAGGTGCTTTCAAGCCAAGGGAGTTTCACATGGGCAGGCGATGCCTGCTGGATAGGCCGCTCCTTGGCAGGGTGATGTGGGAAAGTGCATTCAGAATTAGGGAGTGGGGTGCCTGGTGTCGGCCCTGAGCCCCCACTGCCTTGGTGGGGCCTTCGTTTTCTTTAGGCTTTGTGTTGACTTTCTCTTCAGCAGAATGATGTGAGTCATTCTGTAGCCCCCCCAACTTCCTGGAGGGGGGGAGGAAGTCAGATGAGGAATGAGCTCACTGCCACGGATAGGGAGGAAATCGAAGGGGGGGGGTTCTATGCTTTTAGGATGCTCTCCAGGGACTCTATGTTTAAGCCTGATTTGAAATCTCTTACTGAATTCTCAAAAGGGGGGCCAGGAGGGACCCCTGGGGCCTGCATTAGCCAGTCACCGGGGCCCTGGGGCAGGGTGGGGGGCTGCGAGGGGCTGCGGCTTCCCCACCTGGCCTTCCCAATGATGCTGAGGCATGCCTGGGAGGCTAGATGGCCACCTGGGGCCTTGGCAGAGATGGAGCGAGAGCAGGGAGGAGGAGGAGGGGGGGGGAGGGAAGGAAAGGCCCAGGGACATCTGGGGGGCGTGGCAGGCACCGTCCCAGCACCGCAGGTAACTCCTGCCTGGCTGCCTGCTCGGTGCCTGGTGCCTCTGCCTTCCTCTCCGCAGTGATTAAGACATCGCCAGCTGCCCGCGTTCCGAGCCCTGCTGGCTCTCTGCTGCCAATAACAAATGCATCTGGCTGGAATCTGGGTCATTACGAAACAACCTGTTCTGTCTTTTCTTGCCTCACCCCCTGGCAATCCATCCCCTGGAATCTAGCTGGCACCCCCAAAAGATGGTCAGGATGTGCAGAGAAAGCCAGGGTGGGCGTGTCAGCTGTCAGGGCCCCTCAGCCAGCCAGCCGTCCTTGCTGGCCGCCCGACCTGTGTCTTGTCTGTGTTGTGAAATGAAGGCCCTAAATGGACAGTGATGTGCAGGAGACCAGGGCTTTAGGGGGTGGTCGGCGTGGCTGACAGTGGCCATGAGCTTAAGCTTAGTGCCAGATGGCCTTGGGTTTGAGCTGCTATTGAGTTTGTGGTCTACCGAAATTGCTTTTCCTCTCTCTCTGGGCTCCGTTTTGCTTGCTCTTGTGAACAGTGACGATGACATGCAGCCTGCCTCGTGGGGCTGTCACGGGGACCAAGTGGGGTGTACAGGGGATGCCCCAGCACAGCTCTCAGGGAGGGGCGCGGCTGCCGTAGCCTGTTGCTGTCATCGTTATTTTGTCCCTGCCGTGGAGCACCTCTTAATGGAGCCACGCTCCCTCCAGCACAGTGCTGGCCTCGACGGCCCTGTTGGGGTGGGTGGGACCGCGACAGCTTCCTGGAGAGTGGACAGAACGATGTTAATACCAGGAGCAGAGCAGCTCTCGAAAGACTGGGGCCCTGTTAAGAATAAAAGACTTGTTGGTGCGTATCTGGGAAATGGGATGTGGATGTGTAGGGAGAAATAGAGGAAAGGTGGCAGGGTGGATAAAAAGGGGAATGAATCTAGGAGATTTCTGGGAGGAAGCCTTCCTTACGTAGCTGCCCGCAGCAGCTGCCATCTCTGAGGACTCACCCTGTGTGTGTGTCTCACGGAGCCATCTGGACGACCAGCCGCCAGGATATTGCCCTTTGCTGTCCCACGCTGGTAACAGACCAAGGAGCCTGGCTTGGAGTAGAGCACTCTCAGGGTTGGCACGGGTCGTCCCTCTATTGGGCCTGGAGTGGGTGGGTGGGCACCTGGCCGACAGACTACAAGTCCTGGGGGTGGCACCCTCACGGTGGGAGCCCCCGGCCCCAGAGGCTGAGCCTACTTCACACTCTTCTTGCGGCAGTGCATGCACAGTGTGCAGCACAGAGTAGGAGCGCAGCATGTGTCGACCGAGGTGTTCCTTGGAGCAGGCAGAGGTGACACATCAGTTGCTCCAGCTGCACTGGGGCCACTGCTGGGGGAAGTGGGGGGAGTCTGTGGGAGACTATCACTGTCTTCCTGGCACTGACAGGAGGACCGAAGCCTGGACACTTAGCTCCTGCCCGGCCTGCTGGGTGGGACCTGCCCCTGTGATACGAGGCCAGCATCCTGCTCCGCTGGGGAAGGGCACACGATGCTCGCCCAGCGCAGGGACCTCCAGGTGGGAAGGGCAGGGCCCTGCCCATCACAGCTCCTGGGTGAGGAACACGCTGGCCTTTCCTGGGAGATGGCGCCTGACTCCAGAGCTGGCCTTCACCCCCTGTTCTTTTCCAAAGACGCAGAGATATTTCAAGTTGCCTTTTATGGCCCTGGGACAGGAGAGCCCTGGAGATGCAGCATCAGGCTGACCTTTTGCAAGTTTGCCGGCTCTCGGTGGGAGGGGGAGGAGAGAGGAGCCATGGGGACGTGGGGGTGGCGGTACCAGGTCACCGCCAGGAGCACACAGCCGAGCCTTCAGGGCCTCCTGGATCCAGGCACTTGGCAGGACAGTCCTTGTTGGGCCACTGTCTAGCTTCCCACCCAGCCCCTCCTTCCCACGTTCATGCACTTCAGATACCCACTTACACTGGGAAAGAAGAGGAAGACAAGGGTGGAACACAGCCCTTGGCCCGTCATGGCTAGACTGCCTTGACACCTGAAGGCAGCTCATTGTATATTACAGATCTCTGAGTGCTTAATTAAAGCTTTCCTTTTGACATCATGAGAAGAGTTGTTTAAAGAACACTGAATGAGAGTATGGGAAGGAGAGCGAGCAGCTGTCTCAGGTACACTGTTATGAAAACATCCCTTTAGAACCAGGCAGGGTTCTCTGCAATCTTCCTGGCAAGTCTTCCCGTAAACATTTATTGAACTTTTACAATGCTCAAGGCACAGCACTGGGCTTGGCCAGCGAGGACACAGCAGGGAGGGGCCTGGGAAGAGGAGGGCCTGTGCATGGGGATCCCTGCCTCTTGCACTTAGGGCCCTGCTGCAACCCCCGCCCCTCGAGGCTCCACCTCTGGAGGCTCCTTCCCAGGTGAAGCCAGGTTGGCCTTGGGTGTAACTTGTTTTTCAGGGGCAGCAGCAGCAGCAGCAGCTGGCTGGGAAACCCTGTCCAAGAGTCTGGGCTCCGGGCCCTGGCTGGACTGTGATGGTGGCAAAGGGCTTCCTGGGCATTTCCCAGCCCAGGTCTCCAGGCCCAAGGCCTTCCCCGGCTAATAGGCCACCCTAGCACCCCATGGACTAACCGTGGGGGTCTTGGCTCTTGAGCCTCTTCTCTGCACCCTAAACCTGGCCACGTCTCATCAGCCTGATGGCACCCAGAGGTGATCCTGATGAGACTGTGAGGGGGAGTCTGTGTGACAGCGGCTCATTTTGTGTCCTGGCTCTCTAGGTCCAGTTCATGCCAAGAGCATGCCTAACCTGGGGCCCTTTCTCCGGCAGGTCCTCAATAAATACTAGTGGGGAGTGAGGACCCGAGACTTAGGTCCATCAGTACTGGCCTCTCTGCATCCTGGTTCTCCCACGATTTATAGCTCTCACCCTAAATTATCCTCCAGGCCCCACGCTGGATGCAGGGCCAGGTGACAGCCTCCTCACTGTGGGTTTTGTCATGCAGCCTAGAGTCTGAGGAAGTCCTTAATCTCAGCTCTGGCCATCCAGCACCAGCAGCTGCCACAGCAAGTGCAGGTGGAGGCCAAGGTGGAGCATGGAACATGGAGCTGGGGCGGGGCATGGGGAGTGTGGCCCCCCCACCGGCAGGTGACCGGCCTACAGGAGCCCGGTGCCTGAGCCGCCCTCCCCCTGTCTATTAACTCTCCATTAGCATGCGGCAGTGGCATTGCTCTAACAGTTTGATTTATGCCACCGCGGTTTTGCTTACAAATTAGAAGCCGCTATTGTGCTAAGTCGGCTTTAAAATCGATGTGGAGTAATTGCAGTACACGGGTAGTTGGACGACATTAACATGAGAAATGTGCTGTAGTCGTCATCCTCGGAACAAACACGACCAATTACAGTGAAATTCCGCGCCCTTTACCTTGCTAGTCTGAGCCCAGCTCGCCGCCAAGCCCGCCCCCAGCACGGCCAGCCCTGCACTGAGATTTGTCACAAACGGGATTGTCAGAAGTCGGTCTGGGAACGGTTATGTTGAGGTCGCACAGAAACGCGGGGCAGGGACCTCATTTGTTCATTGCCTGCTTTACCCCTCCTACTTTTGTGGGGTGTCTGCTAGTCTGAACCCAGAATGCAGTTTGCTGTCCTGATGCTTTGGGCCCAAGTAAGTGCCCTAAGAGGCTTAGTGTGGATTCCCTCTGTATGTGTCTGCCTGCCTGTGCTTTGGTGATTCTGTGTGTCTACCTTGCCTTGGACTTAAAAAGATAGAAGCCAAAGACCAAAATGTCCTTCTGCACGCTGCCTCCCCAGGAGCCCCTGACATCAGCTTATCAGTTTTCTCACCTATGAAATGGGGAGAAGAATATGCCTAATGGCACTGGTTTCAGTATGAATGAGAGAATGGAAGGTCCATGTTTTTTAAATGCTGATGCTGAATCCAGTAGCTGTGGTGGGGGCACCAACTGCAGTAGCTTGTTAGGAGAATGATTAGCCTAGAAGCTGACAGGGCCAACCAGGCAGCTGGATGCCTCGCAATCTTCTCTGCACATTGGGATCACCTGATGGGTTTAAATAAAATCCTGGTGCTAGGTCCCATCTTCAGAAAGGCTGGTTTAATTGGTCTGGGGTGTGGTCTGGGCATCTGGATATATTTGAAGCTCGCTGGGGAGTCTCAAGTGTAGCCAAGGTTAAACAATATCATCTAGTCCATTTCTCTTATCTTCGGATGGAGCTGTGCTTCTTTAGGTAGGACCCATACTAATCAATGTTAAAGATCTCTGTTTAAGAAAGATTGTTGGGGTGCGGATGTAGCTTGGTGGTTGAGCACCTGCTTCCCATGTCCTGGCTTCAATCCCTGGTACCTCCTTAAAGGAAAAAAAAAAAAAGATTGTTGAATTGACAGCCAGGAAGTTCCTCCTTCTGTCTAACTCAAATCCCTACTGCTTCAAATTTGGCCAGCTCATTCCTTCCTTGGCTGAGACGTGGGTAGCTGGCCCTGCCACCTCTTTGGTGGGTGTCAGGGTGTCCTTCTTGGCAACATCTGGTTTCTCTGTGGATACTTGCTGACTTACAGAGGGACAGTGAGGCTTACTACTGGGAAGTGACCCTGCCTCACTGAGGACTGTGGTACCGTGTCGGTCGCTGTGCTGGGCACGTTTGCACACCGGTGAAGTGGCGCTCAGGGCCCTCAGAGCTGTGGAATGTCAGAGGGGAAAATTGCCTCAGAGCCCACCTCGTGCAACCGTCTCTTCTTACAGCCGAGGAGGTGGAAGTGCAGAGAAGGGAGAGACTTGGCCAGGACATCCCAGCGAGTTGGTGGTAGAGGAGGACGAGACCCGCAGGCCATACTGCTCTTCTGGGCTGTTTTCCACGCCGTTTGGGGAGAAGCCGCCCTGGGCTCTGTCTCCAGAGCTGTGCCCAGAGGGGCAGGATCTAAGCAGATGACTCTGGGCAGCCCCGGATCCCAGACGAGCCTGAGTGCCTGCTCGCCCCCAGACGCACGCACTGCGCCAGGCGGGCTGTGTGATGGGCCGGGGGATGACAGCTGTCGGTGCTGGTTGACGTCAGCACAGGCCCCTGACAGATCCCCCAGTTCTGTCAGCTTTGCTGCGGAAGCGTGCTTCCCGTTTGGCAAAAGTAGGTCTGCGTTGGACTCGTCCGGGGGTGGGGCTGGGCTGGGGGCTGGGGGCCCAGCTGTGGTCGGGGTTACCAGGGGGAGGGGTGCTCATCCCCACGTGGGGGCCAGGACTCAGAATGTGTCCAGCCACCGTTCGCTGGGTGACTCAGACGTGAGTGTCACCTTTGGGCCTGCGCAGGGCTTAGAGGCAGGGGGACATCACCCCTATCCTCAGAGTTCCCATTCTAGTGGGAAGAACGGTAGGGAATCAATCACTGTAACACGGTGTGATGAGGGAAACATGGGGTGCTGGAGGACCACCCAGGAGGACGTCCACCCTGAAGCTGGGGGCTCTGGAGAGGCTTCCATTGGTACCCAAGGTGAGTGGAGGCGAGTGACTTCAGGCCAGCCATGGCTTTGGGCCCTTGCCATGCTCCCGGCCTGGAGCCCAGAGGCCCGGGAGGGGAGGCTTTCTATCTCGAGGTGGTGGGAAGGATGTCACACCCAGGAAGGGTATGCCTGCTGCTGAGCAGAGCAGGGGGCCCATGGGTGCAGATGCAGGCTGGGGGTGGTTTCTAGGCAGCTGCCAACCCGGGCTGGACCGTGAGGGAGCTGGCCGCTGCTGCGTCCTCACGGGAAGATGAGCAACAGAGCCTTGCACGTGCCTGACTCATGCTGGACTCCAGGGCTTCAAAAAGGTGGGAAAACGGCCCCTCCCCCCACAATGACGGGAAGGCAGGGGCTGAGTAGCAGGCTCACATCTGGGGAAGCAGAAGGGATTTTTTTTTTCAAATGGTGTATGCCCGTCAGAGGTTCTGTACCCAGGGCAGTTCCTTAGCTCTGGGACCCCAGCCTAAATTCCAGGAAAGATGGACAGATTCCTTCTCAGCTGGAGGATGCAGGGAGACAGTTCTTTTGTGCTTGTTCTACCTGCTGGCCCAAGCTGGGAGCCAGTGGAGGACGTTTTCCAGACTGTTCTGAAGCAGCAGCAAACCACACAGGGCCTGTCAATATCCGACGCCTGGCTCAAGGCAGGAGAGGGGTCCGAGTCGCTGTTTTGATGTCCCTCCTGCTGACAGTCACTTAGGGAGGGGGAGCCAGAGCAAAGTGGAAGTGAGGGAAGGGGGTATAGGAGCTTGCTCGGGGTGGGCGTTGTGGGAGAAGAAATCTCTTGGGATGAGGAGGGCAGGTGGTGGGAGGGGGATAGCCGGGTCCGGGGGGAAGATTGTTTTTTTATACTCAGAGTTGCAAGTAGGGGTAGGGGGAGAGACTTCCTTAAAGACCAGAGAAGAAAACCTGTCATTCTTGGACTATGGGCTTTGAAAGGAAGAGCATTCCCAGTTTGTCCACAAGCTCAAGGAGAGGGGCCAGGCGTTTCTTAGGATCGTCAGCTCCTGAAAGGTGCGATTCCCACCTGGGCATCCTTAGGAGAGCCCACCCCTGAATCCTCTGGCCACGAGGCCCTGGGAGCCGTCAGTCTGTTTGCCTCCAGTGGGTAGACCCTGACTGCTTGAGAGGCCAGTGCTGCGCCTTCTCTGAGAGGTGGACAGTCCCCAGCCTCCCCACGTGTTCCCATTTCAGGGCTCTCTCTGAATACGTGACCCAGATCCTTTTCAGGTGCTCAGAGGGTTTGCACACTGTAGCCTTGTCGCTAGAGAGAGGCCAGGTCATCCTCCCATTGATTGGTGAGCTACTGAGGCCCAGGTGGGCCCCAGCCTCCTACCTGGTGTTGGGGTGGTAGGGGCAGAAATCGAATCCTAGGCCCCCAGGCCCCACCTGGAGATAGGCTAAGTTCCCTGCACTGCGTTACATCTGGCGCTCTATAAACCGGTGAGAAACACCACAATGGGCAAATCCGAATGATAGTTTAGTGGTGAAAAATTAAATGTAAGAGCAGAAGCCAACAGTAATTTCAACCAACACAGGGAGACCAGGAGTCCCCGAGCAGCATTGGAAGTTGGCTGCCGTGCGTGTGTTGTTTATTTATTTATTTTTTCCTAGGGCTGAATGTGTCCCCTAAGGATGTGAAGCCTGAGCTGTTTTGGGCTGTGGTGGGGAGGCTTTGGAGAGCAGCTCCAGATCCTGGCCAGGGCTGGGCCCTGCGCAGCTTCGGGGCAGCATTCTTGTGCGTTTCCTTTATATCCCTGACTCCCCGCACACACCACCATCCCTGCAGGATCCGAGCTGGTTTTAGTGGGGAGACTCTCGGGTGAGAGTGAAACTTGCACTGAATGCTGTCAGCACCACTGGTACCTGTGCCACTGGGCCAGAAGCAGGAGTGTGGACATGTGTTTGTGCAGCAGGCTGGTTCGTGTGCAGGCCTGCCTCCAACCTACTTCACCTCACACCAGTCACGCCACCACGCCATGCACCCCCTGCCCCAGCACCATGCACCCCCCTGCTCCAGCTGGGTCTCTGTCAGGCAGTGGTGGTTGGGGGTTCACTTGCAGCTGGAGCCTGGCACCCTTGTGAGGCTTGAAGACAGGAGGTGGCCCATTGATACCTACATACACACACATAAATATTAAAAATAATAAGCTTTATTTAGAGAGCAGTTTTAGATTTACAGGAAAATTGCATGGAAAGTACAGGGTTCCCTCCCCCCATAGTTCCCATGCTATTTAACATCTCACATAGTGTGGTCCGTCTGTTCCAGCCGATGAACCAATATTGATGCATGAGGGTTTACCTCGGGGTCCGTTATTTATGTGGCTGTACGTGGCTGCCCAGGTTGTAGTCACTGCTTAAAAACAAGCGCAGGGAAGCAGATGGAGCTCAAGTGGCTGGGCGCCTGCTCCCATGTGTAAGGTCCTGGGTTCAATTCCTGGTACCTCCTAAAAGCAAACGGACGAAAAAACCAACTCTCATTAGGGAGCAGATGTAGCTCAGTGGTTGAGCACCTGCTTCCCATGGGTTCAGAACATCCCTGGTATCTCCTAAAAAAAAAAAAATCATTCCACAGTGCTTCCCAGCTCAGAGAGCACGTCACCCCAATTCTCATTTGGTCCTCACGGCCCCTTCCAGGTAAATAACATAATATTTACTGAGCAATTACTGTGTCCAGGCACTGTGCTAAAGGCTTTATGAGCATTTACAATAGATATGCTTTCCTTACGACCACCCTGTGACACGGTGCCAAGACAGTCCCAAATTTATGCCAGAGCAATTGAAGCTCAGAGATGCTGGATAGCAGACAGGTGATGCGAGGCAGATGCAGGCCTCTCGCCAAGCAGCTGGTCCTGGGGTGCCCGCTCTAGCCTTGGCGGATGCCGGCAGGTGGCTCTGGAGCGCGGGTCTGCACTGCCCTGCGCCCTTAACCCTGGGGCAGTTGGTGCCCGAGCAGTCGGCTTCTTGGCTGAAACCTGCCACGGGCCGCCTCCTTTCCTGTGGCTGCTGTGGCAAAGTGCCACAAACTTGGCAGCTTAAAACAAGGGAAATTTATCCTCTCACAGTTTCGGAGGCCAAAAGTGTGAAAACCGGGTGTCGGCAGGGCTGCGTTCCGTCCAGAGGCTCTAGGGGGATCTGCCCCCCACCTCTCCCCTGGCTTCTGGTGGCTGCCACATTCCTCAGCACGCAGCCCACAGCACCTTCTCCTCTGGGTGCGTCCGCTCTCCTCTGCCTCTCTCTGGTGGGGACGTTTGCCGTGGCATTTAGGGCCCCACCCCACCTAATCCAGGGTGGTCTCACCTGGAGATCCTTAACTCAATCACGTCTGCAATGACCCTTTTTCCAAACGAGGCCACATGTGCAGGTTTCAGCGATTTGGGTGTGGCCTTATCTTTGGCTCAGAGAGCATGTTACCTCCAATTCTCATTTGGTCCTCGTGGCCCCTTCCAAGGATATAACAGGAGCTAATAGTTACTGAGTAATTACTGTGTGTCAGGCACTGCGCTAAAGGCTTCTTATCTGCCAGACAGCCCCCTACACAGGCCTCCCCAAGTGCTGTGACGGGAGGCAGGCGTGGGGCCCGTTTCAGCTCCAGGGGTTGCGGGGGGCCGGGACCTGCGCCAGCCCTCCCAGCAAGGGGCAGCAGGTGGGGTCTGGAAGGTGCCCCGTGGCATTGTGGCTTGACCCTCCAGGGTGCCTGGCTCTGAGCCTGCACTGGGCATATGGCCTGGCCCCGCCTTCCGCCTCCCATTTAGGCTCTGGAACCTTGGGAGTGGAGGAAACACCCGTAGGAGGTTGTAATGCTCTTGTTTCGGCCTCCCGACTAGCCTTATTTCCTCTGCTTTTCACCTCCGTCTTCTGTCTCCTTCCGCTTGGCCTAACGTACCTTCTGCGGCTTTCCTTTCTGGGGCGTCCTGACTGGCAGCTTTCCCTAGGGCCGTGGTCTGACCGGGAGCCTGTGTCCAGGGCGGGGTGGGATGCGGTACGGCTGTGTGCTCCTTCCCCACTGGGCTAGCTGGACTTGGAGCAAGAGGGGAAGCAGACCGGTGGCAGGGCCTTGTCAGGTGCAGCTTGGCTGAATGCGTGTGAAGCCCTGCCCAGTGGTCTCCTCTGGCAGGCGGGCCCTGTGGCCTCCAGCTTCCGTTGCCAAGACATCGCAGGAGCCTGCGGCTGTGTGCAGAGTCAGCCCTGCACCCGCTGGCTGGAGGACCTTGCCTCTCATGGAGCGAGAATCTGGGGCTTGCTTTCTGAGCAGGAGGACAAGGCCGTGGCTGCGCAGTGTGTGGGTCCTTTCCTTTCTCTCAGTTTATTCCCCCTCCTTCCCTTCTCTTCCCATCACCTAGCACGTACTTCTCTCCATGGGGCAGCAAACCCGGGAGCTAGTTAGATCCAGCATTATTTTGCAGAAGCACCATTCCTCTCCAGAGGGGGCTTCCTTGGAGCCTGGCTGGGGTTTGTTGGAGATGCTTAGGAGAGGGTGTAGGTGTCACAGATTGTCCAAGAGGATGACCATTTTTGAAGGTCAGGAGTGGGTTTTAAAAGGGTCAGTTCTCAGTCCTGCTTGATGCTCAGCTGGGAATGCAGATTTTCATGTGTCTTCCCTACATCTAAGCCTTTCTCCCCCTGGAGAGCCTGACACCCCTGCCCGCAGCTCATCATCCCCTCCTCCCCTGCCACTCGGGGGTTCTGCGCTGTTGCAGTGTCACAGCCACAGGGGCCTCCCCACTATGTTCTGGGATGGAATGTTCCTGAAGGACGGAGGCCACTGACCTTGTGCCTGCCCCTGCAAGCAGTAGGTGCCTCCAAAACACTCTTCAACCCCAAAGGGTACGGTCTTCTAGAATGGGGTTGGGCCAGTGTGGGTCCTCAGCCTTTGGAGACTAGCCTCACACTGGAGGGTTTTCCCCCAGCCTGCTCTGGAACTGAGCAGGGAAAGAGCCCATCCAGTCTGTCCTGCCCCCCCCACCCCCTATCTCTAGCTGGTCCCTACTGCGTTCTACATTCAGCTACTGCTCCTGGTCCCCAGTCCCCCCTCCCTGGCCCCAAGGCTCGCCTGCCCCTTGATCACCCTGGAGACCCTCTGTGCTCCCCTCCCTGCCTGGAGGTGCAGAGATGAGAGGGGGGTGGCAGGGAGCAGGGAGTTGTGTGCTATAAAGGGCCTGGCATGACCTACATAAACCTCCTGCCTGGGAAGTGAAGGATGCTTCTAATTGGGAACAGTGCTTAGTCAAGAGTGCGTGCCTGGGTGTGTAAGGATTGTGGTTTTTTAAAAATAATTTTAACATCTCGCCAGAGAATGCCATGCATTCTTTCTCTCTCTGCCCTGTGGAGCCTCTCAACCCTGCAGAAGGCCACGGGACAGCAGGTGCAGAAATGAGAGAGGCAGGAGAAGGGAGGGAAGCGGGGGTCCTCCCAGGTGCTCTGCTGTGTGACCTTGGGCCAGGCACCTCCCTCTCTGGGCCTCAGGTGTCCAGACCCCAGGCACACCGACCCTTCAGCTTCCTCCAGGCTTAAAGATCCTAGTTCTTCTGCTACCACTGGGGACACCGGACATGCTCAGGAGGGGAAGTAGGTGAGGGTGGCACTCCCAGACCACCTGGCTCTGACCACCACCCCTGCCAGAGCCCCTGGCATCAGCCCCACCTCCCCAGGAAGGGATGCTGGGGAAGAGGCGCAGAGGGAGCTAGCCAAGTCCATGCATTCCAGCCTGATCCGCCTGAGCCTTGTGCCAGGCCCACCCTAAAGTGGTCACCCTAGAGGGGTAAAGGCCAGAGCCGGTGGGGGCGGGTGGGTGGACATTCACATGGAATTGGCCAGCCCGGGTGCCAGGGCAACAGATGTCAGCTTGGAGCCTGTGTGGGGTTCGCTCCAGGCCGCGGGTGGGCGGTGCCTTCAGATGATCTCCCGGCTCAGGTTTCTTGTTGGCTCTGAGCAGGGCCTTTCACTTCGGGGGCCGTCTGGCCTCCAAGATTCCTCCCACCGCTGCCTTTTCATCCACTGTCGCGTGCGTGCCCGGCCAGCAGAGTTGGCGCTCCTGCCCCCGGCAGCATGCTCCCTGAGCCTGGGCCTGGCTCCGGGCGTGCCGTCTTGGGCCGGGCCAGCCTCCCCCCTCAGCCGGAGCGTCCTGACCGTGAACGGCCCAGCACCATCACTTGCACCCTTGGAGGGGGCCAGGGACCTGCAGGAACCCAGTAACTGCTCCCAGGAGCCCCTTCTCTCTGGGCTGGATGTGCGCCCCTGGGTCTTTGTTTTTGGCATGATTCGTACGGGCTTGAGGATGGCTTGTGTTGCAAGTGAAGTGGGCTAGATTTTCCAGCTGCTGTCCTGTCCTGTACAGAAAAGCACTCACTCTGCCCACAGGGAATGCTGGACCTGGGAAATTAGTGGAGTTTTCTCTCCTGAGCTCCAGCTTCTATTATAAAATCTTTTTCTTTTTACCATGAGATATATATTTTTTAAAGCTCATCTAATAACCAGAAGCTATGAAACCAGTTTAATTTTTTCTTTCTTCACCAAGAGACAAGAAAGAGGAAATGGGGTGAGGATACAGCAAGATGGATTTGGGTTGGATCATCAAGGTTACTGAGAACCTGAAGCTTGTCCTCTGCCCTGATGCTTTTCCTCCCCCTGCTCCTTGCCATTGGTCCATGGAATCTTAGGACTAAAAGAAAACTTAAGGGACGTTGAATCTGGTGGTTTCTGAGCCTGGCTATGGATCAGCATTACCTGCGAACTTTGTAAACATACCGACTTGCAGGTCCCACCCTCAGGATTGATGTGGGTCAGGAGTGGGGACTGGGCATCCATGTGTTTAACCAGCCCCCAGGTGATGCCATCACACCCAGCTCTCCCTGGTCCTTGGAGTGGGGTTTGGTCCATGGTTAGTGCAGACCTGTCCTCTGTCAGATGCAGGAGCCCCAGCTCTCGCATCTCTAAGTGGTGGCCTGTGGGTGGATGCTCCCTGTCTCCTAAGGCTGCTTTCTCCACTTAGGGCATTTCAGCTGGGGGAAGTTCTTTCTCATTGGCCCTGGTTCTGTGCCCCAGAGGGGTCATCCTTCTTTTCTGTGGCAGGCCACCCGGAGGATGACAGCCTCGCTTCCCACCAAGTCTTGTCCTTCCCCATCTCCACGTCCCCTGCTCTTCAGATGCCTTCACCTGGCCATGGGGAGAGGGGGAGGAGAACCCAGGAGTGGGACTGGGAACCACATATGAAGAACCCCAAACTCGCTGGCTGGGCCGGGGCAATCTCTTCTCCCCAGTGCCACCCACCACCCTGTTTCTTTTTCTTTTTTTTTTTTTTTTAAAGATTTTATTTATTTATTCATTTATCCCCCCTTGCTGCTCGTGCTCGCTGGGTCAGCCAACCACGCCGTGCGGGCGGGCCCGCCCCCACCAGGAGGCCCTGGGAACTGAACCCGGGGCCCCCCATATGGCAAACGGGAGCCCCACTGATTGAGCCACAGCCGCCTCCCCACCCTGTTTATTTCAGTCTGTTCAAGTAACCATCGGCAGATCTTCCTTCTTCATTGAATTCTTGATTCCATAATCATATTGTCAGTCAACACATTAAATGATATTAAGTAATAATTGATAAAGACGAGAATACATATAAACTATAAAGAATAATAAAAGAAACAGTGTGGAATCTACTGCCCAAAGTAAGACCTGATCTAGCCTTGCGCTCCATCTCTGTCCCCTCCCTTGGCCTCCCCCGCAGGGGGGACCACTCTCCTGACTGGGTTTTATGATTCTTTTGCCTTTATTTTGTAGTGTTGCCACCCACATATATCCCTAAACAATGCATGCTTGGCTTTACTTGCTTGTGAGCTATGTACAATGATATTAGGCTGTATGTAGCTTTCTGTAGCCTGCACTATTTTACTCCATACTATGTCTCTTAGAGTTCTCATGCTGCATTTAGTTGTAGTTCATTCATTGTCCCTATGTTCTACTATTTCATTGGGCAAATATATCACAGTTTGCCCACTGCTTGCAGGCTTTTGTGTCTCGAACAGAAGCTGCTGTGAATGTTTTTAACTCATGCATTTCTTCGGGGCATATGTACAGGAGTTTCTCTAGGGCATATACCTAGGTGTGGAATTGCTAGGCCATGAGCAAGGACAGTTTTGTCTTTGGAAAAATAAATTACATCTGCAAGAAAGCAAAGGGGCTGACGTCGGCGCGGTCCTCTCCGAGGTCGTGGGGTAAAGGGGGCGTGCCTTTCGGGCACCCAGATCTCTACAGGGGATGATTCCAAAGGTAAGAAGTAAGAGCCTGGGTTCCGTGCAGCGCTCAGCTCCGAGCCCACAGCACGCTGTGGAGAATAGCGGCGTCACTTAACAGAGCAGGGATGCACGGGAGCGATTGCGAGCCTGTATGTGTCTAGGGCTGAGACGTTCTCGCAGATCTGATTTGCTGCTCTGACTTCCCATCCTGGAGCCTTTGCCAAGCGTCTATAAAAAGATGAAATATTTAGCTCAGATCAGGGAGGGAGGGCCCGATGCCATCTTTTGCATTAGCCGTGGTGTTGAGAAGATAGTTTGGGTAATTTTCTTCTATACCATCCCAGATTTAAACCTGCCCTGCCTTTAGTGCCTCACCCAGATTCCACGGTCTCAATGAAATCTCCTTTATTGGTCCCCACCTCGCCCTCCTAACTTCTCAGTAGCACTTAATGTCTGGGTTGTGACATTAAGCATGTGACCGCCGAGCTTCCTGTCCCAATCAGATGCCTGTCTTTCCAGGTGTGTGTGCCTCAGCTCCTCAACCAGACCATCCGCCCCTGGAGGGCTGGGCCTCTGTCCTCTACTCCATCAAGCCCTCCACTGCACCTGGCACAGGTATTCACTAAATACCACCATTGGTGACAAATCCATCTGTTCCAGCCTTCGAAGTTGCCAGTGAGCTGGGCAGCGGGCTCCTCGTACCACGGGTCGTTCCCATTCCTCACCTCTTGCCCCCTCTGAAAATAGCACACTCAGAGCCCGAATTCTGGGAGGTTTAGATGTCTGTTACAAGGCTTTTCGCTGCACTGTGCAGTGGAGGGCCATTTCTGGGCCAGGTCTGCAGTGGGAGCAGACGCATGCAGTAGTTTGTGCTGCTCTCGGTGCTTGTTTCAGGATCAGCGGCTGCCTGCCACTGGTGGCTGTGCTGGTGGGGCTTGGACAGGCGCCGCGTCCCACAGCTCTGCAGGAAAAGACAACCCTCATCGCAGCCTGCCAGGTGTTCTCGGGTGGCAGGAGAAGGCCGTAGGAGATAAACATCCCAGAGGGTCATGAGCTCAGCAATCCAGGAAAAAGTGTAGGTGAGTGAGTGAAGGAATGAATGGAACGAGTGGTGAATGAATGAATAAATGAGGGAGCAAACAAATGGTGTGAAATGGGAGGACTCTGGGAACCTGAAGACGTGGGTTTGCATCGTAGCCTTTTCCCTCTCATTTGTGTGACATTGGAAAAAGCACCTAACGTCTTCTGTTTGCTCATCTGTAAGTTGGGGCAAAGGGACCAGCCTCCCCAGGGTGGTCGAGAAGATGAAAGGAGATTCATGACGGTGGCCATGTCTGATGTGGTCTCTGTGATTGGCAGGACTGGGCGTGATGGGCTCATGTGTGCTCTTTTCCCTGCTGAGCAGCTTTAATTTGAAAAGTGTCCGCTAGGTCCCTCTCCCACCCTTTGTGGGTTGCTGGCTGTTTGCCAAAGGGGAAGGTGGTCCCCCTCCCAGCTGGGTTTGTGCTGCAGCCTGAGTTTTGAAGATTGAACTAGAAGGCGTTGAAGGCTGGTGGCTGACTCCAGCTAGTGGCAGCTTCCCACTTGGCCTGGGAGGGGAAAGCAAGTGCCAATCTGGTGATCTTTGGGGATGAGGGTAGGAGTTAGGCTTAGCTGCCTGCAGCAGCCTTTAATTTGGGAGAGACCAGCCATTCCTCTCAAATGGAGAATTGTGGAGGCTACCCCTCATTTTCTAGGATTCCTGGGGAGTCACTGAAGACAGAGCGTTGGGGTACTCTGTCCCTGTGACTTGAGGCTGTGGACTTCTCCGAGCTGAGGGTTTGCCCTGCTGCCTCCTGTCCCTTTTGTGTCCTCTGCAAGCCTGTGGTGGTGTGAGAAGGGGCGGGTACCTGAAGTAGGAAGACCTGGGCATGAACCTCTAGCTCTGCCACCTCAGTAGCTGCTTTGTGTCTCTGAACCAGTTGCCTAACCTCTCTGAACTTCACTCTCCTCCTTGGTAGATGGAAGACAATAATGTTTCCCTTGTTGGAGGGATGTAATAATAATTGCCATTTATCAAATACCTTCTAAGAGTGCTGGACACTTTGTAAACACTCTACAAACATTATTTCAATAGCAAACCTGAGAGAGAGGTGGTATGACCTCCATTTTGCAGATGAGGCAGATTCAGTTCAGAAAGGTTAGATGACTTGCCCCAGCATACACAGCAGGTAGGTTGCAGAGCCAGTTCACAGCCAGCTGTGTGTGCCTCTGGCACCTGTACCCTTTACCATGGCCATGGTGCTTCTCTTGGTAAATAGGATGCTACATGAAGAGCGTCTAGCATGCAGGGAGCTGGATCTGAATCTGCCACAGCCGGTGGTATTTGCTGAGGGATTAGCTGGGGCTTTCTGGGACTGGAAAAAAAATGGGGGTGGGGTAGGGAAGAGACAAATAAGCCTGCTTCTGTGCTCCCCAACCTTTGTAGGGGAGTCAGCTGTGAGTCCTGGCCTGGGTGTATTTTTGGACGCAGCCTGACTCTGAGCTCGGCAGGAGGGAGTGGGCAGGTGGTGCTATGCAGGGACTCGGCTCATCCTGCAGGCTCATGAAAAGTGCTGTAGGCTCAGGTCTCATCACAGACGTCATCATTGGACGCTCTTTGCGTTCCCCATGTCACGGGGGACATTTGCAAAATGCCATGTGGATGTGGCCCTGCCTAGAGGGAGCACCCGGTTGCCAGGCAGCCACAGGGGAGCAGCGCAGTGTGAGGACTGATGGGAGGGAGCCTTGCTGCGGATGAGTCATCAGGGAGGGCTTCCTGGAGCAGGCGGGCTTCTGCTGCAGCATGGATAGCATGTGGCTGGGAGAGACACGAGGGCTGAGGCAGTGGGCCATGCAAAGGGAGGGCTCATCTTGAATCTGGGCCAAGGGCTTTTTGCATTATCCTCATCACCATTGTCCCCGTCATCATAGTTTTTAAGCCTCCTATATTAGCTCCTTTGATAGGAAGCCAATGATTCAGATAGTCCTGGGACCTTACCTCCTAGTGACTTGCTGATGCCCACTTATGTGAAATGGGACCTGCCAAGCACTCTGTGGAGCCATGAGCAGGTTCGTGCATTTCCCACTCCTCCATATACCTGGGTTACCTGCTGGCATTGGAGCAGGGGGCCCTCTGCCTGGGTGAGACCTCAGACAGGGCTGCCGTGCTCCCCTTCCCTCCTCCCCACCAAGGGCACCACCAGAGCTGGCCCACCCTTTCCCACCCGAGGGAGGCAGGCTCTGCCCGAGACTCTGGAAGCCGTCCATGATCTTCACTGACTTTCTGCCTCTTCCTTGCCCTCCTGGTTGGTCTGGAATGGAAAACCTGATTGCTCTCTCTCTGGAATGACCTCCCCCCATCATAGAGAGAACATTGTCCACCTGCCCCCTCCCCTTCCCAAGCCAAGGGTGAGCATTAGTGGGCTCCCCTCCAGCTGTCCCCGAGTCCACACAGCCACTGTTGCCTGCTGTGGAATGCCATTACTGCCCTCATCTGCAGCTCATTCCACTGGCAGGAATTTCCCAAGCAGCCTTTTTAATCACGTTTATGAGCGTGCCATGCATTTGCTGCACGTTGAGTTTCCTGAGATGATGAAAGGGCTCGGCCGTAAAGCCAGCAGGTTGTGTTTCAAAATCTGAGCTCCATGGTGGAGCCTTCCTCTCTTCTGCCCTCCCTCCCTCCTCTTTCCTTCCCTCCTCTGCGCTCCCTACTCCCCCTTCCTCTGTAGAGAAGGTGCATTCACCCCCATTTTGCAGGTAAGAGACCAGAGGGTCAGAGAGGCTGTGTGATCTGCCCCAGGCTCGCGGTTAAGAGGAGCTGAGCCTTGAATGCTGGCCCTTTGCTGCTTTCACTCTGCTGCCTCCATCTGGCTGGCGGGACTGGCTCCTTCCTGGGGCATCTCTCCATGTCCCTCCTGCCCACCTGGGGACAGGTTGGGAGTGAGCACAGTGCGCAGCCACCAGGGGCCAGCCCGCTTTGTGCTGACTTGTGTTCGTGGTTTTGTTTATTCCCATGGTGTCCTTTGGGAATGTCACGGAGTCACGGGGGCCGGCTCCTCCTCCTTCGAAAGCTCAGAACATCGGACCCTAAATGGTGTTCTTCCCTCGAAAACTAGGCTGACTCCTCCGCGTCTTGTGGCGAGAGCCCAGGGTGGGAGTCGGGACTCCTGGGTTTCGACCCTGAAGCCGACCATCCTGTGTGTCTTCCCTGCTCTTGGGCAAGGTCGCGTGCCCTCACTTCCCAACTCATCACCTGGGGGGAAAATTACTGCCAGATGCTACAGCCTGGCGGGGCAGCGTGAGGACGCAAAGCGCCAGCCTGGGTGTGGCTCCTGGTGTGCTCGCTGCTGGCGCCCTTGGCCCGTGGGCACCCCGGCTGAGCCGTGAATGCCATCGGTGGTGTGGCTGATAGGGCATCTTCATCCCCAGGTGTTTCCCTCCTGTGTCCTCTCTCTGGTCTCCCCAAAGACATGACCTTCCCAAAGGAGGCTCAGGAGCCTGGACAGGTCTCCCCACAGTCACCTCGCATGTCAGGGACGTGGCTGGGATTTGAGCTGGGGGCTCCGAGTCCTCTCCTCATCCCACCTTTGGTTGTCCCGGCCCCTGGGAGGGGAGAGATAGAGCACATTCCCCCTTTTGTGAAAAAGAGCCAAGGCCCGGGGAGGTGGGGTGCTGGGCTGGGGAGTGAGTGGCAGGGGCTCTGGGAATGTGGGGCAAGCATCTGCCTGGCTGGGCCAGAGAACCAGGCAGAGCTGCCTCTCAACCCACATGGGTCATCTGGGACAAGCACATATGCCTGTGCAGAGGGGCCCAGCCCCGTCCCCCTCCGTGCCTGCTCTTGCGTAATGTCATCCTCATGGCATCTGCCTCCCTGTTTCCCCAGCCCCTCTGGGGGAGGAAGTGTCGGCCACGGCACCATGGCAATCACCTGTTCACGGCTCCACTGCTCGAGTCTGACACCAGCAAACCGGCTCAAAGAGAGAAGGGCTCTTTTTTTTTTGCCTTTTAGGAATAGCAGCAGCAACTTCTGAAAACCTTTTTGCTGGCTCTGCTGCGCTTTCATGTATGTACTCAGAACTGGATGGAAGTTAGCTGCGTGGAGCAGCAGAGGCGGCAGTGCTGCCAGGACTCAACCCAGGTGGCCTGGCTCCCGGCCTGCTGCCCTGGACTTGGCCTTCCTGGAGGGTCACTGGGAGCTTCTGAGAGTGTCTGGAGCCCTGATGGGGAGGGGGCCATGGAGGGAGATGGGGCAGGAGTGGAGGGGTGGGCAAGGGAGTGAAAAATAGCCAGGCACATGGAAATTTTGGAATGGAATAAAGGCAAAGGAACCCTGACTAAATGGTAGGAAAAGGCAGGCCAGGTGCAGAGGAGAGGTGGGGCAAGCGGGGCTTGTTGAGTACACCTGCCCTGGGAACACTTTTTTTTCTTTTTAACTTTTTATTGTGGAAATTTTCAAACATGCACATAACCATCACCCAGCTTCAGCATTCTGCCATTCCTTTATTTCATTTACTCTCACCCCTCTTCCCGGAGTCTTTTAAAGCAGATCCCTGGCATCCTTTCATTTATTTCACCCACAGCTCCTTTTACATGTCTTTAAGGAATGTGCTTGGATTCGGAAGGCCTGAGCCACAGGCTGAGCTGATTGCATGAGTGGTGGGATGAGGTGGGAGAGTGCAGGGCTAGTGCTCCCCAGAGGAGCAGCCCTGGGAGGACTGTAGTCGTTTGGAAAGTGGACAGCTTGGGAGGAGTCAGAGGCCGGCCCAGTGGGCTTAGACTGCCGTGCCTTCCCCCCACCTCCTCCACTGGAGAGAGCCAGCCGTGTGCCAGGCCCTGCACTAGGCACTTTATTTCACTTCATCCTCACAACAGTCCTATGAGAAAGAGTGTCGGCATCCCCGATTCATGGAGGTGGACCAGAGGCTCAGAGAGCTTAGCCAACTTGTCCAGACTTACACAGCTCGGGGCGAGGGAGTCAGGATTTGAATCCAGGTCTCACGACTCCAAAGCCCTGCTTCTTGCCTGTGGTTACACTGTCTCTTAGGGTGTTAGGATGGGCTGGTGGGTCAGAACCACTTTTCTACTTGGCCCCTCCGTGGCGTGGGGTAGCCCAGTGTTCCCATGGGAGAAGAGTCCCCCTTGCTCATTGAAAGGCTTGTTTTCTTGCCCATAGGGGATCTTTGACTCTCTTCACTTCCCCAGAGAGGTTAGTGGCATCTTTGAGATGCCCTCCTCTGCCTGTGTCTGGCTGGGTGGACCCACCCGCTCTGGGGAAGGGGCGATGATGAGACGTGATGGTACTGCTGCTGCTTTCTCACCTGCCAGTGGTCCGCAGTGGCAGCCAAAGTAGGTGAGCAGAGGGAGCAGCCTTCCTGACCCAGGTCAGCTGTTAAGGTTGGAGAAAGATGCCCTCCCCACGCCCAGCCCAAAGAGAAGGGACGGAAGAGGGGTCTAAGCTGGAGGCTGCCTTGTGTGTCTTGGGCGTTCGAGGCCCCTCTGCCCTGTTCCGTTTGGACTGAACCCTCCACCAGGGGCTGGGACCCTCCTAAGCTGGAGTGATAGAACCCGCCTAGCTGCCTGCTGCCTTTTGATGCTGATGGTGATGCTGAGCATTTTTCTGGTCTCCTGGGGAAGAAAAGCCAGGGTCATTGGGTCCATCCCTCTGCTTTCCTACAGAGAGCCCCCAAAGGGTGAGTGCCCTGGTTTTAAACTGGCAGACGTTGTCAGATAAGCCCTCTCTTGGATACCACCATACCGGTACAACCCAGCGTCATCGGCGTCTGCCCCTCCCGCCTCATCTCCCAGGACGGGAGCTTCGCACCGGGAGCCATTCGGCAGCGCTGACTGTGTACCGCTGCCTCTTGCCGAGCACAGGTGTGTGTGTGGCTCCGCACGGAGGGCCCCACCTGCATCCCCTCACCTGATTCTCATGGGGACCCTGAGAGGGAGTTACTGCCGCCCATTTTATGATTCCACAGCAGATGAAACCAAAGCTAAGTGGGGTTAAGTATCCTGCCCAGGGCCACACAGCTGGCACCTGAGGGCGCTGCGTCAAACCTCGTGCACCTCACCTCACGCCAGGCCTGGCCCTACTGCGCTGTGCTATTAAAGGCGAGCATGATATTAACTCCTGTGACTTAATGCATATTTAATATATGGCAACAATATCGCCAGAATGGCACAGACACTGGAGAGCTGTGGTTTGCTGGCTGTTGCTGTAATTAGGTTTGCATAAGAAGAAATATTAATGACCCATAAACATGAGAAAGAACGTGTAGCATCACTAGTAATCAAAGAAATCCAAATTATGACAACAATAGTGTGCTATTTTCTTGCTTTTCAAATGTGCACAGGTTTCTTAACTGATAATTGCTAATATGATGTGGCACTCTAATTCTGTGCTGGTGGAAGCGTGAAGTGTTGCGACTTTTGTGAAAAACAACTGTACAGAGCGTTTCGAGAGCTTAATAACAGTTCTTTCCTCTGGCCAGTAACTGCACTTCTGAGAATCCATCCTAAGAAAATAATCAGAAATACTGTCAAATATGTTATGTGTCAGGGTGCTCATTAAAGAGCAATTGGTAATAAAGGTGAATTAAAAACAACTGCAATGCCCGACGTTAGGGGACTACTTAAATAAATTATGATGTGTCTGTGGGCGAGTGAGTTTGGGAAATTAATGACATCACTTGGGGAAAATATTCAAAATATAATTTTTTGTTGTTCATGTTTAATTTACCTACTGGTAATTTACCCTTTTTGGTGTACAGTCCTCTTGAGTTTTGACAAACCCACGCAGCCTTGTAATGACCACTGCACTATAATTTTAAGTGAGGAAAAATAATTTACTAGGGTGTGGATACCCTAAGTGCCTAAATCTAAAAAATATTTATGACTGGAAGGACATCTCTAGAATGTGACCAAACTCTGGCCCTGGAGAAATGGGCCACGTAATTTTAAAGTCCGTAGGTTCCTTCTGGGCCCTGATGTGCCATGGGTCCTTGACACAGTGTAGGGGGCTGGGCCCTGACCTTGGGTATGGGGACTTGGCCCTGGAGAGCGCCCGGTGGGCCTGGGGAGGCAGGCCGGGCACTGCCAGCCCCGGGGCTCTGACGTGTGTCACCAGCTCAGGATAGCATGGAATGCTGCTGGCAGGGAAATGTCCTGACTGGAGATCAGGGAGGGCAAAGTCCTCTGCCCTGCCCCCTCCTCACCGCTCGGCCAAGCAGCTGCTTCAGAGTCGGGGCTCCTGCAGGGCCTGGGGGGCTGCCAGCTTGTATGAGAGAAGTTGCCCGGTCCTCCTAAATCCCTACAAGTCCTCCCTCTTCTTCTGGGCAGGGCTGACTAACCAGGGGAGAGCATTCTATTGTCCATCCCTCTTGGTGTCCCCAAGCCCGGCTTCAGGGATCTTCTTAGGGCTTGCTCTGCCCTTGGAGGTGGCATTGTTTGTACCTTAATCGTGCTCTCCCCAAGAACGTTCTCCTGAGACAGGGAGAAGCCTGCCTGTGAGGTGGGGCTGCACATCTCGAAGGCCAGGGTGGGGTGAGACACGCTGTGGCAGGTGAGGGGGCCCCTTGCCAGCGGCCTGGAGGGCACTTGCCACCTGCACTTCTCTAGATTGGAGTAGGGCTGGCAGGGGGCCTGGTGCCCTGGACTCCACCCAGCCTGCCCTGTAGCCCTAAGCTTCCTCTCCTACCTCACTGACCTCTAGCAGTGGGCCGCAGATTCCCAGCCACCAGCCAGCTCCCGTTCAGTATAGCCCAGAGAGGCAAGGCGGGCTGCCCAGGCTCTGCGGTGAGTTCCAGGCCGGGCTTGGAGTGGAACCTGGGCCTCCTGATGGCCTCCTGTGCCTGTCGGCTCCCCGGGGCTGGGGGCCACCCCTGCCTTCTCTGTGCTGCATGAGCAGGGGCTCCAGCCGTGAACAGGGCTGGATCATGCCCTGGCCGAGTAGCAGCTTGCTGCCCTGGAGAGCCCCAGCTCTGCCCCGAATATACTCTGAGGTTTCGGGCAAGTTATTTCCTCTCTGGTCCTTGGCACCCACCTGAGCTCTAAGGACCCTTCCCTGCTGGTTCCTTCCCTCCCAGGATCCTGACTGTCGTTGACCTGTGTTGACTCTCGGGTGTCGTGTGTCCCTCTGCGGGGCAGTGCCCCGCACGTCGTGCGTGCTCCAGCATTGCACAGAAGCGAGCGGCGAGCCCTTGATTAAAGGGACCGTGCGGCAGGACATCCAAGCAGGAGCTCGGAGGGGAACTGAGAGTCCCCAGGCCTGCGGCACAGCCTTGAGTCAGCGGGGAAAGTTGGGGTGGGAGAAGACTGGTCTGTTTGGGGGGAAGAGGGAGCAGGGAGGACATCACTGGATGAGCCTTACCATCTATTGTAGAGAAAGTGATCCAGTATAGAGGTCAAGCCTCCCTTGCTTTCTCCGTGAGGGTTTCGTTTCCTTCCCTGTACCTGAGTTACTGTACAGTGGTTGAGTTTCCCGTTGGGTTTACCACCGCCGCTCTTACAGCTACCACGTGCGCCCTCTGCTCTGGGCCGGGCCCCGGGCTGTGACTTGCCCATATGGCCTTACTGAATTCCCACTCCAGCCCCGGAGGCGGGCTGCTGCCCTCCTTCCACATGTAAGGAGGCTCAGAGGCGCCGAGTAATTGCCCAGCTTTGCAGGCCCTGCCTGGCTCTACTCCCCCCATCCCCCAGGCCTGCCCTGTCCCTCTCAGCCCCAGGTGGCCGAGCCCTGAGCCGAGGAGAGAGGGCTGTTGGCCGAGCAGGCCCAGAGCACAGCCAAGGGACGTGCAGTCTTGGGGATCAGCGAGGCGGGGGCGGCCCTTCCTCCGTCACCCTCCACCTGGCTCCCTCTCCACGGGCTCGCCTGGCCCAGATTCGCTGAGGAGGGTGGCGGGGGCCCTGTTGATTTGCTGTCAGAGCCTGTCAGAGCCTGGTTGGGTTGCCTGTGGTGGGGGCAGGGGAGCGGGAGGCGGGAGAGCTCAAGGCCGCCGCCTCTGAGAAGCCCTCTCCATTGGAGCCACCCCCTGCCAGCCCCCCAGGGGCTCCTCGGCTCCCACGAACCCTTTAGTTCTGCGCTCCTGGAAACAAGAGGCTCCTCTGCCAGGCCTGGGCTGGCTGTGGGAAGCACGCTGGGCTCTGGGGCCAGCCTGTGTCCCTCCAGCTCGCCTGCTGTGGGCTGGTGAGCGTCAGCCCCAGGAGCAGGGCTGTCCACGGGCACTTTGCCCCAAACGGTGTACCCCAAGGTGGCAGGTACCGAAGACATGCTGTATATATATAGATATATCTAGATATATCTATCTATCTATCTATCTATCTATCTATCTATCTATCTATCTATCTATCTATCTATCTATCTATCTATCTATCTATCTATCTATCTATCTATATTTTTTTGAGGTACTGGAGCTGGGAGTTGAACCTGGGACCTTGTATGTGGGAAGCCGGTGCTCAACCACTGAGCCGCATTGCCTCCCCTGAGTTGTTTGTTTGCTTGTTGTTTGTTCTTTTTGTTTTTAGGAGGTACCAGGAACCGAACCTGGGACCTCCCATGTAGGAAGCGGGTACTCAACTGCTTGAGCCTTGTCTGCTCCCAGACATGCTATTTTTTATGGCAGCCCCAACAGTCTGCTTGGAGGCAGGGAGATGTCTTTGTGACTTAACTTTCTTGATGCAGACTCTCGACCCCTCCCCAGGGATTGTCAACCACATGGATCCTGGTCCCCTGCAGGTTGAACCAGTCCAGGCAGGTCTCATCCTCATTCTGAGCCTTCCTCTCTCTCCCTGAACCTCCAAAGCCCCTCTTGCCCCTCACCCATTCCCACACAGCCTGTGGATATCCTGGGGCGTGAGGTCTGTGGACTCCCTGCTCCCGCTCTGCCTGGCTGGGCAGGAGGCCAGGTCCTAGAGTGGGTCCCCGCTCTCTCAGCCCTCTCCAGATGGCACGTAGCCCACAGATGAGGGTGGGAGAGGCAGCTGGCGGTGCTTGCCGGGGCCCCCGAGGAGCAGCACGGCGGTGTCTGCTTTGGGAGCACGTGCTCTCATAGTGCCCTTTGCTTCCCCAGACCCTGGGTGGTCAGCAGGCCGTGAGCGTCATGGCGGCATGTCTCGCCAGATGGCGAACCCCTGGCCGATCCCCTCAAGGGGATCATATGGCTGATGCTCGCTTTAGTCATGGGTGTGAGAGCAAGGGTGATGGGGGAGAGAGGAATAGCGGGAGCCAAGTCCTGTTGGTGTTGGGCCAGCAGGGCAGGAGGGCGTTGGCCCACTAGCCTTCTTCCCGTGAGAGTCGGTGGCCTCGAGCGGCTTCTGTGACGGGGCTACCCTCCTGCCGGGGACGTTCGCACAGCCCATCTCTCCATATCCAGCACCAAGCTGTTGACACTCCACGGACCACACCTGCCAAGACTCACACCCTCTCTGGGCCTTAGCGTCTCCACTCTGTAGGTGTCCCAGGCTTCCTGGGACTCTGTAGTTCCTCCTAAGACATCTGTGTGCTGCGGCCCAGCTCATCTAGGTGCTAAGGACTCTTGGGAAGAAGGGAGGAAAAGAGCCGAGGGCCCCAGTCCCCACTCCCCTCTGGCCTCAGGCAGGCTCATCTGTGTCTCGCTGGCAGAGCCCAGCTCCAGAACTCGGCACCACTCACATTGGAACATCCTTGGTGGCCAAGCGAGTGAGCGCATGCCTGGACCAAGGCACGTTTCTTGCACCTGCCAGCCGGTTGAACAGCCCCGGAAGGTGCCAAGGCCTGTTCTGCCTCTCGGGCCGCTGCCAGAGGGAAGTGCCCAGGGGGTGCAGGAAGGACAGATGGATGTCCTAGACACTGCTCCTGGGTGTCCACCCTGAAAACGGAAAGGGAAAAATGGACTCTTGTCAAGAGAAGAATGTTTTTCACTTTCAGGTGCTACAAAGGAGGGAAGCCAGTTGAGTGGAAGCCTGAATTTATTGGAGGGCAAGTGGGAGTGAAGTGGTGACAGAGTTTGTCCTTGATTCGCCCTGTGACCTTGGAACTCCTCTCTGGGCCCCACCACCTATCAGCTGGGAAGGGGAAGGGCTGCCTGTTGCCCTGATCTCACCACCTAGCGTTCTTGGGACTTGTCAGTGGAATTGGAGCCACCAGAATGGTCAAGAGAGAGGAGTGGAGGCCTGAGTTGCTTTTCCCAGGCCCCAAACATCCATTGTTCACAGCGCCCAGGAGCTGCAGGCAAGTCCCAGAAGCACAGCCAGCACCCAAGATGGGTCTGCGCCTTATTTATTCATGTTTGCAATGGGTGGAGGTTCTCTGCTTTTGTGCTGGGCAGGTGTGTGGCCTCGGACAGCCCCATTCCCCTGCTTCCCAGCTCCGGTGCTCCCACCCTGGGACCTTAGGGAGCTTGCTGCCTAGGCTGAGGACATTCTTGCTGTGGCGAGGCCAGAAGACCGCTGACCATCTGGCAGAACTTCCACTCAAGAAGGTTGGGATTCCGAGCCCAGGGCCCTCTCAGTGCCAGCTATTCCAAACCTGTGTTGTCTGGGTCAGCGTGCCCCTCTCCTTCCTGACCGTGCCCCTCGAGTCCCTGGGCTGAATGCTAGCTTTCTCTGGGGCAGTAGCTGTGCAGGCAGTGTTGGCATCTTCCCAGCTCCTCTCTCCAAGTGCCGTCAGCACCCCTTGCTGGCCCAGCCCTCCAGGTGGGCCCACGGGAGCTGGCCTCACTGCCTCATCTGCGTGCTCGGGACGAGGGGCAGAGGCTGAGCCTGTGCCGTGGGTGAGGTGGGGCAGCTCCCAGGATGGGTTTTCTGCAGTTTGCGTTTGGCTCCTGGGTGCTGGTGATCTGAACAGAGCATGGCCCCAGGGGACCAGGTGGGTGGAAGGGTGTGAGTTTGGCCAGGGCAGAGCTGAGTAGCATCTTCCATGCTGGGTGCTCAATAACGTTGAATGTCATTGGATTTATCGAGAATAACCATGTACCTGGCCGAAGCCTGGGAATGAGCAGTGAAGGTCACAGCAAGAATGTAATTCAGTTTACTAAAGGCAGAGCCAGAGGGAGGGGAGGCAGCTGACGGACTCTGCTGGACCACGGTTCCCTGGAGAAGAGAGGCGAGATTGCTTTTCCGTGGTGATCGGAGTATAAGCTGGCTTGGAGACAGGAGATGGGGTGCAAAGACCCCTGGAGATCCTTCCCGCTTTGGGTTTTCTAAGTCTTCAGGGCAGGAGAAATGGCAAGACCTGAAAGCCTCCTGAGGGTAGACACAGGGTGGGGAATGGGATGTTCCAGTCCAGAGAAGCACCCCACAGGGGTAGGTGAGCATAACCGCACTCTCGCTGTCGTTTGCCCCCTACACCGTCCCTCCTGTTTCCAGGGAGGTGAGCTGCCGGCAGGTCTCTAGCCCAGAGCCCTCCCGTCCATCCCTCATGGCTTGCTGCCGCCCTGGGTGACTGCTCCCCAGGCTCCTTGCTTCCCTCTGCCGGGCTCCCAGGCTCCTGGGGTGGAAGGAGAAGCTCCTCCGGTCCACAGTGGGAATGCCGCTGCGCCTCCCGACCCACTGCTTCTGTTCCCTGAGCGTGCGTGCCGGGGGGTGGGGGGAGACTCAGGGCCCACAGGAGCATGGGCTGCCTGCCTGCCTGCCCCCTCCCACAGGGGCGCCCACCTCTTGGGTACTTGGGCAGCGCCTTGCTCCCAGGATGCCTCTCACGACACTCTCTGCCCCTGGGGATCTTGAGAAGGGCTCCCTTGTGGACATCCACCGCCCCTAGTCACCCTGGCAAGCTTCCTTCCCGGGGCCGTGGATTTATAGGTGGTGTCTTTCCCCGTGGGATGTCGTGTAGTTCAATGCAGAGTGTTGGCGAGGGCTGCAGCCTGGGTGCCTCGGGGGCTGCAGGGGACGACTGGGGGGCTGCAACCCCCTGTTCCTTGGTGATGCTGCTCTCCTTTGACTTTTTTTTTTTTTAATTTACCTTGTTTCTAATTAACTTGAATATGTTTTTGCTTATGGTGTTTGGTAGAAACTCACTTTAAACGATTTTTTTTAAATTAGAGAAGTTGTAGGTGTACCGATGAATCAGGTAAAAAATACAGCCTTCCCATATACCTGCCCCTGTTATTAACACTTTGCATCTGTGTGGTGCCTTTGTGAGAATTGATGGAAGGATATTATAATTGTACTGTTAGCTGTAGTCCATAGTTTACAGCAGGGTCTGCTTTTCCCAGAGTCCACCCTGTTAGGAACACCTTGCATTAGTGTGGTGCGTTTGCTATAAGTCATAAAAGAGCATTTGTATAATTGCACTATTATTAATAGTCAGTTGTTTACAGTAGGGTTTGCCAGGCTGTGCAGTCCAGTTTTCTCTTTTCATTTTTATTCTGGTGACATATATATGACCTAACACCTCCCCCTTAGCCACGTTTGCCTGTTTAATTTGGGCTGTTAGTTACCCTCACTGTGTTTGGAGAGGGTTTGCCTGCTCCAGGTTTCCAGCTGCCTCTGCTGCTTGTCCCTGGCCTTGGCTGCTCTGTCGTCCTCTCCCTGCTCTTGCTTTTCTTCCTATCCCTTAACAAACCTGTCCCGCCTCTTGGTTTCAACTATAACATCTGGTAATAACATGTTAAATTTAGAAAGTGTTTTTGGACTTTATAGAGCATTTTTGGATACATCACCACATTTGCTCTTTATGATAAGGAAGAAATGAGATGGAATAGCTCATTCATTTTTTTGGATGATAAAACCCACACACAGAACAGTCAAGCCACATTTGTTTGGTTGCACCCCCATCCCAAAAGTCTTCGACTTTGAGTTCACAGGATGTGGTAGAGCTGGGCACCGAACCCCCATCATCTAATGCTGCAGCTGGCAGCCTGTCCTCACTGCCTCTCCTCCCGATGCGGCACTGAGCTCACATCAGCCTGCTGCAAAAGCTGTCCTCTGTCCTCTATTATTCAGTTCGATAACTGGTCCCACCACCTGCCCAGCTCCCAGGCTCAGAACCTCTGGTTACCCCTTCCCCTCCATTCCACCTCCACGATGCCTTTCCTGTCCTCCTGCCTCCCCGTTTCTCTGCCATTTCTCTGGGTCAGTCCTCACTCACCTCTTTTATTGACATTAGGGTCTTCCCTTAGCTCTCTGAATCCACTTACTACACATCTGCCAGATTCCTCTGCCAATGCCCGGTCATGCTGGCAGCCCTCCCTCCACTCCCACCCAAGGCACCACCACCACCAGCCGAGTCCAGACCCTCCGTCTCTGTCATCTGGACCTTCCAACCTTGAGTCGTGCTCTCGATGACTCGGGTGCCCCACGGACCAGTCAGACACACCTCTCGCGGTTCTCTCTTCCAGCCTGTTGCCCACACACACCTGGGTGGCCCACAGGAGGTTCTCAGGAGCTATTGTTCCCTGTCCCACTTCCTTCCTGCCCACTATTCTTTGCATAGCAATTACCTGTGCACATGGCAAGCTCATCCCTTTTTCCTTAAAGACCACATCCCAGGTGGCACTTCTTCCCTGAAACCTGGATGTACTCCCAAGGTAGAACCTCTGAGCTCCTCTTGCCCTTGGTCCCTTTCCTCCAATCCATAACACTTTTGGCTTGTGTCTTGGTTACCTAAGTCCATGCCCGATATTCCTTGAGGGCAGAGCCCATATATGACTTTTTCACCAAGTGACTGTAAATGGTTGCCATCTGCTCTTCACCAGGTACCTCCTGGGTAACAGGCCCCCTATTAGGGGTTCACACAGTTGTTTGTTTTCATCTCAGGTCATGCCAATGGGGTAGGCACCCTTATTTTCTTTTTGTGAATGGAGAATCAACCCGAGAGAGGCGATGTCACTTACAGCCTCTGAGTGTGTGACGGAGCTGGGACTTGAACTCCAAATCCCACTCACTTTCCTCATTTGCACTGTGTCTTGGTGACAAATGGTGTTGACTGCCCTTTTCTTCTCACCACATACATGGGCAGGGCTGACAAAGTATTTAATGCCATTCTGGGTTGAAGAAAGTAGAGGGGCGCAAGCTCAGCGAGCAACCTGTCCATCGACCCCAGCACTGGGGCAGAGCCATCTGGGAAGGCCAGGAGCTCCCCAACATCCCTGCTTCCCTTAACGGCCCATTCTGAAGCTCTCTCGCTCTTAGCCATGGTTTCATCCTGTGCCACCCTGCCTGGTAATGAGCCCTTGGTGTTTGCCCATTGTGAAAGCTGAACTGCCTTTGATTTGTCCTCAGATGATTTCTTTCAAGCTTCAAGGGATGCCTGAGGTTCTATTTCGGGATCTGTTGAGCAGGCCTATGTGGGTTCTATAGTCATCTTTCGTGATTTTGCAGACTTTGATCCAATCCCCTATTTTTCCAGAATGAGGAGTTCACAGCTTTTTAGGAGTCACCTCATGAATCATTTTTTCATTTGCCTTTTGTGTGACTGTGTTTCGGTGTGAGGGTGAATCTTCCCATTAGAGTTTGAGGCACCTGGAAGGCAGAGCCATTGTCCCCTCTTTTCCTCGAGCTCCCCACAGCCAGCACCCACTGGGAAACCACCCCACCGCTTGGATGTAACCACACGAAGCTCTGCCATCCCTGTTCCCACCGCCCGGCCCACCTGACCATGCTGACGTCGGCTTCTCCACAGCCACAGATGTCACCCATCCCAGATCGGCTGGCTGACCGTGCCCCGGTTCATGACTCCAGAACCCTTTCCTGGGGCTGTGACAGAGCGCCAGAGGTATGCGGAGCTCAGCGCTCGCCCCTGTGCTGATCGCAGGCTGCCAGGCCCAGGGGACGGCCAGGTTAATGGGCACGATGGCTCACCCACTGCCCTTGTGAGGGGGTGTGGAATCTGAAAGGACTGACGTTAGAGCAAGGCTATCATGGCACGCACATCTCTTCATCACCCCCTGCCCCCTGCCCTCTTTCTTCTTGGCCCCCTTTCTTCCTCCTCTTTTTCTTTTTCTCCTTCACCCTGGGTTTTGGGCGTTATCCCAACCATGGGCGCGACCTAGGACCACCCCGTCCTGCTGTCAGAGATCTGAAGGCTTTCCTGAGGGTGGCTTCCTGTGGGCAGGGGTCACCTAAAGAGGTTGCGGGCATTCTGAAGACTGGCTGATTCTTTGGAGATAGAGAGTTTTGGTGGCCTGAAGAGCTCCAGCAGGCACCTCTTCCGGGATTAGGGGAAGGAAAATAACCCTGAGAATGCATGCCCTGTGAGCCAGGTGCTGGGCCCCCTGAAAAACTCAGGGAAGTCTGAGTGCTGTTTCTCTCCCCGCAATGCAATGCACTTGAGCACGATGCTCTTCCCGTGTGTGTGAGAGGACCGGGGGAGGTGGAGAGAGGCGGTCCTTGACAAATGGTGGGGGTTCTGAGATGGGAGGAGGAGGTCGGTTCTTTTTTTTTTTTTTTAAAGTTTGTTTCTCACTATAAAAACAGTGTGTGGTCGTTGGAGAGTATTGGAAGGAATCGAGAGCTGTAAAAATAGCATAAAGTAAAAAACGCCATCATCCAGAGGTAGCCAGTGTTCACCTCTTGATGGGTTTCTAGACGTGCGTGGGGAGCGTGGGGGTTCTTCTGTCACAAAGGGCAGCTTTAGTTACTAGGAACAGAGGGACACGGAGGCCGATGGGTTCTCAGCCTCCACCCTGAGGGTCTCAGCCTCCACCCTGAGGGTCCCAGCCTTAGGTTCATCCTCTTGCGGGGCCTCAGTTTCCCCTGTGCGAAGTGTGGGTGCACATCATTCTTCCCTGTAGGATCCCTGGCCTGGACCCCTCCCCCTAGTACTTGCCAGTGAGCCACAGAGGAGGCAGCTCTCTTCATGTAGTTGATTTCTCAGCCTCATCCTGGAAGGAGAGCAGGGTGGGAGGCCGTCTTTGTCTTTTGGTCAGGCCGGGCCTCCCACCCCCGGAGCAGTGGGCAGCCAGCTAGCACCATGCTGGGGCACCCCCTCAGTTCAGGGTTGCGCGACTGACCGGAAAGAGGCCACTGCTCCCCGGGCACCCCTTGCAGAACGGGGAAACCCAGAGTGGGGAAGCCACTGAATCACTAAAGGTCACGTGGGAGCCCTAGCACAAAGCAGAGCTCCCCGGCAGGGGGCCCTGGGGTCTGCACCCAGACTTCTAGGGCAGGGACGTCCCTGCCTCAGTGGCCGCACTGGTCAGCTCTGGGGCTCTGGGGAGTGAGGTTGCAGGATTGTTTTTCAGCTCAGGTTCTAACGCTCAGTCCCTGCCTGCCCTCTGGAGCCTCACAGAAGCAACCCTGGCACCACGATGGTCCTTCTCGCACTTAAACCTGCACCTTGCTCCTCACCGCCTTCCCCTAGATACGCCTCGGGCCGATAACGCCCTGGTCCCCACTCCAGCTCCCTGCGGGCAGCGTGCTTTTCACACCGTCTGGCTTAGGAGATGTTGCTGGGCCAGAGAGAGGCAGTCTCTGGCGAGGCCTCCTGGAGCAGGTGAGAGTGGAGCGGCGTTTGGAGGGGACCGTGACGCAGCGTGACAGGGAATGGCATGCAGGAATGGCTTTCCGCGGCAGGTGTGCACGCACGCCTGGGGGGGTGCTCTTGCCTGGCCAGGGAGAAACCCTGGTCCCCTGGGCTCCCCACAGCCCCGTGCCCTTATACGGCCACCCCTGTGCTCCGGAGCCCCGGGGGCGGGGACAGAGCCCCCTCCTACTGTACACATGTGGGAGCCGGTGCTCGCTGGGCCCCGCGCCGACGTGCAGGATCCACTTGTCACAGTGGAGTCAGCTGTTGGTTTGGGAAGCCTCCCCAGTCCAGCGTTTCACGGGGCGCAGCCAGAAATATACCCGTCCATTTGCCAAGAGCGCCGGGTCTTGGCAGGCTTCCGCATGGCCTATTTTAAATTGAAGGGAGCAGGGAGAAGTGCCTCCGGGCTGAGCCAAGGACCCTTCCTGTGTGGGGCTGAGGCGGCTGCCCGGGGGGCTTGTCGCTTTCTCCCTCCATGGGCCGGTGGGTGCCTGTTTTTTGGGGAAAGGGGGCAAGGATGACTTTGGGGCAATCTGGAAGGTTTTAGCAATTCCACCGACCCCACACTGGGGACCCGGTTTGCCCCGTTCTTCACTGCACTGCCATGAGAAGGGAGCCGCTCGCCGCCCCACTGCTCCTCCCACCTGGAAATCGGGGGCCCAGGTTGACCTGCCCTGCCTCTTGGAGGTGCTCCTGTGTCCTCAAGAATGATTATCCACATGCTCTGCGGCAGCTACAGAGCCCCATTGGCCTGCTCCATTTTCCAGAGTCACTCTCCCTGCCAAAGCCCACCCCTGTGCCAATGCAAGTTCCTAAGAAAACCAAGTAAAAAGACGATGGTAAAAAGGCAGTAAAGGCTGTTCAATTACTTATGAGGCCACCTGCTGGCTCGGTGAGCTAATAATGTAACCAGTCATGAAGAGTGCAGGGTAGCCGGCGCTTCAGACCTTGGATTCCACATACGACCCACTGAGCCTCTCACTATCCGTGGAAACCTCGGGAAGCTCCTTACTCTGCCTGAGCCTCTCTTTCTCATCTGTAGCTGGGGATAATAAGATCCCCACCTCGTAGGTTGTAATGGGGATGTAGTGGGGATACGGCAAGCTGCTGGGTACAAAGGACGGTGCCTCCTACAAGTCAGTGCTTTATGATCTCTGGCCGCTGCACTGCCCCCGCATTGACTCGTGTAGCCTGCGCAGAGTTTGCAGAGCATCCTCAGAGAGCGCCATGTGATGCTGGCCCATTTTGCAGACGAGGAAGCTGAGACTCGAGAGGACAGACCATCGATTGGCCCAGGATCAACTTAGGTGGAAAACAGTCGCTCTTCATTGAAGGCCTGCACAGCGCCAATGGGGATTGGGTTCTGGTCACTGCCCTGGGACCCCTGTCACTGGGGGTGGGATGCTGGTGGTGTGGTAACAGGTCTGGAGGGGAGGGGGTTGGGGTCACAGCATGCCAGGTCTTCAGGGGCAGTGGTTCTGGCCAGTGGCAGGGGCCAGAGGGATGAGATAGCTACTGCTTCTGCTGGCTGGGCCAGTGGAGCCACTTCTGGCTGGGCATCAGTGTCCCCTTTGGGACACTTAGAAAATACAGATGCATAGTTATAGGCCTGGAGGAGCTGGTGCATGGCAGGTCCCACGTGGGGCCTGGGCATCTGCAATTTTAAATGCTTCTCAGGTGGTTCTAATCCCCAGTAGGGAGTAGACAAGTAAGGACTATGAGTCGAACTGGGAATTAATCCCCGCTGAACTGGTGTCCTCTTGGATGGTAGAGCCTACCTCCCAGGACCGGCGTGCGGTTTACATGGAATAATGCATTCGAAACACCCGCCAGAACCTAGTAGGTGTCATGCAGTAAATGGCGACGGTGGTAATTATCTTCGAAGCATCCACTCCTTCGATGGGCCCTGCCCTGCTCTCCGTGGACCAGTGCTGCCCACCTTCAGGACTCCAGCTTCGTTTCCATACCTTACAGTGCTCAGGTGCCCCCCCCCCACCTCTCAACAGCCCCACACTGGTGGCCCAGATGCAGAGGGAGTCTTCTCACTTCAGAGGCAAGGAGAAGCGAGAGAGGACCTTCTGCAGCAGAGACGAAACTTGTGCAGGAGTTGGAGACCTGGTGCCCAGCTCTGCCCTCTGGCCTGCAGGTGCCTCCTGAACCAGCCTTGCACCGAAGACCCAGACCCCAGACCTTCTTGCCCATCCTGATGACAAGGACGGTGACAGCATCCTGTAGAGCCTGGAGAAGGCACCAGGCACCATTTTAAGGACTTCTTATACATTGACTTATTTAAATTTTGCGACAACCCCGAAGGAGGAACTCATATAACAGATAGAGAAACCGAGTCCCAGATGAACGAGGAATTGCTAAGGGCTGTGTTTCAAGGACTATGCCTCTCCCCAGTCCCATCCTTTTAAGTTCCAAAGCAGTTTCCATCAATTGTCCGTGAATGGTGATGGGTATGTACCGCCTGTGTTCACGTGGAAGTTTCTCTGCAGTCCTTGACCACTGCTCGGGGTGAGTGCTCCGTGCATACGGTTGTGTTGACTGTTGAATGAATTGTATTTGTTGGTTTCCAGGGGACAGAGATGAGAGCCTGGCTGGAGGGCAGCAGCTGCCTTGTCTCCAGGAGAGCTGCTCCGACGCCAGCCTGCCCACCCTGTGGACTCCCTGCTGCAGTCACCAGCTCCCCTTTGTTCCCCCAGAGCCCAGAATAGCAGTCTCCCATCAAGAGAGACAATGAGGGGCACGTGGCTGGACGGGAGGGCTGATGGGTGCAGGGACGGTCAACCTTGGGGCTTCCGGCTGGCTCTGTCTGTCCCGCCAGCTCTGGGCTTTTAATAGAGAGGCTGCTGACCATGGCATGTGGGCCTTTTGCAGGGGTGGCCTAAGGAGACATGGCCCCCAGGCTGACCTGGGTTTGAATCTCTCCAGCAGCTGACTCGCCCTGCCCTCGGCCACATCATGTCATGGGAGCAGCTGGTCAGGGCAACTGCAAAAGGAAACCAGCAGCGCCCAACCCAGCTCTATTATTAAACTTTTCTCTAGCACTTCTCCTCACTCAGCCTTTGCCGCCATATTTGTGAGGCTGTCCCCATTCCACCCCAGAGGGCTGTGGCCATTGCAAGCCAGTAGAGGGAGGGTAGCACGGGGACTTGAGTTATTTTCACAGGACTACCAATGGGATGTCTCTCCCTCTCTCCCTTTCTCTCTCTCCGTCTCCCCTCCCTCCCTCTCTCCCTTTTTTTCGCAGAAGGATGACTAGCTTTCAGAAAGCACTTCTTGGGTGGGGGTAGTTCTAGCTCCATAACCAGAGGCTGGAGGACCTTTCCTCTGGTGACACTAGCTTAGGGCGAGTGTCTCTTAGACAAACATGCTTTAGGTGACCTCTTTGTGGAGGCAAAGGAGTGAACCGTTGACACGTGTGTTGGGAATTCCTAGAATTCTCAGTGGTGCGCTGTGAGGGTTCCCTGAGCTAGGACCCTGGGAGGGTGCGGGACAAAACGGGACCACCCCTTGGCCTCTCTGCCCTGAGAGGCAGTCGGCGCGTGGGCATCTGCTAGAGGAAGTTTCCCTGCATCTGAAGCGCCATCTTGCTCTTGCCCACCTGTTCCTTCAAGGCCAGGTGTGAGCGCCCGCCCCCTCCTTACAGTGCACAGAGGGCTGGCCCTGCCCCCGTGTAAGTCTCCTTTATGTGGGAGCCCCCAACTCCCTTTTGTAGTTTTTCCCATTCTTCAGATTTTTTGGGTTGTTGGAGACCAGGGAGGTGGTAAAGGGATGAGGGAGGGATCAGCAGCTTGAGAGAGGTGGGGACAACCCAGTCTCCAGGCCCAACAGTGAGCTGGTGGGAAAGGCTGGAGGAAACAAATGGCACCTGCTTGTCGACCTGGGTCTTCATGAGTTGCTGCCCAGCCAACGGTGAGACCCTGCTGGACTCAGGAAATAAGAGGTGGTGGGGTGGGGACCCTGGAGCCTGGGAAGGCCTCTCCCGCAGTGGTCCTGAGCAGGCATGGCCAAGCGTGATGGCGCCCGGGAGGCCAAAGCCACAGGCCTGGCGCTCGCACCGCGCCGCGGCGGGAGGTGTCCCGTCCCCCCCCAGAAGGCGAGTGGGGTATAAATAGCCAATGACGGGCTGCGCGAGAGCTGCCTCTAGCGTAATTGTTGATTTTGAGTGTGTCCTGGCCAGGGTTGGAGAGGGATGGACGAGGTTAAATTTGGCCCTGTTGGCCGATTGGCATTTCTTGTGCTGGGTGCTAATCCCTTCAGGAGGTCAGATAAGCTCCCAGCGGTGCCCCTGATCTTGACTTTGGAGGCCAGGTTAACTCTTTCAGGGGACTGCAGAAAAACCCCAAAGTCACCGCTACTCAGCACTGTCTCTCATGGAGCAGATGCAGAAACCATCATAGAGCTGGGTGCTAAGAGAGCAATGCCCAAGGGAGGATGGATTTCTGAAATACAAATGGGCTGCTATGTGACCAGCTCTTCAACAAGGCTCTCCCAAAAGGGGTCACTCTTCTGGACAGCCCTGTAATGAACGAAGCAAGCAGCTTCCCAGGAGTAGCTTAGGCCCAGGAAGAATCTGACTTTGTTGACTATCAGGGATGAGTTGGGTGGCAGGTGCTAGGCAGACAAATTGGAGGTCGGGATTCCCTTCCACCAGTCCTGTCCACAGGCTGAGTAAGGAGACCCCACCCCACCAAATGTCCACGGACTCCTGGGCCTGTTCTCCAGTGAAAACAGAAAGCTGCCACTCTGCAGTTCACTGGGCTTTTGGGGTTTCCTGCTCCCCTTCTGGTCTGTGGGAGGCATAAAGTCTTACTCTTTTTGCAGAGAGGAGGAGTGGGTTTCTATCCATGCCTTCCTGCCGGGGGTCTCTGGGGCAGCGGGTGGGCTTGGTCCCTGCTACCAGCTGTGTTTGTGGCCCTCACTTCTTTCTCTTCCTGGGCCCTGGTGTTTGGGCCTGCTCTTCTCCAAGTCTTATCCAACTTCCCTCCCTGAGGTGGAGAATTCTGCTCTACTTCCTGCTGGGATTTATGGGCCATGCTCCTGGGTTTCTTGGCACCTCCTCTTTCCAGGACCATAAAACCTGGTCCCTGTGGAGTGTCCCGATGGGCCATCCTCTGCTTTATGGCGGTGCCTCTCAGTGGCACTCACTCCCCCGTCACGGAGCCGAAGCGTCCAAGAACAACAGCGACTGCTTGTTCCATTATAAACTCAACTAGCTGAAACCTGCTGAGACACTGTGGGAATAAATTAACCCCAACAAGCTCTCCTGTTAAAAGGCAGGCCCCTCCACTGCTACCTCCCATCTCCCCTCTTGCTGGCATCTCAGCAGGGTTTCGGGGCCAGCCTGTCCTTGTTCTCATGCCTTTTTTACCTACTGGGATGGCTTTGGTTTAAACACCAAATGTGATGAGGCAGGAGACTTTGGTGGCCATGGTCTGGTGGTGCAGGTGCCCGAAGTGCAGAGAATCATACTTTATTCCTTTTGTTTCTTCGTGCCCTTCACCAGAGAGAGAGACCTGTGGAGGGGGAGGATCTCAGCTCATCCTGCAGGACAGGCCAGGGGAAGGAGGGTCTTCCTTGAGCTCAGAGGGCTCGCGGGGAGAGGGACATTTGGAGGATGGTGAAACTCCTCTTCCCGTTTTTGCTGAAGTGTGTCATTGACAGCGGGATAAGCTGAGAGATGAACCCGAGGTCAGCTCACGGAGGACCTTGGATGTCAGGCCAGAGGACTTGAATCTTAACTTGCATGGGCAGTGAGGAGCCAGGGATGCTTCTTGAACGTGGAAATGGCACGATGAATGCAGTTTTAGAGTAACTGAGGGAGGCCAGCGGAGACCGTGGTGCTAGGATGATGTTGGTTGTCGGTGTCTGCAGGTGCAGTATCATCTTGACTTGGGCTGAGTCTGCACCCAGGTGTTCCCTGCCCATAGCTTTGAGGGCTCATGGAGCAGAGTCCTTGCCAAGCTTCATTGTGGGTCTGAGTTCTGTAGGCCCAGGACATGTCCTCCCCACCCAATATCTGGGGCCCGAAATCCCCCTGGTATCCTCTCCTTGGGGGTGGGGAAGGAGAAGACAGGCTGTAGGTCCCTGGAGGCGGAAGACCCCGTGAACATTCCTGACCTGGGCAGTGCAGCTCCTTATCACCTCCAGGGAGCAGCTAGCAAAGTGATGGGTATGCTGGCCTCGTCTCTGGATTCTGAGCTGCTGTTTGGCATTTGAGACCAATATGTCAGGTGATCTTGAGCACACCATTTCTTATCCTTCCTTTACCCCCTCCCACCAAGGCTGCAAAGAGTTTGGGGTAGTCCTGGAACCCAGGAGACATCGACTAACACCATGCCCCGGCCCTCCTCCCTCGCAGCCCCCCCATGAATGCCTGGTCCCAGGACCGACCCCTGAGCGCCTATCAAGAACGACAGGTCAGTCTTCCCTCAGTGATTCTGGCAGAGACTTATTGGACTCTCAGTGCACAGGCAATGTGTTCACAATCTCTGCAGACAGTATGGCATGTTCCCAAGGCCCGTGAGCAGCTTCACCGCCTCCCTCACTGTCTCTTGGCCATTAGGTGAGATCCTGAGGAAAGGAAGCTGACTTTTAAGCAACGGTAACACCTGGACAGCTCAATACCTGGGAGCCAGAGGATGGATTGGTTTAATTGGAAGAGTGCATGGGTCTGAACTGTCAGCATCCTTTTGAAAAAGGGCATTTTTTATGCCTGTCCGCTCTGTACAGGCAGCATCCACACAGCAACCCTTTGAGGTTTGGTATCATTATCTCCATTTTGTAAATGAGGAATCAGATAAGTTTATGTTGTTTTCCTAAGGTTGCATGGCCAGGGCAGGTATTTTAACTCACTAGAGTCCATTTGACTTCATAGTCCATGTTCTTTCTTGTTCTTATTTGCCAGAGCTTTCTAAGTCCTGCAGCATTTTCTCTTGGCTGTAACTTAAACCTCTGAAAAGACTCCCCAGGATCTTTGTGATGCATAGATGTTTAATTCACTTATAGTAAATGCCTTTTTAGAGGAAATTTCTTGAGAGCAGATTTCTAAGTCCTGGTCTCCTCCCTTCTTTGGTCCCTCCCTTTCACAGATACTTACTGAGCCTTTACCATGTGCCTGGCACAATGCAACATCCCAGGGCTACACAGGGGAACAAGTCAGAGATCTCTGACCTCATGGAGCTCACATTTTAGTAGGGAAGATAGAAAATAATAAACACTTAAATTAATGACATTGTTATAAAAGATGGGAAGGAAATGAGGAAGACTTGAAGGATAAGAATGAGCCAACAGTGTGGCCACCTAAGGAAGAGCATTCTGGGCAAAGAAAATGTCAAATGCAAAATAGCAGGGTGTGCCTTGGGAACAAAAAGAGGCTAATGAGTAGGGACAGTGAGGAGGGAGGCAGAGGTGAGTCACATAGGGTCTTGTAGGCCATGGGAAGGGGTTTGGAAATTGTTCTACGTATGAGAGGGGAACCATTGGACAGAATGGCTGCTTTGTGGAGAATGGGTTTTTGTAAGGCCAAGAGTGGCAGCTCGGAAAACAGAAAATGATTTTCTAAGAAGAGATGGTGGTTGCAGTGGAGATGGAGAAATGGGTAGACTGGAGATAAAAAAAATTGGAGGTGAAAACTGGCGGGACTTGCTGGTGGATTGATGTAGAGTGTTAAGAAGGGGAAAGAGTCACTGATAACTCTTGGCTTCTCTGTAGTTTGAGCATCGAGAGCTCTGCTGAGATGTCTAAGATGCTTGCAAGGCATTCAAACAGATATAACAAGTAGACAAGTGGATGCATGTGTCTGGAGCTTGGGGGCTGGGGGGCTGTCCTACTTCTGTCTGATGATAAAAGTCAGGTGGACTGCAAATATTCTCGCTGTCCTGATTTTGTGATAATCAGGATAGGCTAAACATTCGCTATATTAGAAACCATGCATGTGACCCCAGACCTAGTTTTTCTCCCTAGGTCTGGTTTTTGGAATGCTGGTGATAAACTAAGCCTGATTTATTATATGACCATCCTGTATGGGAAAAGACTGTGATTCTGGGTATCTTTGGCCAACCTTGGGAGATGTAGCAGGGGGACGGATGTGGCTCAAATGGTTGGATGTCCATCTCCCATATGGAGGGAACTGGGTTTGGTCCCTGGGACTTCCTGGTAAAAATTTAAAAAAGAAAAATGTAGAAGGCACATGGGCGCGCCGTCAGGCCCTGCAAGCAGGTGTGCCACCAGGCCCCATGTGTGAGTGTGCCACCAGGCACCATTAGGCCCCAGAAGCAGGTGCGCTGCCAGGCCCGTGACCGGGTGAGGCCCCCAGGCCCCACAAGCGGGTGCATTGTCAGGCCCATGAGCCATGCAGCAGGGTGATGACGTGGCAGGAGAGTGATACAAGGGAGAGCCAAGACGAGAACTAAGGTGGCGCAGGCGGTGGGACGCCTCTCTCCCACATCGGAGATTCCGAGGATCAAATCCCAGTGAAGACAGGAGGAGAGGGATGAGAGGAGAGGGCAGAAAACAGACACAGAGATTTGCCCAGCAAATGGACACAAAAACAGCAAAAAGCGGGTGGTGGTGGTAGCTAAAAATGGATAAAAGTAAATAAGTAAATAAATAAATCCTTAAGAAGAAAGTATAGGGGAGAATGATATAGACTATAGTTAGTAGTAATACTTTGATGATGCTCTTTCATAATTTGTTAACAAATGTTTCACAACAGTGCAAAGTATTTGTGGTAGGGTGATGTGTGGGAGCCTTGTATGGTGTTATGCATGTTTGTTTTGTAAGTTCACAATGTTTACTGAAAACTTATTGTTTATGTATGTTTATGTATGAATGATATACTTCAATAAATTGTTTAAAAAAAAAAAAAAAAAAAAAGTCAGGCGGAGCAATCCCTCAGAACACTTTGAATTCCTGATAGATGCCCAATGCCCAATATGTTCCTGACATAGTTTGTACCCAATAAATGATTAAGGAAAGAACACAAGACAATTGCACGAATGACTTACACACGGGAAACACATTGGTAATCGCTGTCGTCACACGCCTTGGGATGGGGATGGGGAAATACCACATTTAATGTGGCAACATTTGAATGCTGTTGGAGAATCTGGATGCTCTTGGTATTCATGGAAGTGGGGCTTGCTTGACTCTTAGGACTCTTAAATGGAGCCTGCGCACCAGGGTACCAGCTGGAGACTCTGCAGAACAAGTTATACCATCATTGTCTCAGGCCTCTAGAAGGTTGCCTTCTGTGAAAATATAGTTCAACTCAAAATATATCTCCTGGGAGCCTGTAGGAGATGTGCAAGGCACTGTAGGAGATGCAACATAAACAAGACGTGGGCCCTGCCTTCAGTGAGTTGACTTGGGGAAGGCCAGCAGGGAATGCCTATCTGTGAGGCAATGTATGCTAGGTTCTGTGAGGCCCTGACCCATCAGGTGCTTCTTGTGCACAGAGGTGGAGGCATGGGGAGGGTGGAGAACATAGACTTTAAGGAAACAGAGTGGTAAAGGGTGGTGGGAAGGGCACGGCTGATGGGGGGAATAGCTAGGGGAGAGACTGAAAGGCCTGGGGTGTATTTGAGAAGGGGCGCTAAACTCTGGATTGGAATGAGGAGCCCATGGAAGGCCTTGAATGAACATCATGCCGAGGAGTTGAGAGTGAGGGCTGTAGGAGCCCTCCGGGGTCTTGAAGATGAACAGTGATACGCTCCAGGCTGTGTTTAGATCGAGGTGGAGTGACCAACAGGAGCACCTGCCCAGTATTCCGGCCAAAAGGTGAGACCTGGAACTGGGCAGGGGGAGCGGAAAGGAAGAGGTGGACACAGGACATTTGCAGGGATATGGCCAAAGGATTTGGAGATGGCTGGCCTGTAGAGGGTAAGGATGCTGCTGCTGGTTAACATCTGTGAGTATTTACGCTGTGTTAGGCATGTCCTTGTTCTAAGAGCTTTAGAAGTGTTATCGTATTTAAACTTCCCTAGAACTTTATGAGGCAGGTATCGTGTATTTTTGGGGAGGTAGCATTGTTTCCCCATTTTATAGGTGAGGATTTAGAGTTCCAGGGGTTAGCTTGCCCTAGGTTGCACATCAGGTAAGGGATAGAGCTGGAATTCAGAACCCAGGAATTGGCTTGGGAGCCTGTGCTCTTAGCATGGATTGAAAACAGATCCCAGTTTTGGATCCTGGGTGGTAGAATAGATGGAGAAACAAATCCACAAGGGAAGGGACACGGGTAGAGAAGCACGTTCTCATGAGACGCGGACAGGCCCCCTTCATCCAGAAGATGCCATTCAGGGGATAGGTAAAACCATGGAAAGCGAACCCTGACTTTTAGTGCAGGAGGAGGGCTTTTGGGCATTTTGTGACTAAAGAGGCCCTGTGGACACCTGTGTGTGGGGGGGCACCCATGTGGGGAACTGTGCTCACCACCCTCCCGCAGACCTGGGATAGGCAGACCTGCAGCTTCTCCAGGTTTGTGCAGGTTCCTGCAGGCACCTGGTGCAGGTGCAAGGTCCTGCCTGGGGTCCTGCATTTCCAGCGTCCACAGTGTTGCAGACGGCGTACAGCCTGATGCCAGGTAGCCGCTAGCACCCTGACATGGAATTCTGCCCCCTCCCATGGCGCAGTCCTGACACTGCTTGGGCCTGCTGGGCGGCCCTGGCTGAGCATCACCCCTCTCTGGTCCTTGGCGACCCACTTTCCCCAGAGGGACAGAAGCTGTAGGATTACTTTGGAGGTTGGTTTTTACAAAAGAGGTTGGAGTTTTCCTGAAATGGAGCCAGCCTCTAGCTCTCCTGAGCAACTGGTACCAGGATCCTTAAAGGGTCTGTCTCCAAGTAAGGTGTTTTTTTTTTTTTTTTCTTTTTTTTTTCTTTTTTAAAAAAGTAACTTCTCTTCAAAAGATGCAAAGCTGCCCGGTGGATGGGAGCGGTACCTCTCCCTGTCTGTTTAAAGGTGTCTATTTTGTGGGTACCGTGAAGGAAGAACCCTAAATACCACCCCTGCAATGTTACTTCTTCTGAGTCCATACTAATCTGTATTTGAAAACACTCTCTTTTGAGAGCTTAAGAGAAACATCGAGCCGCAAAGTGCAAGCGTCTGCATTCTGCCGTGTCCTCCTCATCTCTCTCTCTGCTACTGCCCGCGTGTGTGCTCTCTCTCTCTCTTTTCTGTCGAATAAGCAAAAGCAAAAGCAAATTTATTCCTCAGATCTCATATGAAAATGCGTAGTAATTGTTTCTTTTTGCTATTGTCAATATGTTTCTGTTCCATTCATTGAACTTTGTTCCCAGCTTCTCTTGCCAGCTCACAATTTAACATAGAGGCTATTTCCCCATGTGTTCGTCCTTTATAAAATGGCATGGTCTTACCCACTCCAGGTTGTGGTGGAGGGAGCTCTTGGGGTGGGGGGAGAGGAGGGATCTGCTTTAGAGCCACCCCTCCCCCCTCCCTACCCCTGCAGCCTAGACTTGATCAAGTGCCCCACATAACTCTGCTCCTTTCAGGTATGGGAGCGCCTGAGCTCAGAAGTCATTGATTCTGATCTGTACCCAGGTTGGGGTATAATTAGCAGCGTTGCTTCGATGTCATTGTGGCCTGAAATGTTGCCATATTCTCCTCTGCGTTTGTTTCAGTGGTATGATCCTGGAGCAGGGTGCTGAGTCGGCGTCAGAGCAGTTTGGTGACAGATGTTGTGCAGGTCGGGGAAATTTGGGTCATGATGTCACCTCGCAAGGGGCTGAAGGCTAAGTGCATAGGACTTCACAAGCCTGCGGCTGGCACCAGTGGCATCATTGCCTTCTTTCCCAGAGAGAATTGGGGCCGCCTTAGGGACTCCGGGGCCTGCCTCCAGCCTCCCAGCTCTGGGGACAAGTCCCTTAGCCTCGCAGCTTTCAGCTTCCTCACCTGCACCGTGGCTAATAGTGGTGGTTTCATCTCTCACACAGCTACAGCGAAAATGAAGTAGAAACAAAATCATCGGCTCTTAGAGCTGGAAAGGTCTTTAGCTATAATTAGGTTCAGCCTTTTGTTTTATAGATGGGGAAACTGAGTCTCAGAGAAGTTCATTGACCTGTCCAAGATGTCACAGCAGGTTAGCAGCCCACGGTCAGCGTTCTGAGCAGTGTGGGGGTTTCGTCACATCCTTGATCTAGAGACTTTCCAGTCCATTAATCCATAAACGTATGCAGAGACACGCACCTCTCCGGGGTGGTGGTGGACGGACACATGGCCCTTTCCCTGCCATATGCCCCAGCACATTGAAGCGTGTCAGAGCCCAGAGGAAGCTGGACGACATCACCCCAGCCCTGTGGCGGAGCTGAAATCTTACTCTGCTTTGGTGTTCCCACAGCCCCCTTCCCTTGCGCTCATCCGGGCACTATTTGGCTGTTTGTAAACGAGGGCCTCTCGGTAACCCAGAATTGTGGGAGATGCACAGGGAAGCTGGAAGTGGGGCTCCTGCCCTTGTGAAGCCATTTGTAGGCTGGAACCAGCACCCAGCCAAGGCCAGCACCGACAAGGGGCATGCAGTTCGGAGGCTACGTACGTGGTGAAAGCAGCCAGAGCCGCTGCAGCGGGCTCAGTGAGGGCCGAGGGGCTTGGCTCGCCTGGAGGTGGGCGTGGGGCTTCAGCTGGGCCTCCAAGGGGCTGGACTGAGAGAGGTGAAAAGTGGGCGCAGAAGGCTCTGTGGGCCGGGGAAAGTGACATGAGCAAGCAGTGGTGGCAGGGAATGCACAAGGAGCATTTGGAAGAAGTGAGGGTATGGCACTCGGTAAGGACAGGCTGTTTCTGAGGGCGTTTTATAGTGTTAGTAGTTGGGCAGGTGAGTGTCTGATTGATTCAGTTCATCTCTCGCTGCGGTGGGGACTGTTTCTTCGGCTCAGCATTGCCGAGAACCTGGCTTTCCCGGGCACTGGGCTGACCCAAGTGAGGGAGCGTTGCCAGGCCACACGGGGCAGTCCAGGGGCAGGAGGCGCCAGCCCCAGTCTTGCCCTGGGTTGGTTCCGGCCCCTCCTGGGGCACAGAGCGGCTCCTCGCCCTCCTGCCCGCCCGCCTCAGCCCACCTCCTCTCAAGCTGGCTTTCCGCTTATCTTAATTTATTGATGAAAACTTGTTTTATGGTCCAGAGCGCAGACGGCAGCAACTCGCTGCCAAAAGGAAGCACGCTTGCAAATCGGGAAAGCGAGCTGCCTCCCGGAGATGGGTGGCTGGGGAATCGGAGGCTGTTGGAGTGAGTAAAGCATGTCTGGGTGGACACGCCGCCGTGGCCTGGGTTGACGAGGCCCATCGCAGGCGTGCGGGCTGGGGACAGGCACATGGGGACCTCCCGGCCCCGTGGCCCCGCTCGGCCCCTCTTCACCGCCGCTCCCGGCCTTCGTCTGCTCTGCCCGCTCTCTGCCCATCTCAGCGAGCGGCGACTGCAGACTGTAAATACTAATAATGGCTCCTGTTTATAGCTGCCTGTGCGACGCCATGCTGGGAAGCTTATTTTCATGAATCTCATTTAGTCCCCACGACAACTCTACGTGGTAGGCGCCATTAACCCCCCATTTGCACAACAGGGACTGGAGAGGATGTCCTTTTCTGGGGCCCTCCTAGACGCTCAGTGAGGGCACTGGGGATTTGAACCCGGGGCTTCCTGGCTCCATGGCCTTCCCTGACCCCGACGCTCCGACACTGAGCGGCGTTCTCCTTCACGCGTTTCCAGCCCAGTCTCGCTGGTCCCGCTGGGTCGATGCTGGCACGGGCCCATCCCGTGAGCTGGTGTGCTGCACTGACCAGCCCGGTGCTGGGCTCAGGCAGGTGCACGTGGGCACCCGGGGAGGAGCGGCCTGGCTGGGGGGCGTGACCCATCAGGTGTCCCTTCCATTCCCTTTGCAAAAGCCATCGAGTTGTTTCTGTGAGTTTCTCTGTAAAATGAGGCTATTCCTAATGCCCTCTCCTTCCCACCCAGGTGAGTTTCAGGCATTGTAGGAGAAAGGGTGGCTCACCTGGCACCTGTGAGCCCCCTATCCCCACCTGTAAGATGGGGGTAAGGACCCCACGAGATGACGGTGACCACCTGTGTGAGCCAGGGTATGTGAAATACCCTGGAGGAAGTAAAAGGCCAGCAATTGTTGTTATTCCACAGGCTCCTCTGTTTGGTGGAAATACAGGAGAAGAAGGTCTGCTGAGCTCCAAATCAGTGTATGCTGCTCCGTAGCTTCCCCTTGCAGAGATATAGCCAAGAGTTCTCACAACTCTGGTACAACCAGCCCAGTAAGCAGATCTCTTGGCTGGACTACCACCTCCTCCTGCCTCCAAGGCATACTCACACCTACATGCCCACGCACGGCCACTCTTACCTGCCAGGCTGGGCGTGCCCGCCTCGCCCTCCACTCCCGTCCTGTGTAGCTCCGATGGTCCCCACACCAGCCATCCCTGGCCCCACATTGCTGTCCCTTCAGCCTGTCTCGCCAGACACCCAAGGACGAGGCCGGCACCACAGGCCTCCCAGCTGGGGCCTTGCTGGCTCCCCTCCCTCACCTTTGGGACTGGGCTCCTGAGGCCCTGTACTCTTTGGCACTCCGGTCCTCCCTCCCTCAGCTCAGATTGGGCTAGAAAGTTGTTGAAATTGTTTAATAAGATGAGGTTTGGGAGTTTTCTTCAACCTGTAGGAGGTTACTGTCATGTCAAATCAGATTAAAATCCCAGCTCTACCCCTTAACTACATGTGAACTTAGACAAGATACTTAACCCCTCTGATCCCTAGTTTTCCTGTTTGTAAAATGGGGAGAAATGATAGTAATTACCTTGTATGTGTTTTTTTTTAACCAAACATTTTAATTTATTCATTAAAACAGGTACCTGGAGGATTCGGCAAACCTTTGTTCACTGGGGTGTGTGTGAAAAGGGCTTAACACAATTGCTGGCCTCAATAAATGTTAGTTTTATCATCGATATTATTAGCACCCTCCTCGCCACTGTCACCACCACCACCATCATCATCACTCCTTTGTTTTCCTGGTCTGCAAGTCTACAAGTCACTTGGTTGCAAATACTGAGTTTCCCGGAGGTTTGCTGATACCTACCCTACCATAGCTAGCCTTCCTCGCTCAAAGTCCGGCATGTCGAGGCAACACCTTTCCGGCGTACTTGGGAAGAACCAGGTGGATGATGTCGGAAGCTCGGGGTTAAGAGCCTGCTTTCTGGAATTGGGTGGCCTGGCTTCCTTAAACCTCTGCATCTTAGTTCTCTCGTCTATGAAATGGGGAGGACAAAAACATACCCCACCCTTTGGATTGGGTGTGTCAAATGGGGCGCTACGGCACAGCACAAAGAGGGGCTCCCAGTGCTGGCTTGTCACCAGCAGGAGAGCAACACTGAGGACCTAAGGTGGGGTGGGCAGGTGGGAGCAGGGCGTGACCCCTCCGTGAATGAGCCCTGCGCCCCTGGACGTGTTCATCCGCTGAACCCGTGGCCAGGCAGCTTCCAGCAGAGTATCCCGCATTGCCATGCCCGTGCAGAGATGCTGAGGGGGCTCCTAGCCTGCCACGACCGGGAGACAGGTGAAGTGGGCAGAGCGTGGCACCGGGCTGGGCGGCGTCTCAGGTTGTCACTTAAGTCGGTGCTGAGGCCATCGCTGGCAGAGGGTCCTGAACTTAACCAGCCTGTGCCCCTCACAAAGCATGTCAGAAATGCCAAAATCCTGGCGTGGGTGGATGCAGCTCCCAGCTGGCAGTATAAATACGCAGGCTGCGGCACAGGATCCCCAGAGCAAAGGACAGTCATGTGTTGGCCACATCAAAGGGTTACAGCAAGAGCATGTGTGGGTGGCTGCCCTGTGCCCAGAGATGGACCGGGTTGTCAGCTCCAATCTTTCCCGCTATCTACACGTGTAATTATAGAGCGCTGTTTGCTGAACTTGAGCTGCAGACGATCGCCCTCATTACATTATTAAGAGGGCCTCCATTCCGCGAGGCAGGACTGAGGCAGCCGCACCAAGCGAAGCAGCCAGTAATGGAACGAGCTTCACTGCCTGACTTTCCTTCACCTCTGGAAACCTTCGTTTCCCAAAACAGGGGCAAGTGGCTCCCACCCCCTTCTGCATCCCGTAGGAGCTGTTCTAGCCTCCCAGATAATTTGAGCTCCTTGCCAGCAAGATATGATGTGAATTCACACTTTCTCTCAGCCTTTTCCAAGGAGCTTGAGTAATAGCACAAGACCTTGTACAATATTTATATTCCAAGGAATGAAGTGCTTGGCAGGCACAATCTTATTCATCCTCATAGTGCCCCTGAGTGCTGGGAAGGTGCTTTTTCTCCCTCCGTCTTCTAGCTGAGACGCATTTCAGAAAGGTTAAGTGGCTTGCCCAAGTTGCACAGCACATCTCGGTTCCCCCGGGCTCCGAGCCTGTGATGCCCACTGTTGACGGCTTTGCTTCCTCAGCGAAGCCCAGGTGGCCGCCAGTTTCAATGTGAGCCTTGAAGGTCTTTGTTGAGCCCATCCCTGCCTCCCGCCGCAGCCTCGACTTCACATATTACTCCATGCTTTGATGCTGTCAGAAATGCTTTTCTCCCCAGATGCAGAAAATAAAACAAATGCAGGAAGGAAAAAAAAATTGCTGGTGATTGGAAAATCCTTTCTCCAGACTCATCTGACAAGCTGTTCTGAGACCTTGCGCCTTCCCTTCCAATTTACCGTGACCTTGGAAGCTAAGACAGAGCTCGCTTCATGCTCCTGGGATGTCTCCCCTTGGCTGCTCTCTAGGTCCAGGAGCTCGGGCCGCAGTGGCCCTTGAGGGCTCAGGGAATGAGAGCTAGGGGTCTGCCCCCCCTCCTCGCCCCAATGTAGCGCAATTCCTGCATGAGCACTCTGGCTGCGAGTGCTAACAGGCTTGGGTGGCCTGATGCTCCAAGGTCTTTCCTGTCGAGTGTTGACAAGTTCCAGAGTTTGGGGAAAAGAGGCATCCAGGGGTCACCATTCCTCCACTCTCCCAGCAAAGGACAGTCCTCCGACTAGCTCGGAGAACTGAAACCTCCAGTGGAGGAGATGACGGTGGCTTGTCAGCCTCCCCCTTGGGAAGTTCTTCCCTGGGCCTGACCCCTGCCCACCCCAGTGTCTTGGCCCCTTTCCTCTTGTGTGTTCCCGAACAGGGATGGAAAACAGCTGTGGACTCTCCCGTGCATTGCCTGCCCAGGACCTTGAGCAAAATCTTGCTGTCAAGGGGCTACGTTCCCCCATAACAATGAGTGGGAGTTGGAGGGACTAGTGCTGGCAGGGAGAACACTGAGTCACACATGCTCCCCATAGGCCCCTTCTCTCCGTACCTACTCTCATCCCATTTCATTTGCACCGGCCCCCTGCCCAGCCTGGAAGGCAAGCATGGCTCTCCTCATGGCACGATCTGCCCTGGGAGGGCTGCGGGGATGGCATGAATCGATGCTTATGGACTGGTGAATGATCACTGCTTCTTTACAAGGCTGGCAGGAGCTTTGTATCATCCAGTGCTCTTTGGCATCCTGGCCACACATCATTTTGTGGTCTTTCTGGGGCTGCTCCTCAGACTTCGTTCCTTCCGGCAACCTCCAGCCCATGTTGGGTCCCCGCAGGGGATTCTAAACATGCCTCGACATCCTCCTCCACTACCCCACAGAGGGAGGACGTCTTGGGGTCAGTTTGAGAAGGTGGAAAGATGCTGGCACATGAAAAAGTTGAGGTGGGGCCTGCTGTCAGATTTGAGGTGACCAGATGGCCTGGGAAGGGGTGTGCAGGTGGAGGTGGAGAAGTGAACCATGTTGCTCTGCAAGCCTTTCTCCCAGATAAAGGCGTGGGTGTGGAAGACTGGAGTGGTAAAGGGCCTGTGTCGGGGCAGCCACAGTAGGCAGCCTCACCTGCTCCCCATTTCTACTTCTTGCCCCATTCTCTCCAGGCAGCAGTTGTCTTGGGGCCTGGGCTGGCCTTCAGCATCCCTGTCCTGGCCTTTGAATCCCAGGGACAGATCCTCCCTGCCCCCTGGCATAGGCCTCCGTGGAGTCCCCCTGGGTTGGAGCAGGCCCTTTGGCAAGGCAGATGCCTTCCATGCTGAGGCCAAGCCAGGAAGCCCAAAGCAGATGGGCTCCAGCAAAGCCCCTGCCCCTGGGGACCAGGGGACACCGAGCGCTTCGTGCAGCCAGCTGGGGGCCGGGACTGCTGGTGCCTGGCACTTACCCCCACCCAAGGCCAGCAGGTGGCAAGGGGGTATCCTCAGAGTCTCAAATGGGGGCTCTCGTGTGGTGGAGTCTCTTAGCTCCATGTACTCCTCGAGGTTTGGGACTCTAAGAGGTTTTGTAATAGGCCCCACTCTCAACAGATAGGGTGTTTCGGTGAATTGGGAAAGGGGTTACCAGGGTTTTTTAAGTCCTTACAAAGTTCCCCAGAGGGAATTGGCACTCTTGAAATATGTCATTCAAGAGCTTTATTAACCTTGGAGACTTGCGGCTGCCAAACAGCAGCGTTGGGTTGACCATGTTTACACGTCCTTGCCTGGGACCATCCTGGGTAGAGAATAACCCCATTCTGCAGTCATCAAAATGTAACTGGGTTGTAGATATGCAAATGCTTTATGTAATGTTTATTTGGAGGAAAATTAGGTTCAGAAATATGGGTGTGAGCTCTTTGTCACCTATGCAAGCTGGTGATATTGGGGACTGTGAAATGAAGCTGTGAAGGAAAAGTAAAGACTTTGAGAGAACCTGTGGGGTCAAACAAAGAATGTCCAAGGAATCATGCTATTTGGCTTTAAATCGTGTACAAGCTCAGCATGAACTGAAACTGTGCAGTGGCTGCCAGCCAAGCCTCTAGGGGCTTAGGCTGGATTACTAGAAGTATAGCGCTAAGAGTGTAGGAGGGGAGAGTGGCATCTTTGTACTCTGTGCCAAGCCTTCCATAGCTGGAGTCTAACTTTCCGTTTTGGTCAGAGATGACCAGTGGAAGGTGACTCAGAGGTGGAAGATCTAGAAGATTTGAGTAAGAGTGGTGTTAGATGTCATCAAATATTTAAAGGCCGGTCACACTAGTCCTTAGTGGGTTTCTTGGGCCAAACAAGGACTGTTGCATGTCAGCCACGGGTAAGAGCAATCTTGAGTTCATAAAAAAGAACTCTTGACTTACTAGAGCTGTGTCGAAAGCAGGAAGAGAGTGAACTGTATGATGGCAGGCATCCTCGGGGAATCAAGCAGAGGCCGAAGAGGCTGGCTTGCCTCGGGCTGAGGACAGTGTACACAGAGGAGAGTCTCCACTGGGTGTTCTCCTCCACCTCTGTGGCTCCCCAGTGTTGAGATCCTGCCTGCTAGGCGACTTTGGCAAAAGCATCTCTGTGGCTTTGTGCCTTCGTTTCCCTCCGTGCCCATTCCCCCTTTCCTCTGGCCCCACCTACCCCTCCCTCTGTGGCCCTGAGAATGAATGAGCTGCAGAGGCCCCTTGCAGGCAAGTGGGGTCTGAACTACAAGGTAGCGGCCCCACATCTGGCACTGACGTATCAGCTCTTTTCCCCAAGACGGAGTTCTTGGTAGGTTGGCTTCTCCCAGGGCCGGGCAGGTTCATTTCTCGCTGGCACGTCGGGCTGTGGAATTAAAGCCACTTCGGTTTTCTTTCTTGTTCTCCACATCCACTAATTAATTAAATGCCATTAAACATCGCGCCTGGCCCTGGCTTGTAGACGCGGTGGGGAGGGCTGAGAGCTGGTGTTTGAAGAGCTGCTGCCAGCAAAGTAGAGGTGGGGGTGGGGTGGCAGGTTGGGGCTAGGAGCCAGCCAGGCTGGGGGAGCCCCTGGTGGCCTCTGACCCCAGGGGCCCAGTGTCTTCTTGGGCCCTGCAGCGGGGATTCAGATTCAAATAGCTGGAGACTGGGATGAGCTCCGATGGGGCTGGGGCAGGTGGAATAGGTGCTGTGTACCAGGTAAAGGAGGAGCCAGGGCCATGAGCTTGGGGTGCTAGAGTGGGGGAAGGAGGGTGCTTGGGGAAGCTCTTCAGGTGGGCCTGAGTATCTGGATCTAGTCCTTTTCCCAGATATGGCTGCTCAGGTCCCCTATCCCCACCATTCGTTCATTCATTCATTCATTCACTCATTCATTCATTAATCAAACACACCTGTATCTAGTATTCCAGATATGGGCTGGGCCCCACTGTGGCAGCAGGATGGCTCTGGAATTGCTCATGTGTTTAGTGGGGACAGGCAGCAGGTCTCCATGGAAGCCTGGATTGGGTGGGTCACGGCATTTGTGAGAGACCACAGGCAGCTATGATGGGGTATGGGGAGTTGCTGTCCTCCGGGGTCTAACCAGTTTACAAGGGGGGTGGGGGAGTATAGTTTGAAGGGGAAATTGTGGACCCTACCCCCAGAGCAATAGGATACCAGCATTAAAAATGCATAAGAACACATGGCTGAAACATCCATCAGAACTGCAAATCAATATGGCTCAAACAGGATGAGGCAAAATGCCGTGGGGAAATTAGGCTAATTACAGCCAGCTTAGTAGAAGAGGTGAGTCTGTCAAGCTTGTTCACTCTAAGGCTGTAGACTGTTGGGCCTCGGTTTACCTGCCGTGCATCTGTGGGATGGGCCCAAGGGTGATGAGGAAGATCCTGTGATGACCCGTGGGCTTGAGGCCTCTTCCCTGGGCTGAGAGGCCCTTGCAGGGTCCGGGCAGGACAGGCCTGCAGAAGGGAGACCCAAAGTCGTCTCCGAGGGAGAGGCACTGTTCTAGACTCTGGGGATTTAACACTGAGCACAACAGACCCAAACCCCACCCCTCCTGGTGATCAAGGCCCCAGGCAAGTGCAAGGATGGGAGTTTGTATTCTTAAATTTGGGCACGGATTTATTTGGAGTCCTGAACTGAAAATATTTTGAAATTGGGGCAGTAGACAAGGGGCAGGGGAGGCTCGGCACTCCGGGTGGTCCCTAGGTCTGCCCCTGCACAGACCATGCCAGGAGCTGCCGGTGACCTCGGTTGGTCGGCACTGCCCTGCCTCACCCCAGATTCTCCTCCTGCCTGGGACTTGACTGCAGCTCAGTCATCTCGGCTGAGACAACCCTCTGGTTTTGGAAGGGAATTTTCCCGAAGGCCAGCAGCTGAGCTCTTTGGCCTGGCAGCCTGCCTGTGGGGCAGCTCCCCCTCCTGGAGCCTCCCCTCGCCCTTGCCCTGCCCTTGCTCTCTCTCGCGAGGTCGAGGTCAGCTTCCTGTCCTCCGGTCCCTGCCAGCCCAAGGCAGGTCTCACGAGCCAGGGCTCTGTGGCAGCCCTGCCCTGTCCGCTCATGGCCATTGCTGGGCCATCGGCCCCTCCCTGTGCAGGGCCCTCACCTGCTTTCTGGTGGAATCTTCCCAGCACTGTTCTCCTCCCCATGTCGGCTCATCCCTTTCAGACCAGGACTTTCAGCTCCCCCTGCCCCACCCGCAGAGGGAAGCCACCGGGTTCTTTCTCCGTTGACTGGTCTTGGGGCCGGGGCAGGCATTCTCAGCACTGCTGACACTTGGGGATGGACAAGTCCTTATTGTGGGGGACTGCCCTGTGCCCTGTGGGTGTTTAGCAGCACCCCTGGTCTCTACCCACTAGAGGCCAGTCCCGTCCCTGCCAGCTGTGACTCTGGACCCTGCCAGTGTCCCTGGGGGAGGGGGGCAGGGGTCACTCCTGGTTTAGAACCACTGGGTACGGGGACAAGAGTAACAAGTCTCAGGCTCAGCCTGGAATCATCCAGTGACCATGCCAGCAGGGGCTTTAAAAATCATCTAGTCCAAACCGCACGTTTGAAATGAAATTGTGCCTTGGAGAACTAAAGAATCTTAAGGTCACACAAGGAGCGGCATGATGAAAGGGGCGTTTAGGGAAAGGATTCAGGCTGCTCTCTGCAGGCTGGGCTGAAAACAGGCCAGAGGCAGGGCACAGGATGGTGGGCCGTGGTTGGGGCAGGCGCAGAGGGCTGAGCCTGGATTTCCTGGGGGGCGCGGTGGTGTGCATGGCGCTCTGGGCCGCAGGCTGGGGGTCCGCGTCTGGCCTCGGTCTGGCAGGGTGGTGGAGGCTGCCATGTCCCTCTTGCTTGCTTTGCCTGTGAGATCCAGGCCTGAGCTCTGAGTGTTCTTCGTACCCGGAGCCTCTGCCGAGTTCTGGGTCACCTGGGGGTGGGAGCAGAAGGTTTGTCTCCAGAGGAGTCTCCTGAGGTTTGGGGAGTGTTGGTGGGGACCTGCAGAAGTACCTCGCTGACTGTGGGGAGCCCCATTCCCTCGGCCAGAGCTGTGGAGGCAGGGCTTGATGGGGGCGGGGACAGGCGTGAGGGTTGGGAGAGGGGCCTTGCCCACAGGCTGCTAGACTGCCCCACCTGTTGGGGCAGGTAGGACCTTGGACAGGAAGGAAGAGAAGCAGATATGGGGACAAGGCAACAGCTCTGCTCCAGCGGTGGAGGCTCCCAGGGTGGCTGGTTGGAAAGTTTGCAGCCCAAATCATGGAGCTTGGTGTATGGAGTCAGAGGACCAACTTGAAAGGCGATGACCAGCCCCTAGTGGTTTCCCAGAGGAGGTCCCCCTGCTGGTGGGGAATGGAGACCCCCACCAGGCACACACCCAGAGAGACTTGCCTTCTGGGGAGAGCTGTGCTGGGAACTTCCCCAGGCCCGGAGGTGACCCACGTGCTTAGGTCCTGGGGGTCCCTGGGATGCCCCCAGCTGCAGGGTAGGGGGCCTGCAGCTCCAGGGGTCCCAAAGCCAGTCTCTCTTTCTCAGGCTTCCCTGCCCGTAGGGAATGACCTGGCAGCCTAGGCTATCCCACTTACTCATTCTGGGGCCTAGCTTCTGGAGTCATAAATCTGCAGCATGAAGATCATGAATTTTCCATGGTGTGATTAATGAAAGAAAAATTGAGACGGCAGCATAGGAACTGACTAGATTGGAGAAAGAGTGACAAGTTGGATGAAAGTTTCAGCTTGTTGCCAGCAAACCCAAGGAGCTTCTGAGCCAGCCTGGAGCGCCACCTAGTGGTCTTGGAGGGTAGGATACCCATTTCCCCCTCTGTAGGTTCCTTCCAAAGCTTTGTGGACTCTGCCGTTGGGTGGACACTCTGGGCCTGACTGCGGCCTTGGGAACCTTGACCTGCTTCTGCCTGGGGCTGCTGCAGGGTAAAGGAGGTGCAGGGCCACCTTCCACAGTGCGGGGGACCCTGTCAGCTACTTGACTTGCCTAACCCCGATCCCCGCTACAGCTCCTTGAAACATCTCTGGTTCAGCAACACATGGAAATATCCCCACTTTATTTTTTTTTCATGCCCAGTCTGGACCACCTTCTTGTTTTGCTACTTACCAAACTCCTACTCATCCTTCAAAGTCCAGCCAGCCCTGACCTGAACACTACAGCAGTCTCCTGGCTCCCCGCTTAGCCCTCCTAGGGGCTATTCTCTGAAACATAAATCAGATCCCATCACGCCCCCACTCTAGAGTTTTCCCATCCCACTGAGAACAGTGTGCACATTTTCTTTACCATGGTCTTCTAAGCCCTCCTCACCTGTCTCCTGGCTGCACTGCCTTCCTAGGCTCCTTATTCACTCTCTTGCCACCGCAAGGGGCAGCTTGCTTTTCCTTTAGCTGGCTAAGCTCATTCACACCTCAGGACTTGTGCACTTGCTGTTCCCCATCTAGAACATTCTTCCCCCAGCTCTTTACGTGGTTCATTCCCCCTCTCCCCATTACTTTCGAGCTCCTCATGCATTCTTTCTATTCATGGCACATATTGGCACCTGAAATGCTGTGATATGTTTGCTTATGTCGTGTCTGTGCGCAATATAAAAACCTGCTCTATTTAAAAAGTTTTTATTGAAGTATATAATTCATACATGAACATACAAAGCAGTAAGTGTAAGTAAAAGTTGTGAGCTTACAGAACAAATATGCATGTAAGAATCTCCCATTCATGAGGGCGGGGTCTTTGTCGCAGCCCCGGGGGTGCTGTTGAGCATTGATTTTCAGGCCGCTTGTGCCCGCTGCTGGGCTCGGATGGATGGATGGCGGAGGCTGCGCCTCACTCCCACGTCCCGCACACCAGCCAGTCTCCACCCATGGGGACATGGGTGCCTCAGGCTCCCGAGCGCAGTGGGCAAATAGCCCTTCTGGCCAGGGCAGCAGGACACAGCCCCCAGAAGTCCTGGCTCCAAGGCAGTGGATTCCAGGGTTTTCTTCTCATCCCAGAGACGAGTCCGAGCTGCTTTCCCTGACCTCCGTGCTCCCCTCCCCACCCTCCTTCCTGAACCTGGGCCCTGCTGTCCGTCCAGTGGAGCAGCTCCACCTCCCCATATGCCTCCAGCACCTCTGGTCTCCTTTGTAGATGCTCTTGCCTGTCTCGTATTTAATTTGATTCTCAGAGTGACTGTGGTGTATGTGAAGCTGGTATAATCCCATTTGCCAGATGGGGAGACTGAGACACAGGCAGGTGAGGGGATTGGACTAGGGCACACACCCGATGTGTCTCGGGCCTGTGACCAGAATCTGGCCACCATGTCCAGACCAGAGCTGGCTGCCTGACCAGTAGCCCAGTCCTCACCCTTTCCTGTTCCTCGGAGATGGAGGTGGGAGACGTGGAGCTGGATGCGTGGGCAATGCGGAGATAACGGGCTTTCCTCTCTCTCCAGCTCTGTGGCTGCGGGCTGCTTGGAGTGGGCATCTGGCTCTCTGTGTCCCAAGGCAACTTTGCCACCTTCTCCCCCAGCTTCCCCTCGCTGTCTGCGGCCAACCTGGTCATCGCCGTAGGCACCATTGTCATGGTGACGGGCTTCCTCGGCTGCCTGGGGGCCATCAAGGAGAACAAGTGCCTCCTCCTCAGTGTAGGTTGGACCCCTGAGCCCCAGCCCTCCCAACCCTGGATCTCCCTGCACTTGGGCCACCGAGATGGGCCAGGCGTGGGGACATCAGCCAACTGGCCACCCAGTCTGTGCCCAGGGAAAATGTCTCTAGAATGTTGCATGCCTGACCATACCCCTCTTTCTCCCAGCCCTCCCACCCCTTGTTGTCTACTTCGTCTCCTTCCCTGCCTATCTGGGTTTCTTAGGAGTGGGTGGCCTGCCCCCACCTGGGAGGCCCTGCCCAGGGGCTACCTGTCCTCTTCCCCCACATCGTCCCTTTTGTTTGCACCCTGTCCCCTGCCAACACCCCTATCACGTGCCCATGCCTGGACCTTTTCTTTCCAGTTTTTCATCGTCCTGTTGATCATCCTCCTAGCAGAGTTGATCTTAATTATCCTGTTCTTTGTCTACATGGACAAGGTAAGATCCTCAAGCACATGGAATTTCCTTGCCTTTGGGGTCAGGACCAGAGTATCTATAGTAAAAGGAGAGTTAGACTACCCCGAGAGGCCTGAGGAAGGTGAGTTTTGGGGGTTGAGGAGTTAATTACTTCAGGTGGTTTTAGGAAGTGGACCCCTCTAAATTAGCCAGGGATGGTACAGGTTACCTTTGGTGCTAGTGAGCACCCCATCACCTGGAGTATTCAAGTGTAGTTGTGTGTGACCACTTGATGGAAGAACTTCCCAGTGATGTTGGCGAGTACTGCTAAGGAGTTCCAGAGACTGCTGAGAGCAGGGCGGCTGCTCCTGGGCCAGGCTGCACCTCGGGGCTCTGAAGGATGCCAGAGGTGGCCCCTGGCGACCGCGCCAGGCTGGGAAGTTGCAGCCAGACTGGAGAACCTTCTTATTAGTGCTGTCGAGGATGGCTGGCCAAGCTGTCAGTATCTTTCTTGGGGCTTACTGAGCAGGCTTCTTTGGCGCTCTGTACCCCCAAACGATGTAAATATTTGTTGTGGGGTTCTTGATGTATTTGTCTAAGCCACAGAAAGTTAGAGGCATTGTTAGGGTTGGAGACAGTTCTTTAGGTTTGGGCTTGTGAAAGGGAAGACTTGATTTCCCTCTTTGATTCCTCTGGGCCAGCCCCACCACAGCCCCGCGCGGTGGATGCTGTTATCCGGGAAGCAGAGGCCTGAGGCAGAGACATAGAGTTACTGCTGGACAGAGCCTCCTATCCAGCAGGCAGGAAGAGGCCACAAGGGGTGGCAGAGCAGCCTGTCGTGGGGCAGGTCCTGGCGCCAGGCGCTCGAGGCGCGCTGCGCTTCTTTTTGCCTCTTGTGCCGTGGCTCTGACCCCAGGAGCTGAGCTCCTCTGGGAGCTGCCGCGGCACCTGGGGGCTGCAGACTGAAGCTCCCCGCCCCCACCCCCTTGGGCCAGCAGGGCCCTCCGGACCAGTGGCCGCCCCCACCTCCCCTCTCTTTCTTAGCCGTCCTAGTTCACCTCGGGTGGGGGGGGGCGAGGAGCTGTCTCCTGGGTCCCGCCAACCTGTGGCATCTGCCCCCGACCTGACAGGTGAACGAGAACGCCAAGAAGGACCTGAAAGAAGGGCTGCTGCTGTACAACACGGAGGACAACGTGGGGCTGAAGAACGCATGGAACATCATCCAGGCCGAGGTGAGGGGCTTGGCCCGGCCACAGGGCCCTCTGCCCGGTGACGCGGCTGGGGGGCTCCCAGGCTTCCTGGTTTTCCACGGGGTGTGGGTGGGTCCAGACCTCGGGTCAGACACCATGCAGTGGGACCCGGGTGGGGAGGGGTGGGCCGTGGGCCCAGGGGCAGACCGGCACGCAGCCATGGACAGCCCTGGAGGGGCCGCCCCTGGGGAGGGGGTGCTCGGGAAAGGCAGACCACCTTCTCTTCTGAGCTTTGGAATGAACGAGAGTTTATTTTAGTGACAGATTGCCTCCCTGCTTGTGCTTGGCTCGGGCAAAGGGGCTCTGACCTGAGAGGAAAACAAGTCAGTATGCCTCACACGTACCGCATGAAGCACTGGGCAGGGGCTGGCCCGTGGGTCGGGGGGCAGCCAGTTCAGAGCAATCCGCTAAACCAAGAGCTGGAGGGGTCTGCAGGCACGTGAGTGCCAAGGGCTCTGGCCGTGCCCAGCGTCCAGCTCAGGGGTGCAGGAAGCAGTAACCTCCCTCCTCCGATCTCCAGAAGGGGTGGTTGCCACTGCCCCGAGGCCCTAAGGCTAGATGAGCCCTTTGCCACCTCTTCTGGGCTCCAGGGATTTGGGGGGCTGGGGAGGGCCTGGGCAGGGAAGACCCAGAGGAGGACGGGGCCGGCCGAGGTGCATCCGACCACCTCTCTCCTGCCCCCGCGCGGCAGATGCGCTGCTGTGGCGTCACTGACTACACAGACTGGTACCCGGTGCTGGGGGAGAACACGGTTCCTGACCGCTGCTGCATGGAGAACTCGCAGGGCTGCGGGCGCAATGCCACCACCCCCTTGTGGAAGACGGTGAGGCTGAGGCTGGGCCCACGGCCCCCGGGAGCCTCAGCAGTGGGCGGACTGGCCAGAGAAGACCCAGAGGGGCGGGCGGGGGCAGGACACCGTGGACCTGGCTTAATGTGGGCTGGGGCGTGGGACGCGTGAGACCGGAGCCCAAAGGCAGGTGGGAGGTCGGGGGGCCTGGACCCACAGAAGAGCCAGAGGGTGGGTCGGGGATGACTGGGGGTCTGGGCTGTGCAGGGGCCCTGGAGCTGGAACCTTGGGTGGGGCGAGGCCCACTCAAAGGGAGGAGGACCAGGGGCGGAGGGCAAGGCCAGGGGCCGAAAGGGAAAGCTCAGAGCCACACCAGGGTCTTGACTGGGTGCTCCTCTCCCCAGGGCTGCTATGAAAAGGTGAAGATGTGGTTTGACGACAATAAGCACGTGCTTGGCACAGTGGGAATGTGCATCCTGATCATGCAGGTGAGGGGATCATGCAGGTGAGGTGGCCATGCAGGTGAGGGGGACCTCCCAGGTGAGGGTATCACACAGGTGAAGGGACCATGCAGGTCAGGGGATCATGCAGGTGAGGGACTACACAGGTTAGGGAACCACGCAGGGACGGGGACCACTCAGGGGAGGGGACCATGCAGGTGAGGGGACCATGCAGGTGAGGGCACCTCTCAGGGGAAGGAGACCACGCAGGTGAGGGGACAACACAGGTGAGGAGACCACACAAGTGAGGGCCACCTGAGGCAGAGGAGTAAAGTAGCACACAGAGAATTGGTTATACGCAGAGGAAGCGGATTTGAACGTAGGCGCCCCCATGTGCTGCTCTGCTGCCTGCAGGCCCCTGGGCTGGTGAGGCCCTCTCTGACCACGCCTGTCTGACCCCACCAGGCACAATCAGCCACTGCCTCGTCAGCGCTCCCTACTCCCACTGCGCTCGGGGCTGGGGTTGCATGTGGCCCCTGTGGGGTCTGTGTGGCAACCTGCCTGTTCCCACCAGGCAGGGACTATTAACTTTGTCCTGAACTGAATGAAACCTGAGTCCTCAGGGGACAATTATGACGAGCACAGCACAGGACTCACTGGATGTGGGTTCTGGCTTCAGCACTTACTAAGTATATGTGACCTGGGCAAGTTAACTTAGCTCCCCCGTGCCTTGATTTCCACATCAGAATAATGGGCATGATAATAGGGCTACTTAGGTAAATGCAGGTAAGCTTAGAGAGCAGAACAAGGCATGAAGGGAGCACTCAGTAAATGTTAGCTGTCACTGCAGTCATTTAATGAGCAGCCACCCCCTTCAAGGCCTGGAGAGGGAGGAGGAGGGGTCCAGCGGGAACTCAGCCTCAACCCCTGCCTCTCTTCTGGGAGGAAGAGCCATACCTGTCCTTTTTGGGGAGGATGCCAGAGCATTTCCTGGGCTCCCTTGTCTGCCAGACTTAGCCTCTGCTCCCACACCTGAGGACTGGGGGTCTCCGGCGTCTGATTCCCCTTGGCGCAGTTGATCTTGATGGGCTGGTCCACAGGAAGGGGGTCGCCATCCTGCATGAAGTCACCTTTCTTAGCAGGTCCCTAGACTCTCAGTCCTGGGGGCCGGTCACGTCTGAGGTGTAACTGAGGGCTTTGGACGCTCAGCGGGCAAGCCTGCTTGCATTTCCCAGCCCTCCTGCTTGCATTTCCCAGCCCTTCTTGCATTTCCCAGCCCTCTGATGTGCGGTGTGCTTATAGGGAAGGCTTTCTTCAGTACCAAAATGAACGGGGCTCATCCCAGGACAGCCTGTGGCCTCGTGGCTAGGCCTGGGCCAGATTGTGGGGCACGGTCACATGTGCTCCTCCTCAGAGAGGCCCAGGCCTTGAGTCCCGAGAGCCACGGAGGGCATGCCCAGCTCCCACTGCCATCCCCTTTGTGGCTTGTGCTCGTGGCAAATGATCGATGGTGAGCACGAGCCCACAGGACGGCCACTTGCTGCCTCCAGCATTTGTCTGGGTCACCACCCGCTTGCAGGATTCAGGAAATGGGGAGACACAAACGAGTATTAATCTGCCCTAAGTGCAGCACTGTAGGTATGACAAATGTGCCGCACCAGAAAACAAGCATTATGACCACATTATTCCAGAATCAAGTACAGGGCTCAGCATCAGTTTGTAAGTATTCTTGACACCTTCTGCTTCCCCTCCTGAGTTCCTCATTAACTGCGTTTTAGGATGAGGTCCTTACACATCTGATCTCATTCAGGCCCTTGAACATTCCTCTAAAATCGGCATATTATTCCCATTTTATAATGAGGAAACCGAGCCTCTGACAGATTAGATACCATTCTACACAAACAGCTCTGAGGGGCTGAGCTAGGATTTAGTGCAGAAGTGGCACTTGCGTATAACCCTGAGCTGTGACCCTGGGCCACTGTGATCTCAGGGTCCTCCTCTGCTTGCCATTTTCCAGATTCCCCAGTGTTTTTCAAGCACCCCCAGTGGTTATAGCCTCTTGCTTTAGACACTCTGTGACATTCCAAAGACGAATGGGGCCGACCGAGGTCGGACCCCAGGTCGCCAGGGCTTTGGTCTAAGCCCCTTCCCCTTTGTCTTTCAGATTCTGGGCATGGCCTTCTCCATGACCCTCTTCCAGCACATCCACCGGACAGGGAAAAAGTACGACGCATGAGAAGCTGGCCGGGAGCCCACGCCCCCCCCCCAGATTGCTGTGCGTGGAGGAAGAGTTGAGCTTTGTGTTGCCTGCTCGCACACAGCAGACTGCTGACCCCGCACCCTTCCCCCGGCCCGCCCTCCCCTGCCCACCCTGCCTCGCCTCAGACTCCTCTGGGGTGGAGGGCCTGGGAGGAAGAGGTGCTCAGAGACGCTTGGGAGCTGCGGCGCCAGGATTCCTGCATCTGCATCTGTGTATTTGCCAATGAAGACAGGGTGGGTGGGGATGAGCTCGCCGAGGAGAAGCCCCTGGCACTGATGCGACTCTGCCCCCGCCCTTTCTCACACTGACACTTTGTCCTCACGTGGGGTAGGGACTTCCTTGTGGAGAGACTGCCCCGGTAGAGGCTACTGCCGTCCACGGTCAGCCCTGGGGACGTGGGAGAGCTGGCATGGGTGGGGCGGGGGTCCGACTGCCTCCATCAGGGCCCCCGGAGCATCTTGCCCAGGCTTTTTATACCTTACAGTGTAACTTTTTTATTTTATTTTACTCTGATTATGATTATTCAGGAATATTAGCTCTCTGATAAGTTTAGGGTTAGCTTTCTGATTTATAACTTTGTACCGCATTGCTTTCTTTAATGGTTTGATTTTTTTCCTCCGAGGGTGGGGGATGGGTAGGGAGTGAGGACATCGGTCCAGTTCCAATCAGGACAAAGCACTGTGCAACACGCCAGAGGCTCTGGGATGAGCTGTGCCCGGCCTTGGCTGTAAGCGCACTGCAAGGGGCAGCATGTCTTGGAACGAGAGCAGAGGCCAGGGTGCAGGGGCTGCTGAGCCGGCTCCCTCCCACCCGGCATCCAGGGTTCTATGCTGCACTGTGGCAAGGGAGCCTGGGAGAGGCAGTGAGGTAGAGGAGCATGAAGCCAACGTGGGCGGGTCCTGTCCAAGAACAAAGGCATTTGGTCACCAAGAGCGAGAGGCCAGAGCAGTGGCGGGGAGGGGCCTGGGGAGCTCAGGGCTTTGCCAGGAACGCGGCAGCCACGACTGGTGTGGGTCCTTACCCTTTTCACTGATGGGCATTTTCCCCTTTGTCCTTCCCCCTGCCCTCTGCCAGCAAGGGAGGCTTCTTCCCCTTCCCCCCATGCGGGCCTTCCCGCAACAGGTTCTGCAAACCCCAGATACTTTCACAGACATTCCTGCTAGCAACTCAGACAAATACCTCTCTAGTTCAGATGCTGCTCACTTTTCTCCTGTTGCTTCTGGAAGGGGAAGCAGTCCTTACCTTTTGCTGCTTAGACAGTGATAAGAGACCCATGACCACTAGAAACTGGAGGTTGGAACCAATGCCCACAATGGCCCCATCCAGATGTATTCGGCCTGCTGATCCCTACTGGGAGGAGAGGATTAGGTCCACCCAGACCCCAGGATCCTCATCACCTTCCTCAGTCTCATTGGGGAAGTCAGGGGTGGGGTCTTCCTCCAAGGGGGTGGGTGGTGATCATGCCCTATGTGATTCCCAAGCAGAAATGATGGAAAACTTGAGAGCAAACTGGGTCTTGTTACAGTTGTCCCAAGAAGAAAGCCAGTCGTGGCACATGCGGATGTGCGTGTGAAATGTACAGGTGGGATGGATGTGCAAGGCAGCAGATGGCCCCATGAGGACGGTGTAACATTTTGCAGTTAGAACAAAACCCATGAGCTGAGCTTGACAATGCTGGCCACTTCACTGGGTGTACCTGGTGTGGGGTGGGTGCCCTCCTATACTGCTCGGTCCCTTACCGTGGTTTCCCACCGGGGCCAGCTCACCTCCAGCCTCCAGCTGCCTCGTCTGTTCCAAGGCCTGAGGCTTGGCCACGCAGCCAACCAGTAATTCATCCATTCACCGCAAATAGCATAAAAATTGGGACCAGGAGTATAAAACTTTTGGTGCATTCAGGACGCACGTTTTTTTAGGGAGGAGATTATGTTGGGGAGTGAGAGTAGGGTGGTCTCAGAGAGTTGGGCCAGCTCCCTGAGGCAGCAGCAGCATGTGGACCGAAAGGCTGGGATGGCAGGTGCTCTGTGCAGAGCTAGGAGGGACAAGCACACATTAGGTCAAAACCGCCTTTCCCTGCCCACAACTGCCCTGCACTTCCTGGTAAGGAGCTCTAGCTGCCTCCTTGGGAGCCCCAAACTGTAGCATGGGGAGCAGTCCTGCTCCCGCGGGGAGACACTTAGCCAACAAGTATTCAAGCCTCACAGTGGGACCTGGTGCAGGGTGGGGGTGAGGGGTTGTTGCTGCTGCCTAGCAATGCAATTTTTAATTTTCATTAAAATCAACAACAAAAGCCTAGTGTGTTTGAGGGTGGATGGCGCCCTGGCAATCTTAGGTTTCTGGAGCGCTTCAGGGGTGTTCTCTGGCCCCAGGTCCTTTGCCACGGCCCCTTCCTCCCCCATCCGTCTGTTCAGAGTCTTATCCACAGTTCCCAAACTGCCTTCGTGCCTCCCCCTTACTCTTAGCTGTTTTAGCCGTTTGGCTGAGTCTACATTGGGATGCCGTTTGTGGACAGGAGTGGGGGTCCTTGCAAGCCCCTGCCCGTCCCATGGGGTGGTCCCTGTATCTCACGGGAAGGCCCATCACTGACGCCAGGGGTTGGGGTCTCACTGGAGCAGAATTGACTGAGTGTATTCCTCCCTCCCGGCCTCCTTTGCCAAGGTCCGAGTTTGTTCATTCAGGTCTGATGCAAGCAATTTGCAGAGTGGACTCAGAGTCCCTTAGGTTTTTTAGACAACTGCAAAGGGATGTCGAGGGTGGACTCAGCCTTTCTCTGGAGTCATTTCAGGTGAGGTGAGAGTGGGGGCTGACAACTGCCCTCGGGGACGCTGGCCACGGGCGTCGAGGGCAAAGTGTCCACCTGCACCCCACTGCTCAGGGGCCCCTGCCCGGCTGGAGCACCATCACCCCTCCCACCACCAGCATGGGCCTGCAGCTAGAGAGGTTGCCGAGCCCGCCCCAGACCCTCTCACGATGTCCTGGCTTTGACTTGGAACCCTCCTTGCCTTGGTGGCCAAAGAGCAGTCCTGGTGGATGGATGTGACTGTCCCCTGCCCACCCACTGGTGGAGGTGCTAACTCGCAGGGACATGCGTAGGATGGGCGCTGGGTGCCAGGGGCTTGGGTGTGGAGTCCGCCCGGCCCCCTTGTGTCTCCTCCAATCCACCGCAGTGAAGCAGTAGTCCCCGCTGGGTGTGGGTCCCCCTGCCCTGAGCGGCGGGCCTCGGGGGCCCCCTCCCACGGGGAGCATGGGAGAGCACGCGTGTTGGTTTCAAAATGCACTTTTCTGCTTGCAGTGCCCTATCTGTGCGTTTTCTTCATCCTGGTCCTGCCTTTATTTAACGCCATGTTTTTAGCATGTTTTTAAATAAAAACATACCGTGTCAAAAGCACAGGCAGGTTGTCTGTCAGCCGGGCATTTTTGTTCATTCAGCCATGACTGTGAATCATTGTGTATAGTGGTGGGTGTCAGGGACCCAGAGGTGATTAGACACCCTCCCACCCTTTGTCAGACCCCCCCACACACACCACAGCCAGGACTGTATCTCCTCTTCCCGGGCGACACAGGGTGGAGAGCGGCAGGGTTGGGGAGGGTCCTGGTCCTCCATCCCCACAGCCCCCTTGGCCTGGTGAACGGGCAGGCTCCACTCAGGGTGCGTCCAGGGCGCCTGGGGGTGTCTGTGCCTCACCCTTCACTATGCCAGTCAGGGCCGGCCCCTGTGGGGGCGGGGCGAGGAGTCACGGCGTCCTGGGGGCGGGGGCAGGGGCTGTCAGCTTTAGGTCCCTCTGGTGATCCTGGGCCTCATTCTGTGACCGGCCCAGGCTGCTCCTCTAGGGTGGCTCCGAGACAGCCTCACAGAAGACATGGAAATAAACGTGGGTGTCCAGGAGGGGTGGGGGTAGGGTTTTAAAACCACACTCGCAGGAAGAACCGCCCTAGGACGAGTCTCCCAGCCTCCTCGGTTCAGGGACTGCTTTATGGGTTTCCCTGGAACATCCCAGTTACTGTGACAAACTGCAGGTTCAAGCAGATCAGAACCTGTCCTGGCCGGCGTCGTTGCTGCTCACAAGTGCAGGGCATGGGGGGTGAGAGTGCACTGTGGGTCACCTCATCTCTAGACCCCTCCAGGAGGGGAGCTCTTTCTCCCTCCCTCCTCCCCCAGGGAATGGTTGGGGGCACAGCATTGTCCCAAGGCATCATCCTTGAGAGCCCGGCCTCATCCCACAGCTGCTCCGCCCCTTAGCCTCCAGCGGCTTTGCCGAGCATTGAGGAGTCTGTGGTGGCCCTCTGTCAGAGGTCCAGCCAGACTGGGGTCCCCGAGGGACTTTTGGGGTCAGAGGGGTGGTGGCCCTCCATTGCCTGTTGAGGACCAAGTCGTGGGAATTTAGGTGGAAGCCACTTCCTCTCTGCCCACTCTCCCTCACTCCTGCTCCTGGGTCTGTGGCCATGTCTGCTGGGAAGCCTGCTGGGTTGGCGTGCTGTCTGCATCCAGGGAAGAGTGAAGTGTGTGGGCTCTCGGGGCCCTGGAACCTGCTGCCCACACTGCAGTCCAGTGAGCCAAGCCATGCAAGGCCGGCTGCCCTGGCGGGCGGCTCAGGAGGCATTCACCTCAGGATAGGGCTGGGAATCTTCCTGGAGGCTTCTAAAGAGGAGGTGAGAACCTTCTGGGATGGGTGCTGGGCTCTTCAACCCATGGGCAGGGATGGTAGAAATGATGTCCCATTCCTGCATGACATGGTGGGAACTGCCTCAGCACCGCACTCAGAAAAGGGCCAGCATGAAAGGAGCGTCTGCAGGCAGAACTGGCCTGGGTACCTGTCTTAGTTTGCCAGAGTTGCTATGACAAAAATCAAGCACTGAGTGGCTTCACAGGAATTGATCAAGCCTCTTTGGCTTCTTCTGACTTCAGGCTTCTACAAACTGGGTTTGAATTTCCTCTCCTTATAAGGCCCATCCTGATTCAACTTGGCCTCATCTAAACAGATTCTTCAAAGGTCCTGTTCACAAATGGGCTCACGCCCACAGGAGCATGGATTAAGGCTCACATATGTCTTTTGTGGGGGTCGTGATTCAGTCCCCAACATCACCCAGACCAGAAGTCTGCCAGCCTTCACGACAGCCAAGGCCGAGGCCTGCACAGACGACCGTCATTCACTTAGGAATGACCGACTGAATGCCACCAGGGCCCAAGCACCTGGAGTGCCGTGGCCAGCGACATTGACCTGTCCCCTGGGCTTGCAGAACCAACAATGTCATGGGTTCGCAGAGAAGTAAACGAGACTGCAAGGCGCTGCTATGATAGCGACGTGCACAGGGCCTGGGGGCGGGGGGGGGGGCATGGGCGAGAGGCACGACCCTAACCTGGGGAGGGGCCTTAGTTTCCTAGAGCTGCAGTGATCACAGACTAGGTGTCTTAAAACCACAGCAATTCACCGTCGCACAGTTCTGGAGGCTAGGAGTCCAAAATCGAGGTGCCGGCATGGCCATGCTCCCTCCAGAGCTTCTAGAGGAGAAAGTCTTCCTTGCCTCTGCTGGCTTCTGGTAGTTCCTGGCAATCCTTGGGCTTCCTTAACTCGTGGATGCATCACTCTGCGCTCTGCCCCGCCTTCACATGGCATTCTCCTCTCCATGTTTCTGTCTCTTCTTCTTTTCCTGCAACAGCATCGGTCAGATTCAAGCCCATCCTAATCCAATATGACCACATCTTTACTTGGTTCCACCTGCAAAGACCCTTTTTCTAAACCAGGTCCCATTCATAAGTGCTGGGGGTTAAGACTTTGATGTATTTTGGGGGGGACAATTGAACTCATAACAGGAGATGATGTTGACATTGAGACCTGAAGATTGAGAAGGAATTAGCCTGTTAAGGCGGGGAAGGAGATGTGTCCCAGGCAGGGGAATAACATGTACAAGGGCGCAGAGCTGGGGAGCCGAGGACCCGCATGTAGGTCTGCGGGGCTGGGGCACAGAGGGCCAAGGGCGCCTCTATTGGAGAGGGCAGCGGCTGCCACCTCAGTCTCCTAAGCCAGGTTAAAGAGCTTGAACTTTATGCGAAGAGCAATAGGGAGCCCATGGACAGGTTTTGAGCCCAAGTGCAGTGGGACTGGATCTGGCCTATATAGAAAGTGCCGCGCCTGGGACGTGGGGAGTGACTAGAAGGATGAAGGCAGGGAGCAGTTGCTGCAATGATTGCAGTGAGAGATGATGGAGCCTGCAGGAAAGTGGCCAGCAGTAGGACGGAGATTTGAGAGGCAGGCAGTAGAACTGACGAGTCTGGGTGATCAGTTAGATTTATTGGTGGGAGAAGGTGCATTCTTGCCACTTACCTGGCATAACGTCCCTCACCTGGACAGGTGGATGACTAATTGTTTGCACCAAATGGATGGTTGAGTGGATTTTCTGGGCTCAGTGCTCCTGTGCGGAGAGGGACAGAGACCAGCGTGGAGTCATCGAATCGCTCCCTTTTATTCGTATTGAGCTTCACAGTTTGCAATGCTTTCATACACATCACCTAGCTTCCTCCTGAACAGAACTATGCTATTGGTTGTCACTGTGAGAGGTGGTGCGTGCTGTGGGTTTGGGAGTTGGAGAGCCTGGGTTAAATCCCCACTGTGGATTCAGTACCTACATGAGCCCTGGGCAGGTATTTGACTCGCCTACAAAATGAGGATAATGGCTATTTCACAGATTTTCTATGAGGGTTAAATGAAAGAACGTATGTAAAGGCATCCAGCTTGTTCCTGGACTGGAGCAGGTGCTTGGCAAGAGATTGGTTGAATCTGGGTCCTCAGGAGCCCCCAAACTAAAGGCAGAACCCCAAGGAAGTGCACCCCCTGGCTGAAAGCTGGGGCCCAGGAGAGTGATCTGGGAAGGGGAGCTGGTGTACTGAGGGCGGCGTGGGCTGCCCGAGGAGGTGTGTGGGCACGGCAGGCAGGCTCCTCCCTGGCTCCGTTCTGCACTGAGCCAGCCCAGCAGCAGGGTTCGATAACCCACAGGAGCCAGAGGGAAGCCAGGTTCAATAAGTGTCATTTTGGACACAAAAATATCGGCATTGCAATGGTCCTTCTTAAAGCATTCTGCAAAGATCGGGAGGCTATTGATTTGGCGGTCTCGTTTTTGCTGAGTTTAATGACAGCTGTGGAGATGGACTATTGCGTCTCCTTAAACTAAGAAAAAGAGTAACATTCCACTGGGCATGCTTAGGCCAGGTCTCCTGACGGACGCCACCCACCTGGAGCTCTCCCCTTCCTTGGTGGCCCTCGAGACTTCTCGAGAGCCGAGGGACAGAGCCAGCCAGGCACACCTGGGCCCTGAGAGAGTGAGAGGGGAACTGGCACGGCAGGGTCACCTGGGGGTCTGTGGCTGGGCCTTGCAGTTAGAGCCCCCTGCCTGGAGCTTTGTCTTTTGGGGGCTGCTGAGGGTCCCCCTGCTGGCCTTCTAGGACCCAGCCTCCAGAGCAGGGCCCATCTGCCAGTGGACAGACATGCTCCATCATTTAATGCCACCAGGAAGCTCCTTCTCCACCTCCCACCCCCACCCCAACTCTTCTCCCACCAAATCCCTGGGATCCCCATATAGCCACAGTAGATTCCTTTTCTCTGTGGAGAGACGCCGGCTGCTGAAGGGGCTCACTCTTCTATTCACTGGTCAGCAACTAAGGTGAGCGGGTTGAATCTGATCTCTGGTTCCCAGGCTGGGGTTCTCTAAAGTAGAATTAGGGACTCATGGCGATTTCCAATATTTTTTAAAGAGTCTAATGGAAATCGTTCCTGTCCCCTCAGCCAGAGTGCACAGGCTAATGGGGACAGTAAACCTCTTGGCTCCGGCTGGATTTGATATGTCCCCCAGGTAGTGACACTATTTGGATTCAAGCTTTGCTCACAGTCACTATTCACCCCAGGCTGAGCCGCAGGCTCCCACCTGCTTAAGGGATGGCTGGAGGGGGTTCAAGGGGCTTCCTGTGTATTTGTTTGCTTGTTTGTTTTCAATTGAGGTGAGATTCTGTGTATTTGTTTTTAAGAAGAAAATTCTCGGCGTTTGGCCCCTGGGCCCTCCCACCCCCACGGCAGCCTCTCTATTTTCATCTGTATGGGGGATGGGAACCAGGGTACCTGCTTCCATTCCGAGGAAGGAATCACGGCGGGCCCTAACGTCCACGGGCACGAGCCATTAGCGCCTGGTGGGAAGCGGTGGCAGCTACAGGCCAGGCGGCAGCACCGGCACCATGGGCTCTTGTCAGCGGCTGGGGCGGTGTAGACACGGGTGACAAACCACTGGCAGCGCCGCCTGTTTGCAGCGGGCAGGGCCTGGAGTGGGCTTGTCCCTCGTGGCCCAGCACTGCGCACACATGCACACACTCACACACGAAGGCCGAGGCGTGCAGACGCCTGGGTCCCAGGCACCCAGGGCCGTGGATGTGCCCTAGACTGGTCCCATGTCCCTGTGGAGTCACCAGGGGATCTGAGGGCTGCCACCCTGATGGGTCAGTGGCTAATCTTGACCAGGGGCCTCCAAGAGATGCAGGCTGTAGACTCCCCTGCAAGGTGGGCCCCTGCTAGGGACTTCCTTGGGGACGAGATCCCCTTGGGTTCACTTGGGCGAATGGCTGGCCCCCAGTCCTTCTGTCCTTCTGTCCAGCCCTTGAGCCCAGCTAACTCAAGTACACCTCAGGCTCCCCCTTTGACCCCACTCCACTTCAAGCAAGTTTTCTAAGTAGATCAGTGAATTGAATAGAAGGTATATTTTCTGTCATAAAAGACAAAGCATTTACATCCTTTTAGCTCTGCACGGGGCAACCTTGTATACCCTCAGCTCTGCAGAATCAGCAAAGATTTAACTCCTTTTTTTTTTTTTTGCATTGGGATGAAAAGGTGCCAAACTTGGAATTTGGGGGTGAGGGAGGAGAAACTATGTCACTCTGGAGTGAGGTGGTGGTTTGGGGGTCCAGGAAGCAGCAGGAGTGGGTGTCTCGGCTTGAAATGCACGCCAGGAGCCCACTGTCCAGTCAAGGGAGCCCCTTGCTCCTGACCCCTCACAAATTCTGCATCTGCTGCAGCCGAGCAGAGTGTTTCCTGCAGCAGGGAAGAGCACTCCACAAGGCATTAACAGGGTGGTTGTGCATCACGATAGGTGTGAAAATATTGACTGACCAAAAAAAATAAAAATAAAAAAAAAATAAAAAAATAAATAAAATAAATAAAAAAAGAAAGCTGTGAGAGGAACACAGTTCAAGCAAACTTATTTGAGCTGGGCGGTCACGTAATGACAACCATGGGCAGGAGAGGCCAGCTCAAACAAATCAATTATGAGAGTTGGCAAAAGAAGGGTAAGCAGGACCCCAGTCAATGTGGGCACTGGCCTTACTAATAGGGGAGGGTAACTTTAGCCATGACCAACATCTGGCTTCAGTCTGTAGTGCTGGGACGCAATCTAACTGATGACCCAGTGGCCTGGGATTTCCCTGCAGAGGAGAAAAACCAGAGCGACAGAAGGCAGTCCTAGATGCAATTCCTTTATTATCATGCCCTCCAGCACAGGAAGCTGGGCTTCCACTGGCTTCAGTTAAGGAGAGGGGTGAATTCACAACTACAGCAATTTCTCTCTCTATAGTAGGTTAAGGCAACTTCGTTGTTTCTCGAATACTATTCTGAATCATGAGTTCCAGGGGCCCATCTGGCCTAACATTGGGCTGCCTGGAATTCTCAGTGGCACTAGAATGGGGGTGTCTCAGGTGCATAAGCAGGAGGGGATGGGCTGCCCCATCCTTCTCTCTTGGGAAGGGGTCACAAGGCAGGCTCTGAGGGCTGGGTGTGAATCAGAAAAGGGGAGCAATGAGGATTTGGCGGGGGGGTCTCCCAAGGCACAGAGATAGTGTTGGGAAATCAGAGCATGGGAGTGTGACTTGTCCCCTTCTAGGGAGAGGACGCAGGCAGGTAGCCCCCAGCCAAGGCACAGTCCCCTGGCAGAGCAGAACGCTCAGGGCAGGTGCTGCGGGGATACCCAGCACTAGAGGCACTGTCCTGCCGCCTGAGAGCTGATGAGAGTGGCCCTCTTCGCCCTCCTCTCCCCATGCATCTCCTGGGCGTGGTCCCATGCGGCTGCAGGTGGAGGGCCAGCTAGACCACCAAAGGGACCTTTGAACCCCGACAGCTGGAAGTTACAAGGGAAGGTGGCAAAGTGTCCTCCTTTGGGGTGTGGTCTAAAGCCGGGGTTCTCCAAGTGTAGTGCCAGGGCCAGCAGCAGCAGCAGCACATGCTAGACCACCCCCAAGACTGATTAAAAACTGCTGATTGGAAAGTAGCGTCCTCGGCTGCTGTGAGTGCCACCCAGTGGTGACACAAAAGGCTAGCCTGGAAGCCGGCTTTCTCCTCGTCTAACGTCTAACGCAGTAGCCATTAGTAGCATAAGCAGAGGAGGCTGTTAGGCTGCCAGCTCAAAACTCTGAAGATGGGGCCAGAGCAGCTGATAAGATCTAAGCTGGTTCTGGGCATCAGGGTTCTGGGGGCACAGACACGGGTCAGCCACCCCCCACCCTCCTCGGTGCCTATGGCATGGGGGTGGGTGGCTGGGTGGGATTCTAGGTTACTGGCTCCCGGAGACGGAGATGGAAACCCCACCGTGTCCATCTGAGAGTCCCAGCCCCAGCAGGTGCTCAGTGCAGGTGAGGGGAGTGCAGCCAGGGGCTTCCCCTGAGGGGTGGTAAGTCGCCCCCAGCCAGGGCGTCCTCCTGCCTGCCCGTGCCAGCTCTGTGTGGCTGGAAGCCTTGAGTCTTCTCTGCCACCCCACACCCCAGCAAACCCTACTTCCTGCTCCCTTGCCAGCCCCCACGCCCCAGACCACGGTTCCTGCATGGAGTGGGGTTCAGCAGCGGCTTGAAGGCCCGAGAACTGAGGGTCGGCCCTGCTCTTCCTCTGGGCAGCGCTGGGGAGGGGTGCGTCAGCTCCGGCACCGAGATGACACGCTGGGCCGTTACTGTGAGCTATGGCCCCTCGGGCTCCCGCTGGCCGTGGAGCCACTGCTCCAGGAGGCCTGGCTGTCAGCCTGAAATAAGCCATGCTTCTCCCTGACTGCAAATACGCAGGGCAGCTGGCGCCGGGGCGGTGATGGATGGCCAAGTCCACCCTGGGAGGGGGTGCTGGGGCGCTGCCTTCGACAATCCCCCCTGGGGTACATTTTGTTCCTGAATGTCAGCCTGACAGCTTATTACACAGAGATGAAGAACTGTGGGGCGCCAAGGGGAGGTGGGGCTCCAGGCCAGCTCCCCTGGTCTCCTCCAGCTGCAGCTGGCAATGGCCATTACTACTGACTGCCCAGTGTTTAACTTTTCCAAGTCCGAGCCCCCCTCACCTATAAAATGGGGAAAATAGCACCCTCTCATTGTGAGAGCTAGCATTCTACCTGAGCACACAGTAGGCCATCAGTGTCCAAAATGCTGTACCCGAGGGGCCCCTGGAGTTGGCCCTAGATCACATGGGAGGGAGAGGGAGAAAAAGAATGGTCCCAGGCATCTGAGACAAGCCTCCCCCTCTCCAAACACAGGTCATCTGGGGGGTATGGGGGCTGTGCCATTCTCTCAGGGTGTCTGTCCTGCGAGCCGAGGGGGCCAGAGGGCAGGTGGTGAGTTCAGGGTGGGGTCGTGCTGGCCGAGCTGTAGGGAAGCCCAGGCCCCAGGTGCTTGCCAGCTTCTTTTCAGGCCCTGGAGTGTGGGGTCATTTTGCCCACACAGGACTGTGCTTCCCTCCCCAGGGGGCTGATGACTGTGCTAGCCTCAGAGCAGGACCCTGGGGAGGAAGCTGACTGCTGCATCCTCACCGGCAGCCATGTCCTCGACTGCATGTTCTGAGCCTCAGTTTCCTCTAGCCCTGTCTTATTGTCCACTTGCTCTGGGCTGTCCATCCCCCACGGGCAGCGAGGTTTCCAGGACAGGGATCACTGAAGTCGTGGGGCTGGGAGCAGATGAGCCAGGCTCTCCTGGGCTTTTCCCTAAGGACAAGGCTGTGCCAAAGATACCTGGACTGCTGGGGATTCTTATCTCATGCCTCTCACCCTGTCTCCCATCTCCCAAAGCCCAGCTGACGTGGGTTTCAGAGCAAAGGGCCCGACGAGGGGCAGACGTGTATACAGCCTCAGCATCCCTCTGCCCCCACCCGAGGTGCCGTGGCTCTCTACCACTTGTCGGTCTCCTCTAGCCCTTCAGAGAGCCTGGGAGTTGGAGCTTTTTTTTTTTTTTTTGACTATCTGCACGGATCCCAGGAAGTTGGAGGGTAGCAAAGATGATCAAAAAATCATTTCTTATGGCTTTGCCATGGCCTGCGGTTCCTGGGAAAGCTGATCTCTCCCTTCTTACTGAACTCCACTGGCAATCCCAGGGCCTTCAGGGCAAAGAAGATAAATCATTCCAGGTTCCAAGTAGCCCCTGGAGAATCCCCAGAGCAGAGGAGGCTGGCCCATCCTGTCCCTGTGAGTGATTTCTGGTCTGTAAAGTTCCAGGCTATGTTGGTGACAGGCAGCTCATGTGGCAGAGAGAGCAGCCCTCACCAGGACGGGCCCGGGTTGGCGAGAGCTGGGTGGGGAGGCAAGGCCTGACCTTGGGCAGCCCTTGTCCCAGCTTAACAAGGGGACACCCTTTCATGTGGTGGGATGTAAGAGGGTCCCGTCCCGGGGAGAAGCACAGGACCTGGGGGTGCAGAGCCACTGGGGGATCCCTGTGGTTGTCTCAAGAGCTGATACCTGTTCTCGGGAAAAGTGCCAGCAGCTACACTCTATTTGCTAGAAAGATTTTCCTTTGGTTCTCCCTTGGTGTTTGGGAAAGTTCTTCCTGAAAATTTGCTAATTCAGTGGAAGAAGCAAAGGAAAGGGCTGCATCCACTATGGGACTGGTGAGAAGGGGAAGCCCTCCGTGGGGGCTAGAGGTGCTGGCTCTGTGGTCAAGTGAGGGGATCCCAGGAAAGAGATGACAGCAGAGATCCCCATACTCAGAGCTCCTTCTCAGTGGCTCTGACTTTGTAGGGTCTGGGATTTGGCCTAATCATGGAGGACTTTTATACTCATTAAGAGCTGAAGACAGTTTTTAAAATGTGGCTACTTACAGGAGATCCCTGAAGGGGTCTGTTAGGAATATTGGCTGCCAGCCTCCCAGGGAAACTCTCTCTTGGGGAAGGCAGCTGGGTGGGGTGCAGGGCTCTGTTCCTGGGGCAACAGGTTTGGATATAGCCAATGCACCCCCACCTTGCTCCCTGACGAAGCCCAAGTCCTGCGGGAAGGACAAGGCTGCCGGGTCGTCCCAGGTGGGCAGATCAAAGGGCTGGGTCTTCTGGGGGGAGAGTGAGCCCCAGCCGCCCCACGCTGATGTATTTCCCAGAGAGGATTGAAAGCCGTGCCCACAAAGCCTGGCTGTAGGGCATGAGGGGTAGGGGGCTGCATCCTATGAGGGGGAGGGCTTGCTCCCAAGACTGGAGACCAGCCGGGCCCAAGGCCGTTAGCCCTTGACTGCAGGTTCAGGAGCTGGGAGCCAGCAGAGAGCCCCCCTCTGGTCCTAAGTCCACAGGCACCCCCGTACTGGGGAGGGGCTTTGGCTGTTGTTGCTTGGCAGGGTCACTGCCCTGCCCTGGGATTCTGGCAGTGGGCACTCAGGAGTGGAGGGAGGGGCCCCGAGGGGCCCTGGCCCAGGCGGGTACAGCAGGAACAGTGCTCTCGGGCACTCGTGGGCCCCCAATGGCTGGGCACAGGGTAGGGGAGTCCATGGCCCTCGTGGAGCCCAGGCTGACTGTGCAGAGCTGGCAGGTGGGATGTGGGCACCGTCCTTGTGAGGGATAGAGGAGGACCGCGTGGTGGGTCATTAGTAAAAATGCAGCTGGAGCCTCTGGTGCAGGCAGCAGGTGACAACCATCCCGCAGATCTGCCAGGTGGAGAAGGGAGAGGAGCAGAGAGAAATCAGCATCCCGAGAAGCTGCCCCCTGCCGGTGCCCTGGAGCTGAGCTGCGCCCACTTCAGCACACCACCAATCTTCTGGGGCCTTGCCAGAGGGCAGCTTCCCATCCAGCAGGGCTGGGCTGGGGCCTGGGACCCTGCATTTCCAATAAGCTCCCAGAGGTGGTTGGTGGGGGAGGGGGGGAGGGGTACCCAAGAACAATGCTTCTCACACTTGAATGTGCATGAAGCCCCCAGGGACCTTCTTAAAAGACAGATTACACTTCAGTAGGCCGGGGTGGGGGCCTGAGAATCTGCGTTTCCAGCCAGCTCTTGGTTGAGCTGCTGCTCTGTGGTCCTGGATGATCTCCCCCTGAGGTCACCTGATATAATTTGGTCCCGAGTGGTAATATTTCCATTCTTTCATTAGTGCTGCCCGAGGCAGTCTTTTCCTCTAGGAATGAGTCTGCATCTTGTAGCCTTCAGACTTGGGCAAAACCAAGGTCATAGTTAATTCTTTGGCTGATCTTCAGAAGCCATTGGGGGAAACTGAGGCTCTGAGAGGTATAAACAGGGCTGTCACCAGCTCAAATAAATCAGCTTGGAAGGGGACTGTAAACCTGGGCCCTGGGTGTCCCCCTGACAGCCCCTCTGTCAGCATCCACTAGCTGAAGAAGAAGGGCCAGCAGTGCCCTGTCCAAAGCCTTGGGAAAATCACTCCCCCCCCCCGGGGGTTCACTTTTTCCATTTCTAAATGCAGAGAACATTTACTCTTCCACCTTGCTCTTCATTTGCCCCCTTCTTCCTTTCTCTTCTTCACCTCCTCCCTCTCACCCAAGAATGCACGAGGACAGGAGACGAGAGACGGGTCAGGTTCCTGGAGAGGGGACCGAGGAGCCCCATGACTTGATCATGATCTTGCCATTGCATCTTGACTCCCTGCATGACTGTTCTCTGGCACATGGGATTTTTCCAAGTATAGGAAACAATGCCCTGATTTTCCCATCCTTTTCAAAGAGCTGCTGCTCATCTGATCATGCCAGAGGAAATCTGGATGCATGTGGATGGCTCTAACCAGTGCCATTTTGGGGGAGGACAGGCTGATGAGGATGCCTCCATCTCCTACAGTGTACGTCTCGTGCAGCAGAGGGCAGGAGGGCTGAGCGCCCCAGCACACGTGTGTTTGTATGAGATGTACATTCCTAGGGCACCTCCCAGGAAAGGCACAGTAAGTGGGGGGGAAGCATGTGGGCTGGGCACCTTTATTCATGCAGAGGGCTCAAGGGGGTGCTCATCATTGCATGTGCACATACTCACACATACACACACGTGTGCATGCACATACCAACCTGATTCATGCAGAAGAGTAACGGGTGCTAACCCGCCAGACCCCCTGGTAAGTATCAGTGCCTTCTTCCTGATAGAGGACATAGAGAAAGCAGGCTGCACGGGTGGCTCCAAGCAGCCAGCATGGGGTGGGGGGTGAGCAGAGACAGTACAAGACGTCACCTAAGGAGCTAGAGGTGGCAGACGATGGGGTCAGCCAGGCCCAGCCTGTGTGGTGCTCTCGTCCAGCTGCCTGTCTGGACATAGCACACAGGCCACATGTGGGACATGTGAACAGGGCAGCCGCCGGGCTTTCAGCTTCTTACCAAGTTGCTGAGCCAGCACCTGGCTATCATCAGAGAGCATCAAGGAAGGGGCAGGGAGGCTTGGGGAAATCATTCCAAAATGATCCTTTAGTTTCCCTTTTAATGATCTGCCAGTCTCTGCTGTCTTGTGAGTTTCCTGGACTCTGAAATGTGTTTCCATCCTGCCTATGCGGGAATGCTGGGGTGGTGGTGGGCTACTTGGGGCTTGCCCCAATGGGATCTGTGATCTGGGGTACAGATTCATCCCTCTCTGAGCCTCAAATTCCCCCTCAATGAATTGGGGAACCTCCAGGCTGTGCACTAGTCCACGGCCTTCCCTGTGAGAGTCTTTAAAATTAGGACAGCAGGCTACAGGACAAACACCACAGCTCCTACCCCCTCCTAGGGCCCCTGTGCTGCGAAATATGCTAGAGATATAAACCTACCTTCTGCCTCCTGAGCCTTCCAGGCCAGGCATGGCTCCCCAGGGACTTGCCCCTGGCCAGCCAAAGCTTTGCACGTGCTGGTCCCTCACCCTGGCATGCTTCCCCTCCTGCCACCTCCCCTGGCAAACTCCTTTAGGTTGGAATTAATGGTGCTTCCTCCAGAAAGCCTTCCTTGACTGCCCATGACTGGCTAGTGCCTCCTATGCGCTCCCACAAACCCCGGGACCCCCACAAACCATAGCAGCTAAGACTGCACTGTAACTGCTCAAGTACTTGTCTGTGTCCTCCCCTCGAATGAAAGCTCCCTCGAAGAAGGGAATGCATCCTGCTTGCTGGGTAGTCCCAGCACTGGGCAGTGCCTGGCACATGGCGGGTACTCAACCCAAAGCTGACAAAGAGCATTTGCCCTTCTGCCTCCTCTGCATGGCCTGGGAAGGGGGCAGTAGGAGGAGGGAGCTGAGCCACTACATCCTTTTCAGTTAGAAGTTTTCCCAGACAGAATATTCTAGAAATTAGCTTCCAAAGTTACCTTGAAGTAGAGTGCCTCCAGAGCCCACCCACAAGAGCCCAGGGCCTTGGGGTCCCAGTGGCACTGCCACAGCGGCTGTATGACCTTGAGCACCTGATGCTGCAGGGCTGGGCCTGGTGTCCTCAGGTGTACAGGCATAGGAGGGGCCCAGCGGTTCTCAACCCTGAAAGCACATTCGGTCACCTGGGGGGTCTTTAGCTCTGCCCAGGCCTCATCCCAGACAATCTGAGCCAGAATCAAGAGATGGGGCCTGAGCATGAGTATTTTGAATCTGATTCTAATGTGCAGCCTGGACTGAGCAGCACTGACCCAGGTGATCTCTATGTTCCTTCCCAGTCTAAGAGACTATGATTTGAGGGTACCTCAAGACCCCCATTATCCCTCCCAGGTTTGAAACTCCCTGCAGTGTAGTGTGCTACACGACCAAGGTGGGACAGAGGAGCCCTTGCTGGAACAAACAAGTGGACTTCCAGAACGCAGCAGCTCAGAGCTGGACGGCCCCCCGCCCCTTGCCTTGTAATTTAGCCTACTGAGTGCAGGGATTCCTCTCTCTAGCAGCCCTGCCGCTCCCCAACCCCTGTTCCCACCTGCTGGAGCAGAGAGCTTAGTACTCTGCAGGGACTGTGGCTGCTCAATTCTAGTTGTTAAAAAGTCCTTGGGGGCGGATGTGGCTCAAATGGTTGGGCATCCGTCTGCCATATGGAGGGACCTGGGTTTAATCCCTGGGACCTCCCGGTAAAATAAAAAATATATATATATAGAAGGCACATGGGCTGCCAGGCTCTGTGTGCCGGTGAGCCGCCAGGCCCCGGGAGCCATGCAGCAAGATGATGACGTAACAGGGGAGGGACAAGACGAGATGCTCCGAAAGCTCTGAAAGCCAGGAACTGAGGTGGCGCAGGTGGCAGAACACCTCTCTCCTACATCGGAGGTCTCCAGGATCGAATCCTGGTGAAGCCTGGAGGAGGAGGATGAGAAGAGATGGCAGGAAACAGACACAGAGAATTGCCCAGCGAATGGACACAAAACAGCAAATGGGGAAGGGCAGGTTAAAATGGGTAAAGTAAATAAATAAATCTTTAAAAAAAAAAAAAAAAAAAAGTCCTTGACTCCATCTCCTTGTAAATTCCACTTACCCTTGCTGTTGTGTCCTCTGGAGCCTCCCAGAAAAAGTCCACTCTCTCTCTACCTTTAACCTCTCTGGGTGATGGTACTGTCTCCTCCCAGGTAGCCAACCTGCACCCTTGATGTTCTCCCTCTGGACCAGTGGTTCTCAAACTTGGCTGCACGCGGGGGAGCTTCACAAACATGTGGATGCCTGGGTGCCAACACCAGGCAATTTTATTTCATTGTTCCAGGCTGTAGCCCAGGCACTGGGTGGTTTTAAAGCTCACCAGGTGGTCTCAATATAAGTCAAGGTTGAGAGCCCCCGGATGCTCTCCAGAGGTCGGGCCTCTCCCGCAGGTGGGCCTGGACCAGAATGCTGGGCCCGCGTGCGGCCGCAGCGGGCGCCACCTGCAGCCCAGCTCACCACCATTTCTACCCGTGCAGTCCCAGGCTGTGCTTGCTTGCAGAGCAGCTCTAGCACCTACCTCAAGCCAAGCCAGATGTCCTCGCTCTGTCTTATAGGCTTGATTTTTGAAAAAATTCAAATGCAAGGACTTAACCCCATTAAATGTGATAACCTTGGTTTCAGCACATCATTCCAATCTGTCAAGTTCCTTTTCAATCTTGGCTTCCTCATTCAACAAACCAGAGATCTTTGCATATTTGCCAATTATCAGGGTTGATAAGCACACTTCCTGGGTGTTCATCAAAATCACTGAGGAAAACGTTAGCCTGCGCCAATCCGAGGCCAGAAGGCTGCAGCCTGCTGCGGGAGGCCCTGTGCCAGGCTGACACCTGTCCTCTCACCTGCGCTTCAGTCTGCTTATCTCCGGAGCATATCAGTGCCTGGCCCTCCTGTCCATGAAGCACACTGTCAAGATAACTGGCTGAAAGCAGGGCTCATTATCCTCACTGCATTTTCTGCTGAGTTTCAGGGTGTTTACAAACCATCTGATTTAACATTCCACAATGTGGGGGGACATCGATTCCAAGATAACTGGTCACTGAGGTGTGATCCTTTCCAGAAAGTCACAGAATGTTGGAACTAGAAGTTTCTTGAGATATGGGTTCCTTAGAAATACAGTTTCAAATTGTATCTGAAATCCAAAGGGCCACAGAGCAGTGAAGGAAAAGCTGCCACACTCTGCTTGTCTAAAGGCCTCGGCCTGTGTCTCAATCAGAACATTTTCACCTTCTATGTTTAATGTACTGGGGTCGGATATAAGATTTCCATTGATGAGAGGGTGCTGCTGCCTGCAAAAGTCTCAAAAACAACAAATCCAGTCCAAGCCCTCCATTTTACAGGTAAGGAAACTAAGCTTCAGAGAGGGAATGTGACTTCCCCAAGGGCACACAGCAAGGAGGTAGAAGTATGTTTAGAACCCAGATCCTCTGACTTCCAAGAAAGATTTTCTCCAGTTACTGGGGAGCAAGAAAACATATGGTATCATCTTGGGTTTCTATCTCCTGAGCCTTGGGAGGTTTTTGAGGTGTCAGGCTGGGTGTGTGGGGAGAGGGGACTGGTGTGAGCCCTTCCTAGGCCGTCGGCTGTCATGAAGGACGAGGGCAGCTTAGTTCCCAGAACTGGCCGGCAGAGGGAGCCCTAATCTGAGGCTTGGCCACTGCAGGGCTGGCCTCAGCGGCCGGGGGGGGGGCAGGGGGCGTGTTGCGAAGCTCAGCCGTGGCCAGGTGAAACTACCTCTCAAGGAGACTCTGGGCGATTCCATGACGAGCCATGGAGGAACAGAGACTTTTCAGGTTGGGGGGTTGTGAGTGGGAAGGAGGCATCTGTGTGCCTGCCGGCACACTGCCCACGGACCGGCCTCCCCGGCATTTATTCAGTAGTCATGGTTCCACCTTGACCTCAGGCTCAGGGCATTTTCAATCCTACTCCCTCCCTTAGCCTCACTGCCGTTTTCTGCAACTTCCACAGGCTTTCGAGGCCAGTGGCATCAGGAGGAAATGAGCCGAGAGCGGTCCAGTCTTGGTCACCAGGCTGCCACTAAACCACTCCTCTACCTCCTCAATGCTGGTGGTAGAGAGCAGGCTTCCAGAAACCTCGGCCGAGCCAGGAGCTGGCACACAGAGCAGCCCCCTCCCCAGTTCTGATGGGAGAGTCCTCTAGGATCAACACATGGGCCAGAAGTCCTGTCCTGGGGATGTGTCAAAAAGGGACTCTACGTGATGCCACTTCGGGCTCCTGGCCATGCAGGTGAATGAAGGGCAGTGGCAGCAAGCTGGACTGGCCAGGAGGTAAGAAGGGCTCTTTTTAAGAGATGATATGCCCAAGTAGAAATTTAAAAAATAACCATGGGTACCATTTATAGAACACCTGCTTTCTGCAAATGCTTTACGTGCGTATCTCTAATCCTCACCACAAGCCACCAAACTAGGTCCAACTAGCCCCATTTTACCAATGCGTAACTGAGGCTCAGAGATGAAAAAACCAGATCCAGCTCACACAGCTCGAGGGGGCAGGACCCAGGTGGGCTCTTCCCCTCATTCCAGGCTGCACCTGCAACACCCAAGTCCACAGGCTGATGTGGTGGGAAGCACCTGGAAAGAACCCTCCCCAAGCCAGCTGTCACCACCACCCCCTGCTTCTCTTTTCCATGGAACTCTGTGTTGGGCAGGGAGTTTGGAGGAACAAAGGATCAGGAGCCTTGGGTGCCAGTTCAGAATGCGGGACCTTGGCTAAGTTGCCCGTCTGAGTCTCAGTTTTCTGACCTGTAAAATGGGAAGAACACTATGACTCGCCTGGCCTGGGTCTCAGGTGGTTGTGAGGCTGGATGAGAGGAAGTGTCTGAAAGCACTCTGAAGTTTACAGGCTTGCACGACGGAAGGCTGTGCACGGGCCAGGCACTGTACGGGCCCCACGGACACTGCCTGTTCTTGTTTAGACCTTAAGTGATGGGACAGTGAGCCTTGTTTTTCAGCTAGGGAGCTGAGGGATGGGGAAGCCAAGTAACTGTTCAAGGTCACACAGGAGCAGAGCCAGGAGCTGAGCCAGGTCTTCTGATGGCAAAGCCGTGCTCTTACTCCTTCTCTAGACTGCCGGGAAGGGCTGGCCAGCACTACTTGCTTTCAGATCCCTCAGGATGGCTGGGTGCTCTCCAGGACAGGGAGGGGAAGCAGGAGTGCTGGGCGAGGTGGGCATGGGGCCCTCGCTCGCTGCATCTGCCCCAGCCACTGAGGGGTCCCTCCTGGCTCCTCTCCTCTTGACCCTTGACCGGAGCAACCAGGGAAAGCCACACTGACTTCCTGGGTGACAGCTGGAGGAGGAGTGTGGAGGAGAGAGACAGGAGAAAGCTGGGTGTCCCCAGGGGAGCGTGCCCCCCCCCCCACACACACATTACCTATCCACACAAAAGGGGGTGTGCCTGTATATACACACATGCACGTGCACAAGCACACCCAAAGCATCTACGTGCACACAACCCAACCACGTACCCCAGCTGCATGCAACCACGGCAGGCCTGTGCACACAAACACACATACCCGTGCACACACACGGTGCAGGCGCCTACCTGAGCCCACACTCTCACTCCTCCCAGTCCCTGTTCCTCACAAGTTCAAGTTATCCCCAGGCCCCCAGCAATTTTCTTCTAGTTCTCTGGGGAGGAAGCTGACCTTGTGTCTGCCCTTGGCTATAAAGGGGAGAGGAAAGGAAATGAGGAGAGGGAGGCAAGAGGAGGGGGTGGGGTGGGCGAAGGTCAGTTCTTTGAGCTCGGAGCCAATGGCAGAGAGGGCGGGAGCTCTTCCGGACCCCCCTCCTACCCTCCTACTCCCCCCACCCCCACTCACCTGCAGGCAGGCCACCCCAATGCCCACTGCCCCCATGAGCAGCAGGTGGTCGGCCAGGAACTGCTCCAGCTTGGTGATGCAGCCTCCCTGGAAGGACACTGCAGGTTACACGTGCCTTGGGCTGGTGGCAAAACTGCAGCCAGCTGAGGCCGAGGGGCCCCAGGAGGCAGGCCATGGTGTGAGCCGCTCGCTTCAGCCCAGGGTTTTAGAGACCTTAGAAGGCCTCCGTGGCCAGTGAGCAAGTGTGTTCTGCCTTCCCCCTCCCCCCGGCCCGAGCCCACCTTCCGGGGGGTCCCTGCCCGCCCCCTGCAGGGGTCTGGCCGCTCACCTCCACCTTGTAGATGTTGGAGGGGTGGGTCCGCTGGCCGCAGAGGGCCACCACCGTCTTGCAGCAGCTGTCGGGCACCTGCCGGCTCCTGGCCTCCGGCGACAGGATGTAGGCACTGCGCTGCCAGTCGGCCGAGCTGTTGCTCCCGCAGCACTTGAACTGGGGGGGGGTGGCAGAGGCTGGAGATGAGGAAGGTTGCCTGGGGAAGGGGTCCCCGGCTGCCAGGATACATTCTCCAAATATGAACCCACCCTGTACTGTTCTCCTGTGGTTTTCTCTCGCCCTGTCTCGAGCAGGGAGCTGGCACCTTTGGGGGCCTTTGTCCTCAGGCCTGGTACAGTAGGTGCCTGCAGGACATCCCCTTTGCTAGCTTTTACCTCTGCCCTGGTCCTTTAAGGAGATTAAACTGGGTGGCCCGGGGGCAGGGAAGGTCTGAGATAAGAAGTGGGGAAGATGGATGCTGGCAGGTGCCCCAGAGAGTAGGGGTGTGGGGTGTGGGCAGAACTGCCAGGGGATGGTTCCCTGTCCCCCCAGCCAGGCAGCACCCCAGGGGTGGGGGCCCAGCCTTGCCCAGGTCCCCAGGCCCCCATTCAGGTCCTGAAGCCTCAGAGCCCAGAGAGCCACGGGGGCAGAGAGGGCGACCCAAGCTACAGCATGGGCGGGTCACCGGTGACCAGTGGGCCCTTAGGTGTCTGCGCATTCCAGGGCAGGGCAGTACGGTCAGGACTGAGGCTGGACCGGCCAGTCCGGTCTAAGATGGTTCAGAGACAGGAAGAAATTGGCTCTTTCTTTCCTGCCTGAGTGGAAGGAAGGGAGATTCACAGACCCTGCACAGCCCAGCAAACACAGCGGTCTTGAGACACTGGTGTGTGGGTTGGGGTGGGTGGGCGGAGGTGGAGGTATATTCAGTTCTCTTAACAAGTAGTGGTTAGGCACCTACTGTGTACCCAAAATTGAGTCAGGCACTGGGGCTTCCAATATGAAGGCGAAGTGGCTCCCACCCTTAAGTAGCTTATCAACGAGCATTGTTTGGTAGGACAGAGAATAGAAGCTTGTCTGTGGCACAGAGGAGGAAGGGGTTATGATTCTGTTCACTGGCCAGGAAAGCCTTGGGAGGATGAATAGGAGTTATGGGGGGGGGGTGAAGTAGAATGGAAACAGCACATGCAACGAGCAGGAAACAGCACGGCGTGTGCATGTGTCTGTGTGTGCATCTGTGCATCTGAGCATCTGGATGTCTGATGCATGTGTTGGTGCCATATTACTGGCTGTGTCACCTGGACAAGTTACTTAACCTCTCTGTGCCTCAATTTCAACATCTGAAAAATGGTGATAACAGGGCTGCAGGGGGATTAAAGAGGTGATGCAGGAGACAGGTTGGCAGGAGCAGGCAGGGCGCGGCAGCTCTGGGATCAGGCTTGCGTGTACACGTGCCATTTATCTATGTGTGGTGCGGCTGGAGCCCTGAGGTGCTGGGCCTGGCTCTGAAGCTGCCACCATCCCTGGCCTCAGCCTCTTCCCGCCTGAGATGTGGCCTGGGACCCTGGCTCTCATGCCTCGACTCAGTGTCCCTGCGGGTGAGGCCTGCATCCACGGGCGTCCATGCCCATGGGTGTCTGCATCAGGTGCAGGCCTTTGTGCTTGGCTGAGTCCCTTCTCGGCCGTTCCCTGCATGCCCCCATCCCGACATGCCACTCCTGTCCCCTCTTCCAAGGCAAATCCTGCCCTTCCTTCCCAACCTGACTCCAGTGGGCTTCCCCTGTGAAGTCCCCATCTCCCCTGCTCCCCACTCTGAGGGTGCCCCCACCCCAGCCTAGCACCAAGGGCAGGTGTTCTGTCTATTCCTGACAAGCGCTACTTACTTTTGTGCTGGCCTGACCAGCAGCATGTGCTGCTCATGTATCATTTCTTGGGCCTGGGCCAAACACCTGTGTGTGCACGTGGGTATACCTGGGTGTATGGGCGTGCTCCCGGCGACTGTTTCAGAGGCTATTTCTCCCTGTGCAGAGCTGGGCCTAAGTCTCGGCTTCCCCACTGGACCAGGGTCCCAGAGCTCACAGCCCACCAACTTCTGCACACCTAACATCTCCAGATCCAAGACCAAGGCCCCAAGCCCAGGGTGGGGTCTGAGAGCATGCCGATGGAGCAGAGATGACAGAGATGCGGTGGGGTGGAGGGGAGAAAGGGGACCAGGGCGGGCAGGTGGAGCTGCCTCAAATTTCCAGATGTGGAACCATCAGGATTTGGGGCAATGCTGTCCAACAGAAGTTGCTGTAATGATAGAAATGTTCTCTATCTGCTCAGCCCACCAGCCACAGGCAGCCACTGAGCCCTTGAAATAGGGCTCATGGGACCAGGGAACTGAATTTTTCATTTACGTGTAAAGAGTTGCCAGTGGCTAGGGGCTGAGTTTTGGACAGCACACATCTGAGCTGCACCAGTCCATCCCCCACCAATGGCCAGGACCAGGGCCCTCCTTGGAGGGGTTTGCTGAGTCCCTTCTTGGAAGGGAAGGTCCACCATTCTGTCCCCCAGCATCCTGCCTGGTGGCTCACCACTGCGTGGTTCCTCCAGCAGTCTAACTGAAATACCTCTGCTGGTTACAGTCCACTGTGGGGGGCCTCAGCTCCCAGCTCCTGGAAGAGGGGGAAGAAGGCAGGCCATGCAGATGGAAGGAGCCGGGAGAGGCGCTTCCTGGCCCGCATCCTTGCCAGAATCGGAGTTCTTCTCCTGGCACAGCCGGCTTCCTTCCCACGGGGGACCCAGAATGGGAAGGCAGCAGGGGGTGGGGTGCGGAGGAGGTAGTCAATGGGAAGCTGGGGTGGGGGTGAGGGCAGAGGAGGGGGCAGGAAAGGGACCTGGAGTCAGGAAGCACTTGCCGGGCAGGACCCACTGGTGGGTGGGGCTCTTCCATTCAGGGTCATGTTGAATGCTCACTCAACCCTACGAGGCTGTGCAAGATTTCATTTTACAGATGAAGCTCAGAGAGGCTAAGTAATTTGCTCAGGATCACACAGACAGGAAGGGCCAGAGTCAGGATTTGAACCCACATCTGCTTGGCTCTCAAGCCCACGGGGCAGGAGGCTTACGTCCTGCTGCAGACGGTCGACTGAGGCTGTGATCTCTGTTTCCCTGGGCTGCCCGTACTTTTCGGTCAGGGTCCGGTTCAAGTGCTGCTTCAGTTCATCACTCAGCTGTGAAGGTGGAGCAGGAAGGCAGCGTCAGCAGGAAATCAGCCCCCTCCCCACCCCAAGACCCTGGTGCTCTGCCTGCTCCAAAACCAGTCCAGCTGACCCTAGAATACGGACTCGGAATCGTGCATCAGCAGAAGAAATCCCAGAAGACGTTCATGGAGAGGGTGTTGCAAAAATTAGGACCCTGGCGTAAGGGCAGGGATGTGATGGGCAGAGCTGAGAGAGAAGCCACAGGGAGGAGGCTAGAAATGGCAGGGCATGCTGGGAAGGTCAGTGATGCTGGACACAGGGGAGCTTGTAAATATCTGTTGATTTTTATTTTGATTATGAGGTGATATTCAAAATATTTATATCTGTCACCTTGTGGTCCACCTGGGCACTGGCTTGAAACAAACAGCACGGTGTACTGTCTCTATTAGCCAAATATCACCTTGGTCATGACCTCAGAGATCTGATTCAGAGGGCTCCAGGGCCAAAGGGAACCTGACCAGTCACTTCCTCCTTGTCCAATCCAGGCAGATGAGGACTGATCTTGTCCAGCATTTAATCCTGGATGTCTTTGACAGATGCATTCACCTTCCACCTGTCCTTGCAAGGGGAGACAGATGGCCCCACCTCCCATGGGAGAGTTTCCCACTCCCCACTCATGTGAAGATAGCAGCATCAACAGATGTAGCAGGGAATTGCTGGAGCCAGAACAGAAGCCAGACCCAGATGTGCAGAGGATGACTGGAGCCTGGGGAATAGGACCACCCCTATGTGTCTCATCCTCAGCTTCCCCAGTCCAAATTTCAACCCCCTCTCACCCTCTGCCCCATGTGGCTGCTTCCTGGGGGTAGTGGTGGAGAATGGTGGAGGAGGAGACGTCTACTTACCCTCTGGTAGTACACATGGGCCAGGACTCCCGCCACCAGCTCAACGAGGAAGATGACAAGCAGCAAGCAGAAATACTAGAAGCAGGGAGAGAGGGCAGTCACACCAGGTAGCAGGCTGGGTAGGCAGATGGGGTCTCTGGGAATTCCTCAGGTGAATGTTTCCTCTGCCAGGGACCCTTTGACCTATACCATCTCCCATTTCTTGCCAGAAGCTCTGGGAAACCAGCCTCAGCTGGCACTGAGTCCCCAACTTCCCACCACCCCTTCACTCACTGGCCCGTGGTCAATTAATTAATCCATCCACCTATACCTACTATATGCCAAGTATCATGTGTAAGGCAGTTATTACCCTAAAAAAATTGGGGCGGGGGGAGATAAGTAAGTGATCACTATGCTGTGTTGTAAATGGGATGAGCCTCAGAAGCTATGGGAGGCCCCTGGTTGGGGAGGGCAGACAGAGAAGGCTTCCTGGAGGCGGTGACGCCTGAGTCCTGAGTGAGTCTCTAAGGGGAATTGGCATTTGGAAGGCGAAGAAGGAGAGAAGGGCATTCTAGAGAGGGGAGGTATGTGCAAAAGCCTGGAGACTGCAGAAAGCAGGGGAGTTTTAAATCAGGGGGTGTAGAGAGTGTATATGGCTGACGTGCAGGTAGGTGCAGGCTGGGCAGCTGCAAGCGGGCCGAGGAGAGAGCAGAGGCAGAGCTCCTGGGAAGCAGTCCACATGCTGCCCTCCAGCCCAGCATCCATCTTCTGACCTTCCTGGCCCTGCAGGGCTTTCTGAGTTCCCCTCCCCAACGCCTGGCTTCCTCCAGGCTCTACGGCTGTTCTTCACGCTCCACAGCCCTGCTGATGCTGCTGGCTGGCTTCCTGGCTGTGCACTTGGCTGTGAGCTGCAGGAAGACAGGGCCCTGCAGCCCCCGACTCCCATCTGGCCGTACACAGTCAGGGAGGCTCCCTGGACACTGCCTGACCCTGGTGTGTTCTTGCAGGAGCAAACAGGTAAGAAAAACACATGTCAGGCAGGCCCAAATGGGCTGGAAGGAGACAGGGAGAGGGGGCGAAGCAGGCTACAAGCAGCCAAGGGCATCAGGCCTGGGAGAGGGAAGAGAAGGGAGGAGGGGGGACAATGCTGATGGAAACTAGCCCCACCTGGGGGGAGGCTCAGGCCCGGCTCAGGGTCCTGCTGAGCAGCCCCACCCCCAAGCACAGCCCGTCCAGCTGGCCATACCAGGGCAGCCTCCCATGGGCCCTTGGATCACTGGATTCTAGGGAAGGACCAGCCTATGGGTGATGGGGTGGGGACCGCAGCAGGTGAGGGTTACTGTCTGGCCATTTCGGAGGCCTGTGGCCACCCTCCCACAGCACACAGCAGGGCCTTGCCCAGGCACAGGGGGAGATGACATTTCTTTTCACGGGGAAAGAACTTAGATGCATGAGCAAGGCTGCCTTTCCATTTAACATCACACCCCCACCCCCAACAGTTATACTGAGCCCCGATCGCGTCCCAGCATTGGAGCCAGCACTGTCAGGGATTCAGGGGGTTTCCAGGCCTGCCCCTACCATTTGTGGGGCTGGAGGCAAGAGGACAAATGGAAGCCCCAGCTCCCTCCCCTCCCCTCCTCCCAAGGCTCCACCTGCACTGGGAAAGGCCCCTTGGCCATCCCTTGGAGAGGGAAGTAGAGAGCGCTGGGGGTGGCTGGAGTGTGGGGTGCAGGTTGGGCAGTACACCCAGGAGGTGCTGTCCAGCCTCAGGGCCCCCGTGCAGGCGCTGGGAGGAGCAGGGGGTCCAAGCTCCTGGGTACCCAGGCTGAGGCTAGGAGTAGAGGCAGGGGCACATGCCCTTGGCCGCAGGGGCTTTCACTCCTTGGCAAGGGGTCTGGGTGAAGGAGGGCAGGGTAGGGCCCTGGCAGGGACCCCGTTTGCTGGATCTAAGGATGGTAGGATGGTATCCAGGCTAAGCAAGGTGGGAGACTGACAAGCGGGTCTGTGGATGAGCCTTCTCTGAAAAATAAGGGCCTGAAAACCTGCAGATGCTGGCGGGGGTGTCAGCCAACTGGGTTTGGGGCCAGGGTCCCCCACTTCCTGGCTCTGGGTGGGTGGCCACTAGCACCTTGGTGTGAATTAGAAAAGTGCTGCCGTGCTGGGCCGGCAAGAGTTACATGGGCTGAATTTCAGCCCCCAGTCATTCCTGGCTGCCCAGACCATGTGGGTCCCAAGCCTCCGTTTCCCAGCCAGGGATGGGGATAATGATAGTACCGCCCACCCTGCCCATCCCGACGGCTGGGGGCAGCCAAGGAAGGGCAGAGCTGTGCGCAGCAAGAGTCTTTCTATTGCTGAGTGCTTCTTGTGGATGGGACTCAACTCCTGCCTGTCCAGAGCATGTCGGCCAGGCCAGGGGCTGCCCCCCTGGGAGCTGCCGTCCAGGAGGGCCTCCCTTCTTAAGCCCCTTGGGGTCCCAGTGGGTCCTCCCGGGCATGGCTGCACTTCCTTCTGGCTCCAAACTGCCCCCATCCCTTTGCCCCTCCATGGTGCTCTGAGGCCAGCCCACATCCTGCCCCACAGGACCAGAAATGGAGGGGCTGCTAGTCGCTCCCGGGGCTCCCTGGCTGCCCTCTGCAGCGTGGAAGGAAGGGACCCTGGAGTGCCTGAAGCTGGGCAGGAGGGCCCAGGCCACTGGCACCAAGATGGTAGCCTCTTGGCATCCTGTCCCCACCCCTCTGCCGAGCGCCTGAGGCCTTTCCCATGCATGCCTGGACGACAGCCACGAAAGATAGGGCAGCTCCCTGGGGCGTCACTGCCACACAAGCAACTGAAGATGGGGAAGGAGGAGGATAGGGAGGCAGAAAAACCTGGGCGCCAGCCCTTGATTTAATGGCAGCCTCCTCTGTTCATTCCAGATTCTCAGGCTTCTTCTGAGGCCCCAAGCAGGCCATCTACCCTGTGGGCTTGTCTGGAGGGCGGGGCGGGGTGGGTGAGGAGAGACTCTCCCGAGGGCCAGTGGGGCCAGGAGGTTCTCCAGTGAGGAGAGACCCACGATCTGGGCAGGGGCTTCGGGCAGGGGCACAGCAGCCGGCCCGGTGCTCAGTGGGCATGGCACTGGCCTAGTCTAGGCAGCGGCTTCGGCGGCGCCCCTGGGTGGGGGTGGCCCTGAATCACGGCTCCCATGGATACAGCCCTGGGGTCCCTCTGGCTCTGGCTCTGCCTGGGGCGGCTGGGCACTGAGGCCAGGCTGGGGGAGCTCCGCCTTGTGAGGCCACTGGGCCTGTCCTGGCTTTAGGCCACGGGCCCTAACACACGCCTCACCCCTGCCCCTCTGCCCTTTGCCTTACCAAGCCTCCCCGATGCCCGCAGCCCAGCCCAATCATCTGGGGACAACGCTTGCTACTGTGTGTCTGCAGAGCTGCAGAGCATTTGGCACCCAGATCCCTGAACACAGGGATCTCCAGCCTCTGGGCTTTACTCTCACTGCTCCCCCGCCTGCCTAGAACCCAGTGCCTGCCTGGCCTTCATTGCCCAGCTCGAAGTTGAGCCCCATCCCAAAGAAGCACACAGCAACAGAAAGAGTCTTCCTGCACATGGTTCTGCCCTTCCTTGGCTGTCCCCAGCCCTCAGGATGGGGAGGGTGGACGGCACTACAATTATTCTCATCTTTCCCGGGAAACAGAGACCACATGGTCTGGGCAGCCTATGGGAACAAATGCTCATCTGGATGCCCCAGCACCTCCCTTGGTGCCCTCCACCCTGCCCACCTGCTCCTCACGCAGCAACTTTCTAGAAGGTCCTTGCCGAATGGACGTCAGAGCTCTGCCTTCTGATTGGTATGGGTTGTAATTGCTTCAGGTGTCTCCTGCCCGTCCCTCAGGACGACCGAGAGCTGCTGGGAACAGGGACACATCCTAGGTCTCCTCTGGTCCTCCCTGGAGCCTGGCTCAGGAGGTGTTTCCTGATTAAGGTGCATGGGTGCACTTCCTTACAAAGTACAGCCGTGAGGCAAAAGGAACTGCCCAGAGAACGCCAGAGTAGATGCACAGTCATTTTCTGATCCGTGGGTAGCACAGAAGTATCATAGTTTAATTTGATCCAGTGGTTCTCAACAGGGCACGATTTTGTCCCTCAGGGAACATGTGCAATGTCTGGAGACATTTTTGTAGTTGTTGTTGCAGCAGGTGGGGGCCAGGCATGCTGCCGAGCATCCCACAACACACATCAACAAAGAATTATCTTGCCCCAAATATCGGTAGCACTGCGGCTCAGAAACCCTGACTTAACATTTACTTTCAGGTTCTAGGCTGATGCTGGGACTTGATTTGCATATGTGCCCCACGCACAAAAAGAAGATCTGAGAACTGTTATCCAGTTCCTTAAAAGCCCCAAACTGAACATGGACAGAAGCATGTGAGAGATTTTACTCTGTACCCACCTGGGAGAGCACCTTTGAGGAATGCATATGCTCACCCTGACTCGAGGAAGAACTAATGAAGCCTACACTGCTTCAGCTCAAATCTCCACGAAGCCTGGGGACCCTGGAGGGAATTCCACAAGACTGGGGAGCATCCCGGATGTCCTGAGTGGCTCAATGGCTCCCTATAGACAATCTGAGTTTTGGAGCAGCTACACAGTCCCCTAGCTGGCCCTGGAGAGTTAGGAGGTGGGGGAGGGCAGTGCTGCTGCCCTAATGTTTGTACAACAGGTTGACTCTGGGAAGCATCAGGAAGGTTCTGCAGTGCTGGTTTCTCCCTTTAAATTTGATTTGTTTTTTTTTTTTTTTCTTTAAAAGATTTTATTTATTTATTTATTCCCCCCGCCTCATTGTTTTCACTAGCTGTCTGATGGTCTTCTTTTTTAGGAGGCACCGGGGACCGAACCCGGGGCCTCCCATGTGAGAGGGAGGCGCCTAATTGCTTGAGCCACCTCCACTCCCTGATTTGGTTTTGTATTTTGAATTATTAAACCAGAATCAATAAGGAGTCTCAGATAACCTGTGTGTTATTTGGAGAAGGGCTATTGGTTTGGCATTGTTTTTTGAATTATTAAACCAAAGTCAATAAAAAGAAATTCTCGGATAACCTGTGTTGTTTGGAGAAGGGCTATATTTCAATAGAAAAGCTGGGATTTATGGGCCCTGTTTCTCCTGCATCTCCTAGCTAATCCTGCCCGGAACACGAGATTTCTCTATAGTGGGAACAGAGGAAAGACATCCCTTCCACCAGAAAAATAATCCACCCTCGCTTGGCGGGGCCAGGGCCTCATTCATCGGAGCACCCCGGTGCGCCAAGGAGAGCTTTCAGTGGTGCCTGCTGAAAGTACCAGGCAGCCTTGTGAGGCTCCAGGTGCCAGGCCCTCTTGGCAGCTCTCTGCATGACTTCTCCCAACACTCCTCTGAGATGGGTGGTGGCATCAGCCTCATTTTACAGAGGAGGTCACATGCGTGGAAAGAGGAAGTGGCTTTCCTGAGGTCACTTGGCAAGTTTGTGACAGAGTCAGGATCTGAACCCAGGTCTCTGGGCTGCAGACCCCCGTGCTCCTGGTCCCCTGAAAGGATGATGGGTAGACAGATGGGCTCGCTGAGCTTGCTGAGGTGGATTCAGCATGCTGGGTGCATGAGGTTCAGGTGCACGCAGGGTGGCAGGGGAGGAGAGGAGAGCAGCCTCAGGGAGGAAGGAGCAGGTGAAGCCGTGGAGACAAAAGGGGGCAATCCAGGGCAACTCCACCCCAGGGACACGGGTCTCTCTCACTGCCTGCACTAGCCCCCCAGAGGCTGGCAGGGACAGTGAGGCTCCAGGTGGCTCCTCTCCTGGGCAGGGAGAGGGCCTCCTAGTAAGGGCAACTGCCCTGGCTGGTCCTCAGCCTCCTGCCCCTCGCCGTGGTCCATCCCGGCTCTCAGCCGTGGGCTGTAAGGCCTGATCTCTGCCTCCTCCGCCCTTCCCTCCGCGGCCTCCTGGGGCTTCCTGAGCGCAGCCCGCTCGTCTCCCAGAACCTAACCACTGGCTGTACAAGCCTGGGAAACGCACACACTGTTCCTACACGCGGGCCCAGCCTCCAGCCTCCAGGCCTGTGCTCCTGCTGCTCCCCTGCCTGGAATTCCCGAGGCTCTGCAGCTGCTTATCCATCCACACGCAGCTCAGGGCCTCCACGAAACGCCTTCCAGGACGGAAGCTGCGGACCGTGACCTAGCTCCTGGGTCTCCCGGCTCCTCTCACGCCTGCATGTGCCTGGGTCCTCGTTTGCCCTCCTGGCCCCATTCTGGCTCCACATTCCCTGTGCACCTCGGGGTAAACTGAACCGCTCCCACCAAACTCCTTCCCGACCCGCACCCCGCTCTGATTTTGTCACTGTCCTGCCCCTGCAGACTCGAGGCTGCCCTAAGCCCTTCCAGAAGCAGCTCCTAGCCTTGGCCTGTTAGGAACCAGGAATGAGAATTCCAAAGACAGCTCTTGTAGCTTCCGCCCCCAGGGCCCTAAGAATGATTCCCATTGCAAAATACAAACACTGGAAATACGCCCACTGGAGCCAGGACAGAGAAGGAACTAATTTGCTCAGTACTGAAGGGGACCCAACATTAACAACCACACCCCCGCCCCCCCGTACCATGTAGCAAAGGTTTGGTTTTTTTTTTTTCTCTTTAAGTATGTAATTACTGGAACAGTTTGAACTAGAAGCAAAGTCGGATATTTTCTCAAACTATAGATCCCAAACAAAGCTGGAACAGAACTAAACTCTGAAGCAAACCAACGCTTCCTCTAATGAGAGCCTCTGCAGGCAACATGCAGAAAGAGTTGTCATTGTGAATTAAGTTGATTCAGTAGAAAACGAGCCTTCGGATGGACTTACCCCACACGGGGCAGACCTGAGCTCCTGATGGAGTTTCTGGGGCAGATCTGCAGGGGCAGATCTGCAGGGGCAGATCTGCAGGTGCAGAAGAGACAGGGCAGCTTAGGAGTAGCTGCCGCCACCCTTGACGTAGGTTTTAAGAACTGTATAAAGGTGGCCTTGCTGAATTTCTCTACTGGACTCATCCTGCCACAAAGAAAGGGGCTTCACCAAAGCTTCCTTTTCTGTCTCCTCTGCCGTTCCATGTGGTTAGAGACAGAGATGGTTTCCAAAGCCTCCTGCCAAGCCATAGTCTGGATATCGGGGCAGCTTGGGATGGGGGTGGAGGCCCCTATTCTCAGGGCAATGTGGTGACAGTAACAGAGAAGTTGCTGCCAAGGTCAAGTAGCAGAAGAGCCCGGCCCGAGGCTCCCAGGCTGCCTCTTCGTGAGAGGATTACGGAGGCAGGGCTAATGCCGGTCAGGGAGCCCGGGGCAGAGGAGGCCAAGCAGGAAGAGAGGAGCCAGCTCTTTAAGCAGTGGTGACCTCAGGGTGCATCATTTTCTGGCAATTAACCACTGGCTGGAGGCAGTGAGGGCTCAGAGGTGCAGCTGTCCAGCCTGTTTGTACAGAGAGGATGTGGATTTGGGAGCCTCAAGCCATTCCTGTAACAAGATGTCATGGTTGGAAGAACAGAGGTGACCTCTACCCTCTCCTGGCCCCAGCCCCAGGCTTGGTCTGGGCCACCTGGCCACAGCTGTGGGATGTGGGGCCTCCAGGAGGGTGAGCTCAGTCCTTCTACCTGGTGCTGCTGGAGGGGGGAAGCCGATGCATCTGGCTAATCTCCAGTTCAGGCCCAAGGGGCTGGGAGCAAAATGTGAGACCAGGGTTGGGGTGAGGAGAAGCTGGTGGAGCCAGTAAGATGCTTGAAGAGGGCAAGGGGTAGGGGGAGGGGAAGCAAACTGGGCCTGGAGGAGGCTGGAGGTATTCAGGAAGCACCCTGGGAGCACGTGGCTGAGGTCCTCCAAGGTGCAAGTCAAAATGTTGGGGGTCCAAGAGAATCACACAGTGGGGATGGGGGGCTCGCAGAAGGAGAACACAGTCTCAGAACTACTAGGCCAAGTCAGGTGCCCACTAGATTCCAAGCTGGGGCTATGCTAAGAGTCTGGCCTGGATGGGCTGAGCAGGAGTGGGATCTGGAATGGCTGGCCAGGTGGAGGGAGGTGGACCAGGCGCCCCATGGGGCCTGGGGCTCAGTGGGATGTAGGGATGCTGCTGCCTGATGGATTTAGCTCGGGGGAGGTGACCAGCTCCCTTGGGAGGGCTCCGTCCTTCTGCTCACTGGCCATGGAAGATGTGGTGTAGTTTGTAGGCACCTGTGTGCCTGAGCAGAAGGGCTTGTGCCTGGGGCTGGTCCTGCTTTTTGCTCCCAGCCCTTTGGGCCAGAACTGGATGTCAGTCAGCTGTCTCAGCTTCCTCTCTCGAGCAGCCACCTGGGGGCTGTGGCTGTTGGCAGGGACCCCAGGGTGGAGCTGGTGAGGGGACTCCAGTGCTGGCAATCCTGAGACAAGATTAGCTGTGGGGGAAAGGGAAGGCTGAGGAGGAGAAACTCCTACCAGGGACAAGAGTGAGGAGATACCAGGTGCCAGGGGACAGAGGAGGCTGGAGGTGAGAAGTCCTGGGGCTCAGAGAGCTCAGAGCCTCTGGCCACATTCAAGCACAGACTTCAAACCCCGTGCATGCGCATTTAACTTTTAATGCAGGTGCCCTACATTCCTCAGTGGACTTCAAGCCAAGAACTGGGCTTTGGCCCCTTTGTCTCTCTTCCCCCTTCTCCCCCAGCCTTGTGCCCTGCAGAGCAGGTGTGCTGTAAATGCTTGTTGATGCCCACGAGCTACGCAGCCCCCCGCAAGATGGCACAGAGCATTCGCTGCTGAAAATCCGAGGTGGGGTGTTGGAAATGAACTAGCTGTAAAAACCACACCATGGAGAAAGTTTGCTGTTTGAGGTGAGCAGATGTCAAGTTTATCCACTGCAGCCTGAGAAAGGTGAGTCTTGAACCCAAAATGGTGCTGGCCAGAGAAAAGCGTGATGTCATAGCAGGCACCCTCGTTTGGGAGTCCAGAGCCAAGGATCCTCAGTATCAAGATGCTGTGTGACCCTGGACAAACCCCTAGACTTCTCTGTGTCTTCTATATAAAATGCGGGGCTTAGATGGCAGGATGCCTTGGTGCAGTCTGGCACCCTGCTCCCATGCAGGGACCTCTAGATGCATGCTCCTTGCTCCTGCCCCATATCTGTTTGGTGAACTGGCTTTCCTCCCTCTATTTGGGACCAGCCTGTTCTCAGGATGCCACTTTCTCCATTCTCCACCATGTGGTTACCTTGGGGAGGAGGGGCTGTCCTCCAGCTGTCTGTGCAGGTGGGTAAGCATGTCTCAATCAGAGGTGAAGAATTGTTAAGACTTTTCTGGCTGCAGAGGTAAAGCCACACTCTCCAATCAACTTTATTAGTAATAAAGATGGTATCTTGACCTCCATCTCTGTCTCCTGGGTCTCATTTTTCAATTGATTCCAAGTTCCCCTGGAGCCTCAGTTTGAAGTATGGCGAGACCTGGTGGGGCACAGACTTTCCAAAAGCCAGGGCCAGAAGCTGGCACGAAAGGAGCACGTCCAGCCAGCTGTCCGCCACACGCCTTTCCCAGTCTTGGGGTCTGGCAGGTACCTGCAGCTCGGTGGTCTGCTGTTGCTGCCACGGCCAAGATGGGCACGAAGGGCAGATGGGACACGTGAGAAGGAGGGCAGGCCCTTCCCTCTGCAGCTGCCCCCTGGCTCTTGGCAGCCAACCAGCTCTGTTAGGCAAACACAGAGTGGGGAAATGTGGGGATTCTTTCAATGACTAACCTGTCCCCACAAACCACGGACTTGCTGCAGCCCCACTGGTGTACAGCAGTAATGCCGACAGCTCTACGCCCAGGGCCGTTGCCTGCATGGGTAGGGTCATCCAGGCCAGCTTTCCTCAGCTGCCAGCCCACTTGCAGGCCATCCTTTGTGGGTAGGTACTTGCGGAACACAATTCCTGTGTGCCCCCCAACTCCCCCAGCTCCCGTGGTGTGGTCCCAGCCAGTTTCTCTCTGGGAAAGGGGAGGGGTGAAGAGATCATCTCCAAGCTGTGTTCTGCACAGCCCCAGGGCTAAGACCAGGGAGAAGGAGGTGATGGGGAAGATGTGCTGGGCTCTTGGAGGAAGAGTGGGGCCACATCCCATCGGACAGCTGAGTGGTTGTCCTGGCATGGAGCAGAGCCCATTTTAGCCCAACTTTTCCCGCATGACCTCGGCAGGACCAGCTGGGGAGGCAGAGCATGGGCTGACTCTGGGGGTCTCTTGTGCAGCCTGGACTGGCTCTTGGGGATCTTTGTCCCCTGCTTCCTGAAGAGCCTGGCAAGAGGGCGTCTCACCCATTTCCCTGCCTCCACTGCCCACACCCTGGTAGATGAGGAAAGGGTCTCTCCTCTTGTTGCAGAGGAGTTGGGGATTCTCTGTCCCCCTGGAGCATGCAGACAGCTGACTCAAGGGTCAAAGGGCCACTGAGCAGGCTAGGCTTGACCCACGCAGGGCTGGGTGGCTGAGGGAGTGTTGAAAATGCAAACTGTGGGCAAGACACGAGCCCTGGGGAGGACACAGTCAGACACCCTGGCACTGGGACCCAGGCTCCCCACCCTCCAGCGCCCTTAGAGACAGCGGCCCAGCCCCAGCTGTGGGGACCCTGCCAGTAACGGCCCTAAGAATAACTTTACTTATTTAGGTTTCTTCTCCAAGGAGCTCGGTCATGGCGACGATGATGTAAATGATAATTATAGCCACATTTTTATGATCTTTATATAATGTGGTGGTGACTCGTTTCCTAAGGCCTGGAAATATGTCCTCGTTATCCTCGCACCTCATCCCTATATAGAAAGAAGGGGATACCAGCATGGCAAGGAGAGGCTGAGTGACCTCCCCAAGCTCCTGGAGCATGTCGGGCATACACCGAAACCTGCTTTTGTGCCGGGCAAGGGGTTCTGGCCCTTGAGTCTGGTCCTTACTGCCCTGGTTAACTGCGTCTCGCAGAGTTGCCATTTTGGGTCTCCTTGTTTTCAGAAGCTGGTTTCTAGATCATCTTACTTTTCAATCCCCGAAATATAAAAGAGTCTCCGCTAAAGACCCACTTTAGCCTGAACCATCCATCACAATCTTCATTTGGCTTAAGATATAAAAGATTTCAGAGCCCATGTTCAAGCCTCTAAAAATATCCCTTTCTTTTGATCAAGGTGGCATCTGTCATGGTCACTGGACTCAGGCTCAGATGGCCTGAATTATCTGGCTCTCTCTGCAGCCTTAGTGAAAAAAAGATCTGGTGTGAATAATTTAAGCCCCATTCCCTTTCCCCCTCTGCAGATTTCTGGTGCTGAGCTGATCATTTCAGCACCAGCAAAGATGTGCTATTCTTGTCCCTGATGAACATTTCCTTCTTGGGAAAGAGACTTTGAGGGGCTGCAGATGTACTGGAAGAAGAGATTTGGGCCAGGACAGACAACAGGCCTGTGGGGAGCCTGGACCGTCCCATTCTGGATATTTCTCTCAGAACTTTTGATGTCAGTCCTCTCCCTCCTCCTGGTCCAAGCTGGATGCACATCATTCGGATGCCTGATCTTTCATCTTCCCCTTTTCTCTTTGGGGACCACTTTGTATAGGGCTCTGCTCGCTGCATTTCTCCTTTAGAGCTTCCCTCAGCCTTCAGCTGATTAAAAATTTCAAAAGGAAGTTAGCCATGGAGGAAAAAGTGAGCTGAAACCAGGAAGGAACCTCTAGAAACCACAGAATGCTTTCTGAATTGCCTTAACCACACCGCTTGGCTCTAAATGGGAGCCTGGGTTTTAAAAGTCCAACTCGTGCTAGCCCAGGAAAGGTTTTCCAGCCCCCGACTGGGTTTAAACAATCAAGTGCTCAGTAATTCAGGGGCTGATGGGCCAGGATGTGGATTCCTCAGGATTCTTTGCCTTGCCCTGTGTTCTGTCCTTGGGCTGGTTCTATCACAGCCTCTGTCAGAGGAAAGCAAAGGAAGAAGAGTCCAGGCTGTAGGTGGCTCGGTGTGTTTGCGTGTGTGCACGTGTGCGCATATATGCGCGTGTGCATGCTCTTGTTAAGTATGCCCTTGTGTGTGTGTGGGGGGGGCTTGTACTTTTTTCTGACTTCAGATTCAAGTTGTTGCCTCCCTGATGGCCTTGTCTAGTGATGGCGAGCCAGAGAGATAATGGGTTCTGTGTGATGGAAAGTAAAACTAGGCAGGGGTCTAGGGAAGGAGAGTAAAGCGGAGCTTAGAAGAAGGAAGGCCTCTTGCTCCAGCCTGCCCAACAAACCCTGTGCCCCCAGGCCTGCTCAAGCCCCGGAGGGATGAGAAAAGTCTGTTTGTTGAGCTGTGAGGCTTCAGAAAGGTGGGCGGGAGGTGTCTGCCAGGTTTTCAGGCCAGCATAGGGCCCTGCCCTTCCACTAAGTCTCTGGGACACAGGCAGGGCTTGGACCCTCTGGGCAGGCCATTCAGACCTAATGACAGGCAGTGACTGGGTGGGGGGAGGGCAGGAGACATCAGCTTTCTAAGGGCTCAGCCTGGATGTCTGGGCAGACCTTGCAAATGGATCCTGTAGGAAGGGCGTGGGGGCAGGGCTGTAGTTGGTGGCTCAGGGAGCAGGGAGCTGCCAGCTGCTAAGCCTTAGGTGCCCCTTCCCTGTGTTTGAGGCTGCCAGGGGGAAGAGCTCTTATGATCTTAGACTGTTCTCTCCCAAAGTCAGTAAATCTGAGTACCACCCCCCCCATTAACGCCTGGGTCGCCCCCACCCACCCACCGCATGCCCCTCAGCTTTGCACCCTTTGGTTCCAGCATTGGATGGAGTCTCAGGCTAGATGCCCTCAAGTTCCCTTCTAAACTGCACTTGCTTTGACCCTTGGGGCCTGTGGTTTCCACTATAATGGGAGCAAGGAGACTCTCCAATGGCTGAGGTTTCCAGGGTCCTGCACCAACCCCCCAGTCTCTTGCCCCAGGGTTCTGGGCTGGGCCTTGTAGGGAGCTGACTTTTGTATCCAACTTGATCTCTCAGTCAGTTGCTCCAAGCCCACCTCCACGGAGATGCAGTGGTGAGCCCCATGGACACACGACCCCGCTCGGCCTCTTCACCTTCATTCATGCTTGGCCTCTGTGGGAGAAGCTGCCTCTTGGAGGTGATTCTGACAGACTGGGACTCAAAATCCAGCTGTTGCCCTAGGCTCCACATTCTGAGCTCAGCTTTCTTGTCTGCAAGGGGGGGCGTGAATCGTACCTTCTTGGTCTGGTGGATCAGAGCCTGGGATTGGGAGCCAGCCCATCTGGTTTGAATCCTGGTTCTGGCACATAGTGGCTGTGTGACCTTGAGCAAATTACTTAACCTCTCTGTGCGCTCAGTTTCCTCATCTGTAAAACGCACATAAGATCAGTAAACGGCTCACGGGGTCGGGGTCGGGGTGAGGACTTATGAGTTAATATGCGTCCATGATTAGAATAGCACTGGGCCCTATTGTTGAGCCTTTGCAGGCTGTTGTTACAAGGAGAGAGGTCGGCGGTTCTCAATGAACAGGGGCCTTTGTGTCACACCTGGGCCCCCAGTGGAAGGCGAGGGGCTGCTTCCCAGTGCTGCCAGAGGACCGCTGGTCCTGACTCAAGAGAGAGATGGCTCAGGGTCAGAAGGAAGGCTTCCAAGTGAGGAAGGAGTAACCTCTGTCTCAGGCTGTGGAGAAACTGGGTTTGGGTGAGTCCTGTCCTCTCTCAACAAGGTTATCTGGTGGAAGGAAGGACGCAGCCAGAGAGCACCCGGCTCAGCAGCCTGCCTCTGTGGGCCAGAGGGCGCCCCTGAAACCCTGAGGCCATGCTGACGGCCCCATTTTCTACAGGGCCCAGAGCTGAGCAGGGCAAAGGTAATGTAGGGAGTGGGTTTGGTCTCTGGGCCCAACAGCGCCGTGACAAAGTCTCAGTCCCCGGACGGATGCGTCCCTGGTCAACACCCCACCCCAGTTCCCAGACATGGCCCTGTGTCTTCATCCAGGTGACAGTGGATCTGTGATGTGCCAAGAGGTGCTTGAGTCCCTGTGCTTGCCCACCTGGCATTGCACGGCTGTAAATATTCATGGCAAGTCCCGTGGGGGAGGACCTGGGGTGGGTGGGCTGGCTTGGGCTCGCCAGGTCCCACTGCTGGAAAAGCAGCTGACAGCCCTGGCACTGGTGGCCAGGCCCCCGAGCATGTCGCCCCCGCCGGCGCGTCACCGTCTACATTGCCTGCGCCTTGCCTCTGGACGACCCCTCAGAGGGAATGAAGGAGTTCTTCAACGCAGAGAGAGCCCATCCTGAGCCTGTGCACAGGAGCTTCCATGTCCCGGGCTAAAAAACTAGGTCACTGCGGGCGAGAGAGGCTGCCAGGGCTGCCCCTAAGGCTCTCTCTTCCCACCCCCTCCTCTGCCTTCTGCTCCCGTGACCTTGGTTGTGCAAGGACAGAGGTGGCGAAGTCAGGGAGGGGTACCTGGATGCAGGTAAGGGGAGCACCAGAGCTCTTTAAAGGCCTGTGCCCTGCTGCCTGGTTCCCTCATTTGCAACCTGATTTCTCTTTGCAAAGCGACCAGTTCTGCCCTAGCGCGTCCTTGCTAAATGGGATGCCTCTCAGCTTTCTCTCTCCTTTCCTCCTCTTCCTCCAACTTGGCTTTGGCCTTCAGAAGGCGATCAGGGTGGGGAGAGGCCACCCAGGCACCAGAGGCCCTGCCCTGGCCAACAAGGACACGAGAGTTAGGGTTTCCGGGAATGGACTCCAGCCTCGGTCCCCACGCTCTGGACCAGCTGCGGATATTCCTCCTAGTTCCCCGGCTGGAAGCCCGCCGAGGAGCCCGTGGTGCCCATGGCACCATCCAGGAAATGCTCTTGCCCAACCCTGAATCTGATCAAGCTTCTAGATCTCACAAGCAAGAGAACACGTTTACCACCACCCCAGGGATGGGATCAGAAAACCCAGACTAGGAGAAACTCTGTAGGGGAACACGGCCCTGGCTCCTTCCGCAAATAACTGCAAGAAATTTAAAAAAAGACCGGTGGGGAACTCAGAGAACGAAAGAGACTTGAGTGACAAATCATTCCATTTTAATGGATGGACCTAATTTAGATTCTGATTCAGACAAACTAAAAAAACCCACAACAGTTTCTATATGGGTCAGGTGGGGAAATCTGAAAATGCCTGGTTACTTCATGGTATTGAGGAACAACTGTTAATTGTTTTTAGGTGTGATAATGGGAGTGTCACCATGTTTTTTAAAAAGAGAGCCTTAAGTTTTAGAGACACATGCTGAAATATTTACGGCTGACACATGACGGCTGGGATTGCTTCAAAATAACCGAGGGGTCGGGAAAGATGTGGGGCGGGTATAGACGAAACAAGCCCAGCTACCAGATGGTAATCTTTGAATCTGGGTGATGGGAACACGGGGCTTAGCACACCGTTCTTTTTATTTCTGTGTATCTTTGAAATTTCTCATGATAAAATCTAGAAGAAAGGGGATAGGAGAGGAGGAAGCCGCCACCACCTGGACTGAGAACCCGGAGACTCTGCCACCCCCACCCCTGCAAGCAGCCCCTCCCCAGCTTCCCCAGGCCTCTGCAGGCTTCTCATCCTGCCCAGCCACCATCACTTGGGGACTCTCGGTCCAGGGACCTGGGAGCAGAGCCCCCAGCTCCCAGGGCAGGCTGAGCCGGGCAAGGGGCACTCACGGTGGAAAGGCAGCTCTTCTGCTCGCGGACGATGGCACCGAAGCCCAGGAAACCGGTGGCCATGACGAGTGCACCCGCAAAGATGAGGATGTAGGCGGAGGCCGCGAAGGTGCTGGAGGCCAGGACGCTCAGGTAGCCGCTCTTCTCCACCAGGGTCCACGCGCCCACCGCCATGACGGCTGCCCCCCCCACCTGCAGGGAGAGGTGGGTTAGGGCAGGGGGCGGGGCAGGGCCCGGCAGAGCCCGTTCACCCAGCGCCCGCTTTGCACTGGACATTTTCACAGCATCATTTCACTTAATACCCTGAAGAGCCCGGGAGAATACTTTGGTTACCCAATTTTATAGCTGAGGAAGTTGAGGCTTAGAGGTGAGGCGGCTTGTCTGAGGTCACACACCCAGCAAGGTGTAGAGCCCGATTCTGAATTCGAGTCCGACTCCAAATTCTGTGCTTTTTACTCCCATGCCTGTTGCATCCCCATAAGGAGACAGGAGAGGCGACTGCCATGGTGGGAATGACCAGTGCAACTGAGGTCCCTCTGCGTCCCCAATCCCCAGCCACCCTGACTCCATCTCCCCCTCAGAGGGTGCCTTCATTTGCCCATCAAGGAAGCCCGTCTGGGTTTAGGGTCTCTGTTTTACAGATGAAGAAGCTGAGGCCCACAGAGAAAAGGTAACTCGCTGGAGGTCCTGCCCGACTTAGGCGGGACTAGAACTCATCTCCTTGGTGATGGCTAGGGCACTGCAGCTTGGCAAAGTCAGCGCCGGGGGGCTTCAGAGGACCGAGGGGGAAAGCAGATTTCTTCTGTGCAACTGCCTGATCCCCTTCAGCCCTGAGGGGGGGCGGGGCCAGGGCGCCCCTGATTATCGAGGCTAGATACTGAAATGAGGGCTGGGGCACGCCCTTAGGAAGGCCACTTGGGACGTGTAGCTGGGTGGGTGGGGGGCTCTTATTGCCTGGTACTTTCAGCAACGAGGCTGAATGAGTCTTTTGGTGACTGTGGTGCTGAGGACAAGCCTGTGTGTCTGCATGGTGCTAGATGGAGAAACCTAGGGGTGTCTGCCCGGGATTGGGGAGCAGGAACCCTGGGACCTCTGACCATCTCCCCGCACATTCCTGGAAAGGCAGACTTCCGTCGGGCCCCCAGATGGGTGGTGGGTGCTTCCTGAAGGGGCCCTGGGTGTGGCCAAAGCTGGGGAAGCCTCAATGGGCTCCGTCCTCTCCCTGAGAGGGGTCCCCCACCTGCCGCCGATGCCTCCCTGCACAGCCCACCCTGTGATTTCAGAAGGTGGTTCTTGCCAGCTAACATGCACTGGTATCTGCTTTACTCAGTGTACATGCACTTGACCATTTTCTCTTCTGAGCTTTGCAACAGTTCTGGGAGGGATCAGGGAGCTGGCTGGATGCATATTATTTCTATTTTTCAGACGAGGAAAGTAAAGAATAAGAACTGGCCCTAGAACATTTCAGAACTGAGATCCAAACCCAGGCCTTCTGAGAGCAAATCTAGGACTCTACACTCTGACCCACAGAGAGGGCTGGGCCTGCTCCTCCACTCACTTCCACTTTTTAAAACACAAATACTTTCCTCAACATGCCATTTTATCCTCATCAGCACCTCTACCGAACAAGAGAACCAGGTGGAGAGAAGCTCCCAGGGCTGCAGCTCTGCCACCCAGAATGCAAGGAGAGAGTCTGATGGATTGTATTTCTTTGATTTGAAGATGCACATTTTTCCCTCACAGTTTAACATCTCCAAAATTGGGATGCACTTTAGGATGGATGACATCTTACAATGATACTGGGCAGCACTTTTTCTTAGTGGTACAAGTCACGGTGTATCTTACAACTGATGATATCTTAGATCTGCAGAGATATTCAAATACTGCATGTTTTTAAAATTCCCTGTGAGTGCAAGCTGTCTGTAGCCCACACAACCCCCATGATCAGGAAGGACTTTCCTGGGTCTGGGTGAACAAAATTGTATTAAGTGAAAGCTTCCAGGGAAGCGGCAGTGGCTCAGTCAGTGGGGCTCCCGTTTACCATATGGGAGGCCCCGGGTTCAGTTCCCGGGGCCTCCTGGTGGAGGCAGGCCCGCCCGCACGGCGTGGTTGGCTGACCCAGTGAGCACAGGCAGCAAGGGGGGGATAAATGAATAAATAAATAAAATCTTAAAAAAAAAAAAAAAAAAAAAAAAAAGTGAAAGCTTCCAGCAAAATATCCTGCACATGTCCATTCAGCACCCTACAACATGCCTGGGAGGCTTGGATGAGGGTCCCAACTCTGACCAACTGTCTGTGTGACCTAAAGCTAGCCCTTAACCTCCCTGGGTCCCAGTTTCTTCATCTCTCAAGGAAGTGGGTCATATTAGACCAGAGGTGCCCAACTTGTCACCACCAAGAACCCCTTTAATTTTTTTCCCATGGATCTTATGACTTGATGGCTTTTGCCTACCAAACACTTGAATTAAGTAATAATTCATTTCTCATTTTTTATTAATCAAAGGCATATAACAGAGCCAGGAAGAAACTCTGGGCAGCACAAGGCAGTCAGGGAGACCACACTGAGTTGATCTGACCCCAGCAAAAGCCAAGAAACTTACACATTGTCCATTAGGCTTTCGATGGCTTTTCAACCCCGCTCCAATCCAGAGGGTAGGCTAAGCATCTAGATCTGAGACTACCAAAAAGGGGCACATTTGGACTGTACTGGGGGTGTGTGTGTCATGGAACCCATTGAGAATCCGATTAAAAAAATATAAGCTTCAGACCCATTCCCCGGAGAACGGACATCCCATATGATAATTGGTCCAGTTTCAGGGGCTGGAGCCTGTCCATGTAAGGAGCCCTGGCTGCACAGCCATCTGGGGGCCTGTGGAATACCCAGGCAAGACCCCAGACAAATTTAATTAGAACCTCTGGGAGGGGGACCCAGGCATCAATTTACAAAGTCCCCAGGTGGTTCCAGTTGAGAACCACCATCTAGGTTTTGTAGTTAATATGGGGTCAAAGCGTTCCATCCCTCTCCCTGCCGTAGGCTGTGCTGAGCTGACCTCAGAGAACATACTCCGGGTGTCCTGGGTCTCTCCATCCCAGGAGGGGCCTCCTGAAGATTTGGGCCCCTTCCCTGGGAGCAGCTGGCTGACATCTGTCCCAGAATTGAATTCCATCTTTTCCTGCCATATATGTTTGGATGTTTGCTTTGGTAGAAGCTTTGAGGTAGAAGGTAGGCTAATGAGGGGCACAATTTTCAACCCAAAGGGAGCAAAATTCAGATTATGCAAGAAAAGAAAAAGACATGTGGCTCCCAGGAGAAGGGACGGGCCATGAGAATGGCAGGCCCAGGAAGGAGTAGTACTGGCCCCATGTGTAGAGAGCTGCTCTCTGCCAGAGCACTTGCTGGTTGCAAAGAAAGGGTTGGAATCTTGCAAAGCCGACTGAGCCCACAGGCCAGGGTGATGGTGGGTCCCCAGCCTCAGGGGGGAGTCTGGAATACAGCTGGAAGGACCTACTGCCCTGATGGAGGTCTAGAAAATAATAAGTTCACGCTTGTTCTGATGGCAAGAAGAAATCGGGAGGTGAGTCTGAATCAGCTGGGACTCTATTACTTTCCCTGGTCTTCCATCCTGGTGGGAAAGCTGGCATCTGAAGGGGAGCCTGCAGTGTGACCAGCCTTAGTTTGCAAGTGAGTGTCAAGCCCTCATGGGGACTTCATGTCTGGGACTTGGTCAGCCTTTGGACAGGAAAAGTGAAGGCTGCTAAACATTGGAACGGGTCACCGGAGGATGTGGCAGAAGGGCAGAAGGCAGCAGTCCTGCCCTTACCAACCATGTGACCCTGGGAAAGACACTTTTGTCAAAGCCTCAGTTTCTTCATCTCTAAAATGGGGGCAGTGGATGAGATTATCTCTGTGGTCCCATCCACGGGGGTAAAACGTCCCCATTAGTACTGGGGGGATGACCTCCTGCCGACATGTCCAGCAAGAAGCTTCTGGACCAGTGGCTCCTGGCTTTCACTTGAGCCATTCAGAAAGAGCCTGCATCAGCTGAAAAGCAGTGGAAGCAGAGTAGAGAGGAGGACCCCAACAAGCCATTTCAACAGCATTTGGCTCCATATGGAAACTGGGTTGGTTTTCTGCAGAATATTAACCACACGTTTCAAAGCCATAGCCTGTAGAAAGTATCCGGAAGTTGTGAAGCTGGCTTTCTTACCAGTGAGGACACAAGTGGGCCGGGGGGTGGGGGTGGGGGTAGAGCAGGCTCCCACAGCCAAGTAATTTTAGGAACTTCCCATTTATAGAAAAGACACATTGCCACAGACTCGCTCAAGACATCAAGGGGAGAAGAATTATTCCCAACAGCTGCACATGCCTGGGCCTGGAGAGAAATCAGGCAGCGGGCCTCAGGAAAAGTGGGCAGAGGGTGTAAAAGCAATTGCAGGATTTTCCTTTGTCAGTCTGCCTTAGGGTTCCTGTGCTGGTAGCTGGTAGAACGGGGGCCAGGACCTCGGGTGCCTAACAAGGAAGGTTCCCCAGGGCAGGAGAGTGTTCTCAGTGGGAGGGGAGAACACGGCGTAGGGAGGCAGGAAATGCAAGGTGGCAGCGTCGTTCATTTATTGACGTGCTTACTGGGTGCCCCATGCTGGACTGGAAAGGTTTAGGGGCTGGATCTGGGTTCACCCACTTAGAGCCATGCTCATCTATGCTCCTACCCACCCCCGTCAGCCTCCCCCTCGTGGCATCACTTTCTTCCTAGGATTGCTATGAATTACTTCCTCCTCCTACAGACAGCGGGTGCCAATTCCCATCTGTTCTCAAACCTTATCTCCGTCTCGCCACCCCACTGCATTGCTCCGGCCTCGGCTCTCCCACCCCTGCTAGCCTCCCAGCCCCTGCCTAGCCCAGAGGCCAGCATGCCCTGCCTCAAGCCTGGTGAGCCATGGCTCCTCTGGCCCCTCTGAAACATCACCTCCAGCACACAAAGCACCAAGCCTGCCATGGCCAGCTCTGCATCCAGGCCTTAAGATCCAGCCTTATCCTGTTTTCTTGCCTGCATCTTCCGCTACTTCTCTACCTTTGCTCCTGTGCTTTAGTCACAAGGAACTACCTTGTGCTATTTCTTGGAAACACCACTTGCTAAGGTAGGGCAGTGGAGCGGCTAAGTGTAACTCTGGGGCGAACTGCTGCTATTTATGAGCTGTGTGAGTTAGGCCTCAGATTGCTCGTCCCTTATTCCTCCCCCCTCCCCTCCCTTTGCACACTGTTTCCCCTGCCCTTTCTATTCCACCGAACTCCTACACACCCGTTACAGCCCATTTCCACTGTGATGCTTTCTCTGGCTCCCTCCCTCTTCTGTACTCGAGCAGCACCCTGCTGTTTCTACAGCAGCCCTTCTTAGCACCAACACGTCGCCCCTCAGAGCCCCTTGGGCCCAGCTGGCCTGGTCCACAGGAGCCACCCTAACCGTGTGGGGCTTGTTGGAGGGGACTGGTGTGGAGGGCTCTGAAGAGAATGCCATCTGCTCCCCTCGCCTGCCTCTGCTCTGTCCACTCAGTCCCTGGGGCAACCATTAGTATTTATCTTCCCTGCTTTCTGGCCATTCCTTATTTTTAGGGGCACAGGCTGAGTCCCCGAGGGGAATGGACCTTTGTGTGGGATGTTAGGAAGCCCCTGCTAAGGCCTTGGGGTAGCACCCACGGAGTTCTTTCTACCAGGCTAATGCTTCTCTCTTTCTCTTCCCAGCCACCTCCAGCACTGTGCCAGGCTCTGGTCCCTGCCCTCCTGCGCTGGCCTGTGGCTGAGGGGAAAGACACTCAATACAGAGTCACACAGCGATTCCCCTTGTGAAGAAGCAGGAGGGTGCAGTGAATGGGTCTGATGAGAGAAACCAGCGTGGCCTGGGGACTCAGGGAGCACCTCCCTGGGGTCAGAGCAAGGCTCAGCCCCATGGGGACTTTTATAAAAAGTTGCCCTTTAAAAAGAGTGGTGAGCTGAAGCCCCGGCTGAGCTCAGCAGACACAGCCTGCACTCCACCCCCATGCCAGGCCCGAGTGGCACCCAGTCCTGCTGCTCGCCTGACCAGTATCAGCGCGCCACGCCAGCGTCTCCCAGGCTCTGCCCCCACGCGCCCGTTGCCTTGACACCTCTTCCGTTTGAGTTGCATCTTCAAGGATCTTGAGTTGCCAAGCTAAGGGCCACTTCCCACTTCAGGGCACTCTTTTCTTGGCTCTTGGGTTTTAAAGAGCCCTTGATAAAATAAAATCAACCAGCACACGCCTCCTCCCATCCTCTTCCCACCCTTACAGCGAGTGCAAAATCTCGTGGGACTTACTGAGGGTCGGGGCTGGGAGGGAACTTAAGGTCACCTGTTCATCTGTCAAAACGCAGCTCAGCACCTGGAGGGAACCTTCCTTGGCATTCCCCACTGCTCTCATGCTGAGCAAATCTTTTTGTCCTCTGCCCTAGTTCCACCTCTTGTACGTGTTTCTATAGTTACGCTCATCAGAGCCTGTTGTATTTCGTTCCCTCGGCTGTCTTTCCTTTTAGACTCCCCATCAAACTCCATGCATCTTGGGCTCTGCAGTACAGTGCTTGCTACACACGGTAGATGCCCAATACCTCCACGTGGGAGGGAGGAGGGAGGAAGGGAGAGAGGATGGCAGGAAGGAGGGAAAGAGGGAGGGAAGGAAGGAAGGAATTGAGCCCAATCTCTTTTATATTCTGGATGAAGAGACTTACCCAAGGTCACGTAACTAACAAGCGGCAGAGTGGGGACTACAATTCAAGAGTCCTAATTCCAGTTTTAGTGCCCACTTACCAACTACCCGAAGTGGCTCTGTCCATGAAGCCAGTCATCTGGCATCTGGGCTACAGCCACACCTAGAGTCCCTGAGCTCCAGCAGGGACAGCTCAGAGCTATGGCTCCAGGCTCCATCCTCGCCTTGTCTCACCATGGCCCTGCTCACATAGGACTCCATCACCAGCAGATTCTGGCAGCACACAGAGGCGGAGATGCCCCAAACCCCCACAGGGGTCCCATGCCACTCAGCATCTTAAGAAAGGGTGGCAGAAAAAACAACCACTGGGCTCTTTGCCCAGGGTAGCAGTTTGAAATTATTTATGAATTCCAGAAAGAAGGCTTATGTTTGTAAGCTGGTCTGTTCCTCTGGTGTGATCCCTTTGATTGCATGAGATTCAGCTGAGATGTCTTTGATTGAATTATGTTAAGATTAGGGCTTTGATTCGACCACATCAGTAGGGTGTAACTCAGGATTGAGTCCCTGCCCATTGGATGGACTATATAAATGGACACTCATGCAAGAAGACACAGGAAGAGAGAGAGCACCAGAGACACGGCAGAGGAGAGAACTTTGATCCTGCTGCCCAAGGAAGCGATATGAGATGCCTGATAGTATGCAGCCTACAGCTGAGAAGACCTGGAAAGAAACAAGCCCTATTCCAGCCTGTAGCTGAGAGAGAGGAAGGCTGGAATCTCACAGAGATTGGCAACCATCTTGCCTCAACACATGGCAACTGACCTTGGTGAGAAAGCAACCTTGAGTTGGACTCTTTAGGGCCTTGTGACTGTAAGCTTCTACCCCAAATAAATACCCTTTATAAAAGCCAACAGAGTTCTGGTACTTTGCATCAGCACCCCTTTGGCTGACTAATACACCTGGTCTTTCTCAGCCTGCAAAGCCTGGGGAGGTGGGCTGAGGCCATATTCAATGGGACCATGTGTGCAAAGAGAAGGGCTTTCCTGGTCTCAGCACGGAAGCCAGCAGAGGCTCTTCCCTGCCAGGCCTTTGCTTCGAACCCCAATGTGATGCTCTCGAGCTCACCCTCCTGGTTTGGCTCCAGTCCTCCATCTTCTCTGCCTCTCATCTAGGTCCCATGTCTCCCTTAAGGGATCCCAGGGGCTCCCTGGAGGCTCAGCCCTCCTTGCCCCCATGGTGAAGTGTCAGCACCTCCAGCAACCACCCAGGGGCAGGACAGAGCTTTGGGCGCAGAAGCAGCCTCTCCACTGCTTCCTCAGTGAGCTGATTCCTTAGCTCTTCCCATAGTCTGGAATAGCTCCTAGGAGGTTGGAAAAGTTTTGATTATTAACATAGCTATGCAGCTAATTAAAATGATAAATTAGAAAGCAACACTGCAGGGGTGATGGGAGCTGTGGGGAGCTGTGTAGGAAAAGGGAGGGGGAGAGGAACATTTCCTATGTGGCCAGGAGAGGAAGCCTGGGTCACACTTTCTTTTTAGGTCTTGAAGGAGGCATGGATGTGTTGGCATTTTTGGTTCCTGAGCTATATTCAAGGGCATTGCCCCTGCTTGGTAAGATCATCATGATCAATGCTGGGTAAATTGAAATGGAAGGTGGGGTGGGAGTCATGGATAGGATGATGCTGAAGGATGGGGGGTGGTCAGGGATGGGTTGAGTGATGGGGGTAGGGGGTCCAGTGGTGGGGTGGGGCTTAGGGCCAGGATGCAGGTATCTGGTGTACACACCGCTTACGTCTTGCTTATATCCTTCCTACTTTGCGTGCTTGAATGCCCATGGCATCAAAACATCCTGCTCCAATTTCAACCTAGAACCGTGGGAACATTTTAGATCCCAAGTTAATCTCAGTGAAGCTGTGGGTGTAAGGCCATGATTATGCGTGTGGTGGGCCTTGGAGATTTGTGTCAGCAAACCCAGAATCATCACATAACTGCCAATCAACTGGGCCTCAGTCTTCTCATCTGAAAAATGGGAATGAAGTTAATTACAGAGTGGTTGTGAGACTCAGCTTGGAGTGTAAAATAATTTAGAACCCTTGAATTGTGCTACGAGTGGGAGCTGGGGGAGATTGGGTCTAAGGCTTCACCAGGACCACCATGTCTGGGCACCGGCACTGCCAGCTGAATCCTGCCCACATCGGGGTGGAGCTGGGGATGCTCGCTCTGCTGTACTGCTCTGGGTTTTTCAGAATTTTGAGCGAGAACCTTTAGGGTTGTGAAATAAACGTGGTGGGTTGTAACTTGTACTAAAAAAGAACAAGAAACAAAGGAGGGAGGGAGGGAGGGAGGGAGGAAAGATTGGTCTCCAGCTCCGCGTCTTGGGGCAAATTGCTTCCCATTCTGTGAAATGGACTCAAGAGTGCTGATTGCGGCCCCAGGAGGGGGAGCTGTGAGGAATAAACGGGACGATGCTTGTGAAGGGTGAGCGCAGAGGAAGCCCCCAGGAGCCTGAGCGCAGGGGACTTTGTTTAGTTCACGGATGCATCCCAAGCACCTAGAACAGCGCCTGAGTGATGCTTACTAGGCGCTTCATAAAGACTGTGGAGGGGGCGGATGTGGCCCAACTGGTTGGGCGTCCGTCTCCCATATGGAGGGACCCGGGTTCGATCCCCGGTAAAAAAAAAAAACTGTGGAAGGAATTTTTAAAAGTCTTAAGTAAGGCACTGAAGACCACATTACCTGGGAGTGAGGCTTGGCTTTTTGTCAGTCTATGACCTTGGGCAAGATTCTGAACTCAGTGAGCTTTTTCCCATCTATGTATTGAGGATAATAATGACCTTAAGCATCAGGGTGATTTGAGGATTGTGTGAGATAATCTGCAAAAGGTCTTTATCAGCAGGGCCTTATAAATAGCAGTCAGCACCTTCACCAGCAAGACCTGGGCCTCCTCCTGGTCTTCCCTGCACAGCGTTTGATGAGTATGGCAAGGCGGTGCCCTGGGGGAGGACATTGTTCAAGGGGAAAACACTAGCTTGGCACTTTACCTCTCTCTGGTCTCCGGCTCGGTCTCTGTATGTGGGCAGTGAGGAGGGCAGTAAGAGCAGACTAGAGGATCTCTAAGGACCCTCCCGGTTGCTCGTCATTACGATTCCATGGGGAAGGTGAAAGAGGTGGTAACCATGGCGGAGCAGGGTACTGGCAAGAGTAGACCCAGGTCCTGTGATGTGTCTAATAAGAGGGGCCTGTGGGACAGTGTTCGGGCCAGCAGTTGGACTTTGGGGTGTGTCTGTGTGTGGGAGGGAAACTTTCCTGGGTGGGGGTGGGGGGTCCTCATTAGACAACGCCTCCTCCTTGGGGATGCCCCAGAGACTTTGTCGTGGCCATAAAAGGTGGGAAGTTGTGCTTTGTCACGGGAGGGCATGGGCCAGCAACCTGCCCCTTATCTACTCTGAGGAGATGGCAGCAGGTCCAGGGGCAGGGCGCCAGGACACCCCCTGCCCCGACCCCAGACTGGATGCTGAGGCCAAGTTGTGATGGGGGCTTGGGGGCCATGGGGACCCCATCCTGTCCCTGAACCTTCCATAGCCAACCATCCCCCATGGGGAGGAGGAGGCTCCACCGAGTGGTCCCTGGGAAGTTGGTCTGAGGCCAGCCAGGCCCCCAGGCAGGGCTATTTTTAACTTGAGGCGGGGAGAGCTACATGGGAGAAGGCTCTGTGACACACTTGCTGCCCATCTGCCTGCGTTGCCACCCACATGTCCTTCTCCTCGCTGCTCCCAAAGAAATGCAGACACTGAACAGAGACTCCGAGTCCACTGTGGCTGGAGGGACCCCAGGGTGCCCACTGTATCTAGTACCTGCTCCCTCCCAAGGGACTCTGGTTGGCCCAGGCAAGTTAGAAGCCCTTCTGCAGATGTTTTGGGTTTAGAACCTCACAAGAGTCCTAGGTTCTAGAGAGTTGTGAGAACCAAGAACGTTCTGACCTCGCCAGCTGCTGCCCTCCCATCCTCAACTCGTCCCAGCTGGGGTTGTCTGCCCACGTCCTCAGCCCCTGCCTCCACCCCTGTCCTGAAGGTGCCCTTGCACCTTGATGCCACTGATGAACTCTTTGTTGCTGAACCCACCGCCCACTTTGCAGGCCTTGAGGCTTCCTTAACCTCTACACTCTGGACCACTTCCTGATCTCCAGGCCCCACGATACTTGGTTCCCCGGGATTTCCTCGCACCTCTCTGACTGTGCCTTCTCAGGCTCTTTTAGGGACTCATCTTCTACTGACTCCCCATAGGGTGACCAACTTGTCCCCGTTTCCTGGGGCTTTCCTGGTTTTAGCACTGAAGTTCCCACATCCTGGGATCCCCTCAGTCCTGGGCAAACTGGGATGGGAGTTCACTGCAGACTCAGCCCTGCACCATTGGGAAACCCTTCCACATCTTATTCCCTCTTCCCTGACCTTTTCTGTCTCCGTGCTCCCCCTGGGAGCTCTCACCTATTTCTGCAGCTGCAACTGCCATCTGAGTGGGGACAATCTCCAAGTCTGTGGCTCTGGCCTAGCTCGTGCCTGAGCTCCAAACCTGGGAAGTCACTGCCCACTGGACATCTCCACTCAGATCAAGTCAAACTCAAACTCACCATGTCTACATCTGACATCACCATGGGACACCAAACTGCTCCTCCTTCCGGCTTCCTAGGGCGATGAAGTGCTCCTCTATCCACTCAGGAGGACTGTCAAGGGAGCACACTCCCTTTCAGTGGAAAGCAGTAGAAAGCTCTGCCTTAGTGGGATGATTTGGTGGTATTTTCAGGGAGCTGGCACTCGACATTCACACTTTAAAATACTGCATACTAATAATTGCTAACATTTATCTGTGTGCAGAGACTGGACTGAGCGATTTACACATATCATTTCAGGGCATCTGTAAAGCAACCTTGTGATGGTTAATTTTATGTGTCAGCTCAGCTAGGCTATGGTGCCCAGGTGTTTGGTCAAACACTAGACTAGATATTGGTATGGAGGTATTTGGTAGATGTGGTTAACATCTACAATCAGTGACTTTAAGTGAAGGAGATTACCCTCCATAACGGTGGGTAGGCCTCATGCAGTCAGTTAAAAGCCTTAATTAAGAACAAAAACCAAGGTTTCCCAGAGAAGAAGAAATCCTGCCCAAGTTTCCACCTCCTGGCCTGGATTTCAGATTTGTCAGCCCCCATTATTATATGGACCAATTCCTTGAAACAAATCTCTTTATCTATCTCTATCCCTCCATCCATCTATTCATCTCTCAATCATATCTATCTGTCTATTATCATCTGTCTTCTATCATTAATCATCTATCTAATCATTGATCTATCTAATCATCTGCCTGTTATCTCTCTCTTTATCATCAATCATCTATCTAATCACCTAAGTCATCTATCTATCATCTATCATCAATTATCTATCTTTTTCTATCTATCAGTCATCTATCTACATATATACCCAGTTGGTTCTATTTCTTTGGAGAACCCTGACTGATACAAACCCCAAGAGGTTAGAAATCACGCCTGCTTTGTGGATTTGAACTCAGAGAGCATAAACAACCTGCCCAGGGCTACACCATGAGGATATGGCTGAGCCCAAATCCCGCTGGCTCTGAAGCCTGCATCTTACTACTCTTCTGCCTCTCTTCATTTAGTGACACTTGACTGTAATACAAAATATATGCATTCTTGTGTCTGGCTATTTTGGGGAACTGATGGTATTCTGCTTCACATTTCCCAGAAAATGTCTTCAAGTGGACAGATTTACCCTCATCCCAAAGAGTTCACCTCAGGTTTCCTGAGAGGAGTCGCCATAGGAACCATTCCCATCCCAGGCACTGGCAGCCCCAGATGCCCAAGACCTCTGTTTCCTTGTCCCAGGCCTGGAGAATGTCAACCATGAAAGGCACAAGGACTTCAGGGGGGAAATAAGCAATTATTGTGCAGTAACATTTCCCACAAGGCACTGGTGCAGCTGTTAGCCAGGAAGGAAGAGTGGGTCCCTCAGGGCCGAGGGGCTGGAACACAAAGCTCACTGCTGTGTTAGGCACCCTCCTGTAAGATGCCATGTGGACGCCATGCCAACCTGACGACCAGATCCTTTTCATGCCCTTCAGTAGCACATGTACATATTTGCTTTACAGTAGCCAGAATCTGCCCATGGGTGGTTTTTGATTTGGAAGAAATCAACTGCAGAGAGGTGACTCACAGAAAACAAAGGTGGCTTGACTCGGTGTGCCAGGGGAGTGGATGTGTGTGTGGAACTCACTTACCCAGAAGAAGAAGTTAAAGACGAAGAGTAAATACTTCAGATAGACAATCAGCCAGTCGTCCTGCTCGCTCTTGTAATGGGCCATGGTGCTGGACCTGCAAAGAAGACACATGTGCTGGGCTGGCAAATCCACCGAGAATGGCCTCGTCCCAGAGGGGGGCCTCCCACCCACTAGCAATGTCCCCTTCAAGTGATGCCAAGAGCTCAATAGTCGGCCTGGCCCGGGGGTGGAGGTTGTGGGTATGCCAGAAGGAGCAAAGACCAGGGAAATGCAAAGGCTTTGGACACATAATGGAGGTGAATTTGGGTAGAATTTTCTAGATCTTGGCTTTGGAACTTGGTCTTGCCCTTTCGACACGGGCCTAACCTCCAAGTCATCCTGCAGACTTTGCCCTGGCCTTGCTGTGCTCATATGCTCTTCCCCTGTGTCCTCAGGGCTGCAGGACACAAGTTTACCTGTCCTACATCCATACATCCACACTCGGCATGCCTGTTTTGCATTGGCAACCTGCACTCTGCATCACCTAGATAGGACCTCTGCCTTCATAGGTTTGGCATGAGCCCCAAATCCAAGAATCTGTGCTGGAAAGAACCTCAATGATCACCCAGCTCCCTCCACTTTTCTCCTGCACACTGACTTTTCAGACAAGGAAGCAGGTCCAGACAGTCCTAGTGACTTGGCAGGAAGAAGTACAAGAACCCCTGGAGTCTGACTCCCTGGGTTCAAACTGTGAGCTATCACATTGCATAAGCTCTCATTCCTCAGAGACCCCGTTTGTAAATGGGGGTAATAATGAGACCCACATCAGAGGATTGTTTTGAAGATTAAATGAGAAACTATACTTGTAGTGTTTGGTACAGTCTTTGGCACATAGTAAGTATGCAATAAATATTAGCTGGGGGCGGATGTGGCTCAAATGGTTGGGCATTCGTTTCTCATATGGAGGGAACTGGGTTCAATCCCCGGGACCTCCTGGTAAAATAAAGAAAAATATAGAAGGTGAGTGGGTGTGCCTCTCTCCCACATCAGAGGTTCCCAGGATCGAATCCCGGTGAAGATAGGAGGAGAAGGATGAGAGGAGAGGGCAGGAAACAGACACAGAGAATTGCCCAGTGAATGGACACAAAAACAGCAAAAAAAACGGGGGGGTGGGGGTGGTGTTAAAATGGATAAAAAGTAAATAAATAAAAAAATCTTTAAAAAAAACATGTTAGCTAATATTATTTTTTAAACTTTTTATTTTGAAATACTTTCAAACTTATAGGACAGTTACAAAAACAATACAAACCCCACAAACTGACAACTCCAACATACTCCCATCCTCCCAGATGGCCAGATCTACAAATTTTAACATTCTGCCATAGCTGTCAGATCATTCTGTGTATCCATCATTCTATCAATTAATCTATCTATCCATCTATCTCTCTATCAATCTATTTTCTGAACACTTGAGTGAACTTGTACACATCATGCTGCTTGAATACTTAGTACTTCCATGTACTAAGGGTACACATAAGGGTATTCCTTTATGTGACCACCTTAAGTGCAGTTATCAAGTTCAAGAAATTTTACATTGATATCAAGCTCAAAGTCTATATTCTAATTATTTCATATGCCCCGATAATGTCCTTTTATTTTTTTCCCTCCATTATTGTATTTAACTGACATTGTCTCTCTCTTTTTAAAAATCTTTTTTTTTTTTTTAGATTTATTTATCTAAAAAAAGACCTCTTGTCTTCACCAGGATTAGATGTGGGAGAGACATCCTACTGCCTCCGCCATCTTAGTTCCTGTTTTATTTTTCGGTGCGTCTCCTTTTGGCTCTCCCTTGTGTCACTCTCCTGCTATGTCATCATCTTGCTGCGTGGCTTGGCAGGGCCTGACGGCGCACCCATGCACGCGGCCTGGGGGGCTCACCCGCTTGTGGGACCTGATGGCGTACCTGCGCACAGGGCCTGGCAACCTGCACACCTTCTATATTTTTCTTTGTTTTTACCAGGAGGTCCTGGGGATCGAACCCAGGTCCCTCCATATGGGAGATGGATACCCAACCATTTGAGCCACATCCGCCCCTCTGTCATTGTCTCTTTAGTTGTTCATTCTTTTTTTTTTTTTAATTGTGAAAACGTAAATACAACATAAATTTTCCCTTCTCAGCCACTCCCAACCAAGCATACCAGTCAGTGGGCTTACTCTTATCTACCCTGCAGTACCCTCACCACTTTCCATTACTAAAACTTTCCCATCTCCCCAAACAGAATCCCTAGGCCCATTAAGCATTAACTTCCCGTTCCCCTTGCCCTCTCCACCCCTGGCAATCTGTTCTCTAAATATTGTCTCTAGAGCTTACATGTTCTCTGATATTTTCTTTGTAGTTACCATGGGGCTAACTGAACATCCTAAATCTATTAACACTCTTGTTTGCTTAGATACCAACTTAACTTCAATAGTATATACAAACTATATCCCTATACCCCTCTGTCCCCCCATCTTTATGTAGTTCTAGGCACAAATGACATGTTTATACATTATAGAGTCCAAAACCACTGATTTATCATTACATTTTATGTGTTTGCCTTTTAGATCCTGTAGGAAGTAAAAAGTGGAGTACAAACCAAAAATACAGTAGTACTAGTATTTATATTTACCCATGCCATTCCCTGACCAGAGACCCTTATTTCTTCATGAGGCTTTGATCTATTGCCTATTGTCCTTTCCTTCCAACTTACAGAACTGTCTTTAGTGTCTCCTGCTGGCTGGGGTCTAATGGTGACAAACTCCCTCAGCTTTTGTTTATCTGGGAATGTTGCAATCTTGCCCTCATTTTTGAAAGGTAGTTTTGCTGTATATAGAATTCTTGATTGGCTTTTTTTTGCTTTCAGCATTTTAATATGTCATCTTATTGCTGTCTTGCCTCCATAGTTTCCAACGAGAAATTGGTACTTAATCGTATTGATGCTCCCTTGTATGTACACATTGCTTCTCTCTGTGGCTGAGAATTCTCTCTCTATCACTGGCATTTGACAACTTGATTATAACAGGGCATAGTGTGGGTTTATTTGGGTTTAGCCTGTTTGGAGTTTGTGGAGAATCTTGGGTGTGTATATTTGTGTCTTTTGTTAAATTTGGAGAGTTTTCCAGCCATTATTTCTTTGAACATTCTTTCTGCCCCTTTCTCTCTTCTTCTGGGACTCCCACAATGCATATATTTGTTTGCTGGAGGGTATTGCTGTGTATTGAAATGACGTTAATGGTCTTGAGTCCCAGGAAATGTTGTAAATGTGTTGACCACAATTTGGATGTAAACAACCTGAGAAAAACATTTTTTGTAACAAGTGAAAACCAGACATTTGTGTGAGGATATGGCATACAATGGCTTGATGCCAGCTAGAGGGGCATTTCCTGTAAAAACCTAGTGTAGACGCTGCTTTGGTGAGTGTCAGGTTGAGGCAGATTGACAACTGGTCACCCTGACTCCCAGATTCAATGCTTGAGTTGCACTGAAAAGAAGTTGCTGCAGCTCCCACTGCCAGCTTTAGAGCCTCCTCTGACACGGTGTTGGAGCTGGCTCCCAGGACCTCTTAGGAAAGGTACCAAAGCCTTCAGGCTGCCGGACTTTTGGGACTCTGGCATCCTCCACCTTTAAAAGTGTTGTGGGCCTTTGACCTGGTTATTGTACACTGGTTGTACTGGTAGATTGCAGATTGAAGCAAACAAGTAAATTGCATGCAGCATCCAAATTAGTGTCATGTAGACGCTGCTCTCAGGTGCTGAAATCTTTTTTTTAAAGATTTATTTAATTTGTTTATTTCTCCCTCCCCCCGCCCCCCCATTGTCTTGTGTTTGCTGTCTGCTCTTTGTGTGTTCTTTTGTGTCTGCTTGTCTTCTCTTTAGGTGGCACCGGGAACCAGTCTTGGGATCTTCCAGAGTGGGAGAGAGGCACTCAATCTCTTGCTCCACCCAGCTCCCTGGTCTGCTGCGTCTCTTATTGTCTCTCCTCTGTGTCTCTTTTTGTTGTGTCATCTAGCTGCATCAGCTCTCTGCGTGGACTAGCACTCCTTCGTGGACCAGCACTCCACGTGGGCCAGCTCTGCTCAGGCCAGCTTGCCACATGGGCCAGCTTGCCTTTCACCAGGAGGCCCTGGGAATCGAACCCTGGACTTCCTATATAGTAGATGGGAGACCAATAGCTTGAGCCACATCCGTTTCCCTGAATTAACTTTTCATTTCAATCTGTTTTCAGTTTGTTACAACAACTACATTTACATGACAGGAGATCCATAAGTTCTTCAGGTGTTGATCACTTTTCCTCATTCTTTCATCCTTCTGCTCCTCAGACTAGATGATTTCAATTGTCTAATCTTCAAGTTCACTGATTCTTTCTTCTGCCAGCTCCAATCTGCATTTGAACACCTCAAGGGAATTTTTAAATTTCTGTTACTGTGGTCTTCAACTCTGTTTGGTTCCTTTTCATAATTTCTATCTCTCTATTGATATTCTGTGTGCGTTTTTCTATCATTTTCCTGATTTCCTTTATTCTTTGTCCATGTTTTCCTTTAGTTTTTTGAGCATATTTAGGATCATTTTTAAAAAAAGTTTGTCTGGTATGTTCCAGGTTTGATCCTCCTCATTGATAATTTCTAGTGTTTTAATTTTCTCCTTTGCCTGGGCCATCACTCTCTGTTTCTTTGTATGTTTTGTAATTCTTTGTTGAAACCTGGGCATTTTGATATTTTAATATGTTATTGCTGGAATTTAGACTCTGGGATGTCTGTTCCTTAAGCTTGTGTCCAGTTAGTTGTTATGACAGAGCTTTCCTTGATTTCCAGGTGCAAACTTAAAAATAAAAGAAAACACCTTTCCCAGTCTTTACCCATGTCCTTCCTTTACCAGAGAATCTTATTTCTTCATGCGGAAGGGCATATCCATACAATAGTTAGAGAATAGCTCCAGGCCAAAGTGTAGGTGCCTACCTGGGCCTTTCTGTGCATGTGTCTTGTCTTGGGCCTGTGTGTGTCACCCTAGGAGTGGATATCAATGTCCCCTCTTCCCTAGGAAACCGTTTCCTCACAGTCCTGGTTACTTCCCTGTGTATCCTACAGCCAGCAATCACTTGCCTCAGGCCTCACGACTTGACTGCTTTCCCACAGCATCAGAAGGAGGGCTCTGTGAGCTGCCTTCTACACACGGGGCAAGTTCTGAGATGGTGAGTCCCTCAGGCCTCCACCAGAAAACTGGGCCACACGTACATGCTCCCAGTATGTATGCGAGGGTTACTCTGCTCCTTCTGGAACCGGGACCAGGGATCTCCACTGGGTGAGGGGTGGGGGGTGGGGCAGTCAGGTTGCCACGAGTTCTTGCCACTTTTAAGAAGCTTTTTCTTGATTCGAGGCTTGCCCCATGACTGCAGTCCTTGAAATGTTTTCTGGCGTTTTGAGAAAGATGTTTTTGCCAGTTCTCGCTGGTGGTTCAAAGCTTCTGTGGGAGGACGGAGTCCTGAAGAGTCTCACTGTGCCATCTTGGTCAGGGCGGAGAGCTTAGATCTGGGATTGGAACCTAGGACTCTGGTGGTAAAACTCCAGTCTCTGCCCCTACGCCATGCTCCCTCTTCTTGTCCTGATGCCCGCCGCTGATGGCCTCATTTGGAACGATGATGTCAGTGGTGGTGATAAAGGCAGAGAAGGTCCATGTGCCCAGCAACCTGTTTTCTTCTCTAAGTCTGAGAATGAGACTTTGTGCTTTCCTCCCCTCTTCCTTCAGCTGCATGTAACCCTGTGCACCTGCACACGAGACTGCTGGAGGGTTTGTGCTCTAAAAAAATCATTCCCTTTTAAGGAACCTCCTGTGTTTTGGAATCATAAGCAATGAGGCATTAATTCTGCCCATTTCCATCTCTTTCTTTACCATTTCCAACCCTAACTGAGCCCTCCTTGCTGCCCCCTGCCCTCTTCTCTCTGGCTGGGGCTGGGCCAAGCCTAAATTACTTCATCCTGAGCCACGGCTCTGCCTTTTATTTCAAGCTCACAAGCTCATGGAGACAGAGAGAGGAAGAGAGAAAAAGAAAAGGTGGCCGTCTTATTTGGCGACTCCTATTTTTAGACCTTAAAGAAGGTAATTTAAGACTTTTAGTCTTCTCGTTAAAAAAACACATTTTTCTCAGAGTTCGTTTCATTTGAGAAGCAGGGTGGTGGAAGAAATACAGAACGAGAAAAAAGGAAGCCTGCAAAAACGTGTGAAGGGTGCTGATAGATGGGGTCAGCCGGTGACTGGAATGGGAGCTCTTACACGGTCACTCTGCAGGTGGCTGTGATGGGAGACTGGGCATCAGGATCCTTGGGACCCTCTGGACCACTGTCAGCCCTCAGTGAATTGATATATCTGTTTGGGGGTGCTTACCTGTCTGCATTCTCTTCTCCCTTCTCCCTGCATGCCCTCCCCTCCCAAGCAGGGTCCACTGGACTTATGTCCCCAGAAACCTCTTTAGAGCCTGAGAAAAGGGATCAGATAAACCCACTCAAGCCAAGGAGTCAGGATCCTCTAAGGGAAAATTGTATTTTTTTAAAAAGGACGTTAGGAAGATGGCAAAGCTTACCAAAAAGGAATACATTTCTAATTGTGAAATTTCAGGCATCGGTGGTAGAGAAGCTAGAACTGTTTAATGTCAGAGTTGGGAGAACTTTGGGCTCACTTAATTTGATCCTCAGCTTTTGCAGAAGGAACATGGAAGTTACCATGTGTATGCGTTAAGGCATACATTTTTAAAATGACCTCTCTAAAGTCAGGTTCCTACACCTGCCCTCATTCAAAACTCTTTCCCCTACAGTACCCCTGCCATATGTGAGGCCATGTGCTGGGGCTGGCAGAGGCCCCAAATAAATGTCAGCACCAACTTGGAGCCAGATACCTGGAGCTGAAAGTAGTACTGTCATTTACCAGCTGAGTGTCCTTGAGCAAGTTGCTTAACCTCTCTGTGCAGCTAACATTTATTGAGTACATATTATGTGCCAGGCACAGGACTAAATGCTTTACATACATTGTTTTGTTCCACTCTTCCAATAACCCTGTGAAGTAGGTGTGTTGACTGGAATTTTTCGTAGACCTCAGAAAATTATGTTCTTAAATTGACTCTATTGTGAGCCTTTGATTAGATCAATTAAGGGCCATTTGATTAGATTGCTCCTGTGGGGCATAGCCCAGGGAAGGTCTTAATTCTCTTACTGGAGTCCTTTATATGAAGGAATAAAAAGCTACAGACAAAGGAAAAACTGCAGAGACAGAGAAGAACCCACTAAGCAGACAGAACTCCACGAGAGCAAGCAGATGAAAGCAAGGCAGCCTGGAGGAGAAGGCAGGGACTGGCAGAGCTGCCATTGTGCCATGCCAGACCTTCGGGAGAGAGCTTCACCTGATGCTTTGATTTGGACATTTTCTTCCACTTGGAACAGTAAGTTCACAAGTTAATAAATCCCTTTGTAAAAACCAAGTTATTTCTAGTATATTGCATTGGCAGCATTTAGCACACTAAAACAGTAGGGTTATTCCCATTTTGCAAGATAAGGAAACTGTGTCTTACAGAGTTTAAATAACCTGCCCAGGGTCACATAGCAAGTAAGTGGCAAAGCCAGGATAGAATGGGAGGCTTCCGTCTCTGGCCCGAGCTCTTACCCACTGCGTAGTCCTCTCAAGACGAGAGTTGCCAGGGGAAGGGAGGAAGGAAAGGGTCAGATGCTACTGGTACCCCCTAATATTTGTTTTCCCCTTCTTCCTTAGGAATAGAACCCTCCAAGTTTAACTGGGTACTTGGCGTCCTGGAGCAGACAACATTTCCTAGCCTTCTTTCTGCTAGGTGTAGCCATGATTAACCGCTGGCAAACGGGATGTAAGTGGAGGTGGTACATGCAACTTCTCAGAAGTATCCTTTCCTGGGTTTATGTTTCATGTGCATTTGAAAAGAATGTGAATCCTGTCATCATTGAGTGCAGAATTCTATATGTCAATCAGGTCAGATTTTTAAAAAATTTTTAAAAAAGATTTTATTTATTTATTCATTTATCCCCCCTTGCTGCTTGTGCTCGCTGTGTCCGTTTGCTGTGCGTTTTTCTGTGTCTGCTTGTCTCCCCTTGCCGGGTCGTCCTGCTGCGTCAGCTCACTGGTCCACGTGGGCTGGCTTGCCTTCACCCGGGGCCTCCCATATGGTAAACGGGAGCCCTATCGATTGAGCCACAGCCGCTTCCCAGGTCAGATTTGTTAATTGTACTATTTGGATCTTCTGTATCTTTACTGATTTTATGTCTACTTATTCTATTGGCTATTGAAAAGGTAATTCACAGACTCCTACTGTATTAGTTTGCCAAAGGGTTGCCAATGCAAAGTACCAGAAATCTGTTGGCTTTTACAATGGGGATTTATTTGTGGTAAAAGCTCACAGTTGCAAGGCTACAAAAAGTCCAACTCAAGGCAACATAAGAGGTGCTTTCTCACCAAAGTCAGCTACTGTTGATCCTGGTGAGTTGCCATGTGGTGAAGCAAGATGGCTGCCAATCTCTGCCCAGGTTTCTCCTTCCCCTCCAGGCTCACCCTTTCCTCTTAAGCTCCGTGGGTCCAGCCTCTTCAGGCTTTGTGCTTGTTATCCCATAGTCTTCTCTCTCCTGGCATAAAGATTGTTTCTTTCTGGGCCTCCTAGATCAGTCTTGGTTGCTCTGCTCTCTTCCCAACTTCAGCTATAAGCTATCAAGCAAATGGCTTATCTCTCCCCAGGGCCTCAGCTGTTTGAACCTTCTCTTTTCTATCATATGGCAGGACCAAAAATGGCAGAGCTCATTCTTCCTGTGTCTTGTCCGCATGAGTATCTGTTTATATTAGACCCAGCAAGGGGGCAGGGACTCAGCCTGAGTCCTGCCTCACTGATGTAGTCCGATAAAAAGCCCTACAGCAGTCTTAACAGTAATCTAATCAAAGGCCCCTCAGCAGAACTTAATGCAATGAAAGGGTATCACACCGAGAGGAACAGATCAGTTTACAAACATAATCTTTCTCTTTTGAGGATTCATAAAATAATTAAAAACTGCCACACCTTCTATGACAGTGAATTTTCCTATCCCTCCTTTAATTCTGTCAATTTTTCCTTTATGTATTTTGAAGCTATTTTCTGGGGCACATACAGATTTGGGGTTCTGTATGGGGTTGCGATATCCTGTTGATTAGATTTCTTAATTATTAATAAATGCCCCCTCTGTATCTCTAATAATCAGAAGTATCCTTACAGTGAGGGGGCATGTCTCTTTTTAGCCTTTACTTCTTCTATTGGTTGGAATGCTAATGTAATGGTTGGAACTCAAGCAGTCATATTGAACCATGAGCTGGAAACCATGGGTTTAAAGGGCAGAACAGTAAGTAAAAGAGCCTGGGTCCCCTATGATTTTGGAGTTACCATACCCTTCCTGGGCCACTCACCTCCAGACATAGTTTACATGAGAAACCGACAAACTTGTAGCTTCTTTAAATCACTTATTTTGGATATTTTACCACTCAACAGCTAATTTTACACTAACTGATAGGGTAGAGAGATCAGTGGGTGCAAAGGTATTTGAGGGCATGGTGTGCCAGGGTCACGGCAGGTAGGACAGTGTGACCACAGGGTGACGTCAGGCGCTAAAGTTGTTTTGAACCCACCCCATATATTTATTTATAAATTATATTCAAGTACTTCTCTCAGTCTATGAAGTAAATATGATCAAAGCTTAATTTTATTCTTTTTTTTTTTTTTTTTAGATTAAAAGTAATTAGGAATAGAAATTCTGACAAGTTCTTCCTGCATCCCAATGGATTACCTTGTGAATCTATTTTGAAGACACCTGGTGCAGAGCATGAATGGAGGGGGATGGGAGGGGCAGGTGTAGAGTTCAACAGGGGTCAGATGAAGAGGGGCCTTTAAGCTAAGGGACTTGGACTCATGTCCTGAAGGTGATGCAGTACCATGGAGAGTGTTCAGCAGGGACATTCTGTGATAAGACTTGCCTTTCAGAAAGAGCCCTCTGGCTGGGCAGACTATCCATGAGGGCAGAAAAGGGGTGGGGCCGACAGGGTGCCTGCAGACCAGTTAGGAAATGGGTGCTGAAGTCCAAGATGGAGATGCTGAGGGCTGCATGGGGCCAGTGGCAATGGGGATGGAGAGCAGGGGACAGACACCTGGTGGGCACAGAGGGAGGTCACATCAGGCAAGCAGTATGTACAGAGAGGCAGCAGAGGACAGACTCTGGGGAGCCCTGGCGTCTCAGAAGGGAGTGGAGGAAGAGGAAGCCTGGCAGGAAACTGTCATGTGGGGGTGGGTAGGAGGAGAACCAGGACAGCGCAGGGTCCTAGAAGCCAAGAAAGGGGCTGGGCCGCTGGCTGCCAAGAGCTCCCACCCAGAGGACTAAGGAGGTTCCCTTTGCTGGAGGAGCATGGGGTAGGGGTGGGGGAAATGACAGTGGGTTAGAGAGATGTGAGAGGGGAGGAAATGGAGACCCAGAGGTAGATTTGTTTTCAAAGGAGAAGCCCAGGGAAGCTAGCTAGGAGAGTACCTTGGGTGAAGGAGGATGTTTGGTTTTTAAAGAAGGAAGGCTTGGGCATGCTTATTTCACTGGGAAAAATTCCAGAGCCCATGCGCTCAGCTCCCCTGCCTCCAGGGAAACAGGACAAGCTGAAGGACGGTAAAGAAGAAGTCCTTTAGGGCAACCACTCCTAGCCCACCTCTCCAGGTGCTTCCAGATGTTTGTACCAGGGACCTGGAAGACAAACAGTTGCCCTACTCTACCTCCCCTCTCTAGGACCTTGTCGCACCCCAGTCTCCCCAGCACCCACTGCCTTAGATTAGAGAGTGACACAAGGGCAGAGGCCAGGGGCCACTTAGGGCTGCAGCAGCCCCTGGAGAGAAGAAAAGCAAACACATTCAAGAGGTCTTATCTTTCCTTGCCAGGGAACAGAGGAACCTGGACCTTGGGTAATTCCCCAAAGGTCCCGGGGAGCTTGGAAGAGTGTCTTGAGATTTCTGGGAAAGAGAACTCAACTTCCTAGTTGGGTTTTATTTCTGTTCATAGGAGTCGGGAGTTGGACTTCCTGAACCCATTGGAAGTGGGAGGAAGTGGCCCTGAGGGACTAGAGCTAGACAATGGGGGGCAGAGACACCCCCCTCCCCCATAGCAGACAACTTGTGTCACACAGTCAGGCACAAGCCTATGAGCACAAAGAAGAGGGAACTGTCCCTCCCTTAGGTCGGCTTCAGCCAGGCTCCTTTCCTTTTGGGCCTCCTGAAAAACCTGATGGACCTTCCCTCTGGGTCTCTGCTCAAGCTGAGCCCTCAATCTGAAACTCCCCCTTCTTTCTGCCTATCTACTCGCTCTAAGCCTTGGAGGGACCGATCCTCTCAGAAGGTGGCTGCCTTCCGTGGGAATCCCCTGTGCCCACTGACTACAGCAATTGATTTCTCAATACTTTTTATTTTTAACAAACAGGCTGATTTCCACTTTGTTTGGAAAACCTGCTCTGAGACCCTTGAGGAGACTGTGCAGCCAGGAGGAGCTGGCCGCTGTTACTTCCATCCTCTGGGTGTCTGCCTTCCCACCCCCGTGGTAGGGCAGTGGCTCTCAAACTCGATCTTGCATCAGAATTACCTGGAGGGCTTGTTAAAACCCAGATGGCTGGGTTTGGGGTGGGACCCCTGATGATTTGCTCTCGCATTTTACCCTGGCTGATAGGGTAGAGAGATCAGTGGGTACAAAGTTAGGATTGCAGGCAATCAAACCATCCTGATTTGCCTGGGATTGAAGGGTGTCTCAGAACACCAGAACTTCAGTGCTAAGCCTGAGCAAGCTGGGCACCCTTCTCCCAGCAGGTCGAGACTGTGCTTTGGGTCAAATGCTCCTTAAGGCCACTTCTGGCTCTGAGAGTCCATGCTCCCTGAAGTAGGTCCCCTTCATAGCTGAAACAGATATCACCGATCGGGGTAGGGTGTCATCACGCAAAATCCACATGCAGGCCACAGCTCCCCGGATGCTAGGCTTCCCAGTGGCCTGGGCACACAGCCTCAGGGAGCCTTCTCCTCCAGGCCAAGCCTCTGACTGCAGGACAAAGCCAGGATTCAGGGGCAGCAGCAGGCCCCGGGAGCCACCAGTGGCACAGAGGACGCATGCCCCAGCAAAGCCACCGCGGATGCCTTGGTGTATTTGGGAACTTTCATTAGGGCCAGATGTATGATGTCATGGGGCTTCTTGCCTCTCCTTCTGCCCCCACCCCAAGTGAATAAGTCTCTGTGCAGAGATGAGGGAAATGTGGAAAGAGCCCAGCTGGCTGGCCAGATGTGCCTGGAACCAGCCAGGGCCAGCACCCAGGGGCAGAGTGGACCACAACTGTGCGCGAGGGCGGCAGGTGGGGCTGAGGCCTTCAAAGGTGAGGGCCACAGGGGGTGGGGACCATTTGGAGCTGATTTTAAGAATTGCACAAGTTGCATGACATTGTGAACCCCTGAGTCAGCCTCACCCATCACACATTACATCCCTGTCGTGTGCCAGGAACTGGACTTAGAGCCACACAAACACACAAATACAGATGTGCAGATAATTTCCAAGCAATGTGGAGAGGGTTTTGTTTTTTAAAGGAGGTACTGGGAATTGAAACTGGGATCTCATACATGGGAAGTGGGTGCTCAACCACTGAGCTACTCCTGTTCCCCAATAGAGAGGGTTTTTTGTTTGTTTTGTTTTTGTTTTTAGGAGGTACCAGGGATTGATCCTGGGACCTTGTACAAGGAAAGCAGGCACTCAAACCACTGAGCTATTTTAGGAGAGACGTTGGTCAATCCTGTTGGCAGCATGAAGGAAGAGATATTAATTCTGCCAGATAGAGGGAGAGGAGCCTTTATTCTAGTCCCTGGGGCCAAGCAGGTTTCCGCAGGGAGATAAAAGAGGGAAGGCTGCTCAGGCCAAGGGGACACGTGAGCAAATCCATGGAGATGTGGCTGGGTATGGTGGGCCTGGGAAAGGGGCCGTGTGCAGCTGGGCTGCAGAGAAGCTGGAAAGGCAGGGCGGGGAGGGCAACCCCATACCCGGTGGGGGTGGGCGGGACCTGGGGGGCTTGGCGATTCTAAAATATAAACAACACTGGGGTGCATCTGTTAGGGCAGCAGCCAGACCCCACCCCACTGCCACCCCTCCAGTAAAATAAGTGTCTGCCTCCACCTCTGGGTTCTTGGCCGACAAGAGGCCGTGTCTGCACAGTGGCCAAAAACAGAAAGAAAGGAAAAAACAGTCTAAGTGGTTTATTTAATTCATAACTTAATTTAAGCTTCTAATGACTCCTCGTTCCAGTGCCTGCACAGTGTGCTTCCTCCCTTGTGCAGGCATCTTCGCCCTTCTTTGTCCTTGTTTCCCTTTTATAATTTCCACTATCTGACCCATTCCTGGTAGGTGGACAGAGTGACTGGGTGTCCTTGTGAAACAGTCTGAGAAGTGGGGCTTCCTCAGACCCTCTGAATGGGGTGGGGAAGAAGCCAAAAAGATCGTTTAGCTCAGCTTCTTCTTTTGAGAACTCACCAAGGTCCCCCTGCAGATTTGCAGGGCAGGGCCTGGTCTCTGGTCTCCCAGGCCAGTGTGTGCCCATGGCCACCAAGACTTTGGCCGGTATAATAGTAATAATAATAAAAAAAACATTTATTAAATGCTATGTGCTAGACACTGGGCTAAGAGCTGTAAGTATATTAATTAACTGAATACTTAAAATAATTCCACGATGGGATTATTACTCCCTTTCACAGAAGAGGAAACCGAGGCACAGAAATGTGCACAGCAGCGTGCAGATGCTTTTTCTCTGGGCAGGTTGAATCCTGGCTTCTTGCAGCTCCTTTTGGCTTGGTGGTCTCTGGTGTAAGCTAAGAATGAGCTGGATGCTGAGGAGGGCACAGGGGCCTGTCCTGCAGAGCCCAGTAGGCACGGCGGATAGGTTGCCGCTGCCGCCGCTCTGGGCTGCCCCAGCTCCGTGCAGGATCCTGGGTCAGGAATAGCACGATGGCTGTCACTACTAAGACACCACAGTGCCTGGGGTTCTCTCTGGGGGGAGCCCCACTCTTCTGCCTGGTCATCTAGCTCCTTGACTTTGGGGCCAGGGATTCAGCAGCTACTGCTGCTACAGTGAGACAAGGACTGGCTGAGTGATAGGGTCCCTGGGCAACTGCTAGCTTTTTCTTTTACATCAGTGTACTTGTTGTAAGCAGGCAAATGAATACAGACAACTCTTTCGGACAGAATTTCGGGTTCCATTGCTAACTATAGAGTCATGTGGATGGACCTTGAATTAAAGTCCTAGCAGCAAGAATTCTTAGCCTTTTACCACTAAGTGCATGACTATTTTTTCACTTTATTTGCAAGTACCGACATGCATTCTACATTAACAGTCAGGACTCCTCTCATATCTTTAGGCAAGTGGTTTGGCTTTTTCTTTTTTCTCTATATTCATATGTATACAGAGTTTCTACCTACAGACAGGTATCACTTTTTGCTATTTTTCTCTGGGTCCGTTTTTTTTTTTTCTAATTGTAGTCTGACCTGTAAAATGAGGATTTCCCCAGAGCTTGTGCCAAGGATCAGAGAAAACAAAACAAAAAACAAAACAGTACTAGTCGGCAGGTCGGAAGATGGGGCATGAATGCCGGCTGTCACCTCCAGCAGCGTGACCCTGGGTGAGTCCCGTGGCCTCTTGGGCCTCAGCTTCCTCCTCTGGAAAATGGAGATGCTGCTCGTCCCGGATCTGTCTCCCTTGCAGGGTCGTTATGGGGGTCAAGTAGGGTCAAGGATTTGTAAGAACTGTGTGCACTATAAATGTACAGTTTCTGTGTCATGCAAGGTAAAGAAGTTATGGTAACCCAACACTCTCGGAGCTTCCCAGATGAAGGGCAATGCCAGAGTCCGGGCACATGACTGCAGGACCCGCAGGCTCATATTCTCCGCACCGAAGCCCACCCCTCCTGCTAGGGGACAGTACCCAGGCGGCCACCACAGAAGACTCCGTCCCCAGGTGACCATGGGAGATTCCACTTGTAGAAAATCCAAACAGGAAAACCATTTTAGAAGAAAAGGAAAAAGGCAATGGTTACAGTGGATGTAAAATACCCTCGTCTCGGTTCTCAACAGTGCAAGGTGCCCTCGGTGGGGCTGGAAGAGGGGCCGGGAGGCGGGGCCTGGGGGCCTGAGGGTGGGCTCAGGAGGCAGCACGGACAGGACCTCTGCGACTGCAGCAGGGCAAGGAGGTGGCTGGGCCCCAAACACTTTCCTGGTGCATCCCACTGGGCCTCACTGCCCCCACCCCACCCCAGTTCCTGTGACTTAAGGAGCATTGTGGTGGGACTCAGAAGCCTGGGTTCTGGGTTCATTTCTCTCTAACCGCTTCTGTGACTTTGGGCAGAGAGTCTTCTCATCTATGGAACGACTCTACCTTCCTTACCGGGTGGGATAGAGATGCCAATCCATGACAAGCTGTACTTCCGGCACTGCTGGTGTGGTCCTTTTCTAATCATCTCTGCCTTGCCCAAGACTGTGTGTGTGCCACCATGAGCTTATTAATAGCAGTAGCGAATGTTTATTGATCATGCACCACGTGGTGGGTGAGGCTGTCAGTACTTTGTAAGTATTCCCTCTTTTGTTCTTCACAACCTTCCCAGGATGTAAGCGTGAGGACCAGGTTATAAACGGCCCGAGCGGTCACCGTGGGACTCAGAGTCAGGCAGTCTGGCTTCAGACTGAGCTCCTGGCAGGGTACCAGATGTTCTGGTTTGCCCACACAATGCCAGCTCACCTGGGGGCAATCCTGGTTTCTACCTGTTGTCTTGGAGTTCTGATTAGAAGTACCTTCTCTAGCTTAAAAATTGTCCTGGTTTGGACATTCCATTGTACATTCACCCTGGCTCCTCACCACTGTGTTATGTGGCTTCTGATCATACTGTGTTCCTCAAGCCCCCGGGGCAGTTCTGCCCCCATGCCCACCCCACCTCACAGCTTTCTCCAACTTCATGCTCGAACACCCCAGGCTCAGCTAGCCCCATTAATTAAGCCCACAGCATGGCCCTCTGTTATGGACTGAATGTGTCTCCCAAAAAAGCTATGCCAAAGTCCTCATCCCCAGTACCTTATTTGGAAATAAGGTCATGACAGATGGAATGAGGCGAGTTACAATGAGGTCAGACTTAGCCCACTGTGACTGCTGTGCTTGAGAAGAGGAAATGTGGGCACAGGTAGACAGGTGAGGGAGCAAGCCAGGGGATCACCAAGGCAGGTAACACCACGACTGGCCAGCAAGCCCCACAGGCAGCCAGGGAGAGGCACGGAACAGATTCTCCCCGATCAGAGGGCGCACGCCCTGCTGACACCTGGATTTCAGACTCGTTGCCTCCAGAACTGTTGTCTGAAGCCGTCCAGCTTTGGGTACTTTGTTGTGGTAGCCCTAGAAAACTAATGTCACCCCCTAAGTAACATTCTTTGCTAAAAGCGGAGCTCAGTTTTGTACCCTGGCCACCCGACATGGCTCCTGATGATCGGTGCCACCGGATGTTGAATGAATGAATGAACAAAGAATGAACCCAAGAGCCTGTGAAAGTTAATGAACTCTTTAAGAGTTATGTAAATATTTTTCACCCCACTCATTCTCTCACACAGTTCCCCTGGAAACCTAAATCAAAGATAATGAAAAAGAAAGAAGCAAAATTTCCTATTGCTTTTATGGCCTGAGCCCAAGCCGACGTGCAGACTGCATTTCAGTGGAGCCAGCTCGCCCAACAGAGCTTCTGGAAAAGTCCTGCAAATGCCAGCCAGGCAATGTCTCTTGATTTTCCTGCCCAGAGCTTTCTCTGTCCTCTCCTCAACGTCCTCTCTTCCCTTGTCTTTCAATTCCAGCCTCAGGTGAGAAACACAGACCCTTGTCCATTGTACATTAAAGTAGAGAGTACTTTCAGAAGCAATCCAAACAAGGCACAAGTGAGAGAAGGACTGTTCTACTGATGAGCGCAGTCAGAGGTTTCCTAGAGGATCCAGTCCTTGGAAGAAACACACAGCAGGAGGAGGCAGCTTGGACGGGTCCTGGAAATACATATGCACTCCGCCCCCTTCTCCTAACCCCAGGCCCTCTCTCTGAGGTCTCTGCTCCAGGCCTTATAAATGCCCCTACAGCAGAGGCTGGGAAAGCCCTGAGCCCCAAAAGCCCACGTGGGATCTCAGCCCCATAAGCACACGTGGCTTCCTTCCCCTCCTCCTTGGGAACATTCAGTCATTACAGGAGGTGGAGCTGTTAGGCATGGAGTGTGTGCGAGTACTGGATCTGAAAGCAGCTCATTAAATAAACAAGCGCTTGGTCCAAGGAAACGGGTCATTCTGCCTGTCTTTCAGATATGTGACTCCCTGGACCTGGAGACAAGATGTTTGAGAAGCCACTTTGGGCCCCACAGCCTCTCCCCGCCTCTCTGGCTGGTGGTCGGAAACCTCAAGCCCCCTGCAGTTTCTTTCAGAGAATACTGGTGGGCTCCTCATGTGGGCCAGGTCTCCCATTTAATTCTTAGTAACTCAGGGAGGCAGGTGCCTGCAGACCCAGGCATCAAACCCTGGTGTCGATGATGTCAAAGTCAAGGGCTCTCAGGTTGGGGCTTTGAAGAGGGAAGAGAAGTTGTCCCCACGCAGAGCCAGTTTCTCTGTCGAGGCTTAGTCCCTGGAGCACTGATACATCTCCTGAGACGCACCTCACAGCAAGGATGGGGGTTTCAGATGTGATCCATTTAGAGTGAGGCCCAAGAACCCAGGGTGTTGGGTGCAGCTGAGTGATGGGACATGGGGATAATATACAGATAGGGCAGCCACACTGCCCATCTCCAGAGGGCGCTACACACACCACAGTCAATGTGAATGGTGTGCCCGAGAATGGTGCAGTGCGCAGTCTACGCAGCTGTACCCGGCTGTCCTGACAAGTGCCCAGTTGCTCATTTAACAAGCTACCTACTTTCCTTCTATCTCTCATGGCCACTAAACCAGCATCCTTCCTTACCACCCACTCTTTCCTGACATGCCTGGGTTCCTTTCTTCTGATGGGGTGAGCTGGGGGAGATCCTGACTTTTATTGGAAGTTGCCAAGCAGGGACTGGGCAGCACAACCTACAGTGCATGAGTGGGTAAGGAAGGTGTCTAAAGGTGGGGTTGCCCAAGCCCAGAGATGGTAGGCACACACTTGTGGGCTGGTACACCTGCCATAAAAACCCACGGACCCATGTAAACACATAAGCCTTACCTCCCATCTCTAGGTAGATATCCTCCTCCCCTTTCTTCCAGAGGATGGGAGATAGCATTAAAACTCAAGTTTTGTTTATCAGGTAGCCAAGACAGGTAGTCCACTAAAAGTTGTTTCCTCCTTCTTCCATTAAAATGGAGTTGTAGTTCAGTATGTGCTCCTTACCCCCTGCCCCTCCAACCCTAACTAACAACTACATTTCCCAGGCCTCCAAGCAGCTACATCTGGCTGTGTATATAGTTCTTGCCAATGAATATGAGTGGAAGTGCTACTTCAAGGCCTGAACCTTAAAGCATTGCCTCCGCACATCTTACAATTTTTTCCCTTTCCCAAGAGCTGGAACACAGATGTGCCTGAAATCCAGCTTCAACCATGCATCAAGGAAAGCACCTTAGAGAAATGGTTCTTAAACTTTGGAGTACTTAGAATCACCCGGGAAAAATACAACTAATGTAACTTATGGACTATAGCTAACAGTAATATTGTAGTATTTTTGCAGCAATGGCAAAGAAGGTGCTATATCAATGCTAAGGGTCAACAGTAAGGGGACATAAAGGGATATGGGAGTTTTCCTTTTGGAGTAATGAAAAATGAAAATGTCCTAAAACTGACTGGGGTGATGACTGCACAACTCTATGATGAAACTGAGAGCCGCTGCGTGTACCTGTTGGATGGATTGTACAAGGCATGGGATGTATAACGCAGTGAACCCTGTGATGGGTGATGGACTGTGGTTAACAGTACAAATATGGGAACATCTTCTCATGAACAATAACAAATGCACAATATTAATGCAGGGTGTTAAAATAGTGTGGTTTATGAAAAATACACCAAATGTAAGCTAAAGACTATAATTAACAGTAATATTTTGATGAAGTTTTTTCATCATTTTCAACAAATGCTCCACAACAACACAGGGTCCTTGTGGTGGGGTGATGCATGGGAGCCCTGTGTGCTATGCATGATTATTTTGTAAGCTCTAATTAAAAAAAAAAGAAGTGTAAAACAAAACAAAACAAACACAGATTGCTTGGCTCCACCTCCAAAGGTTCTGATTCAGTAGGTCTTGGGTGGGACCTGAGAATTTGCATTTCTAACAAGTTCCCAGGCCACAATGAGGATGCTGGTTTGGGGATCAGTTAAGAACCACCGTCCTAGTGAATGGTAGAGAAACAAAATGGCAGGGCCTGGATCCCTGTACTACCGCATGGAACGCGGCACTCTGCCTCCTCTGGACTGTTACATGCAAGAAAAATAAACGTGTTTGTTCTTGAAGCCACTGTCCTGTTGTGCCTCTGAATCAGCAGCTTAGCCTTTGCTCTAACTGAATCAGAGTCATCTTTGTATAATGGCCCACTCATACAGAAGGAAAAAAAATCTTCTCTAAGAACAACAAATTAGTCCTTAATCAGACCAGTACATGGAACCAGGATACAATCTCCGGCGTAAATTCCAAAGACTGATTTAATCATGATGCATAATGTCTCCCCAATGGTAGCTTTTTAAACCTCATCTGCTTCACCTATTTGAAACCACTGGTCACACCTTCCTCTTGAAGCTCTCTCTCCACTGCTGGTTTTTGGGCATCCGTCACTCCTGAGTCTTTTCCTGTGGCTCCAATTCACCTTGACCCAAATATCATGACCACCAAGTCTTGCCTCTGTCCTCTCTTCCCCAATCTGCTTAGCTGGTTCCTCTTCTTGGCTCACTCCTCTAATCAGCTGGAATTCTCTCCCAGGTGAGGTGGGGAATGTTCTTTGTGCTTTGCCTCTTGTTTTTCCCTTGCCAATGTCACCCATGCCTAATTCCATCTACCACCAACAAGTCGATGACTCTCAAAAGCCCGCTGGGCTCTAGACTCCCTCACATGGCTGTAGGCCCCTAACACTCAACATGTCCAAAGCAAGTGAATATCTTCCCTTGCCAACCCATCCATCCTGGATTCTGAATCCTAGAGAGTGACACTACCCTCCAGCACAGAACCTCAGGATTAGGTTTAATGTGCCCTTCTTTTTCAGTGTCACCTCTTCCCATCCCAATGTTCAGTACTTTTCCACGACATCCCCTTCTGCATCTTTCCTAATGAACATCTCACAAGTCCACCCGTCCACTCTTCTCGCTGCTCCTGCCCTGAGCTGGGCCTCCATCCTCATGTACCCTTGCAGTAGCCTGCTTGGCTATTCATGTTTCTGCTTTCCCCTCGGGGAGCAACTAATTAATTACTCTCTAAACTTATGGAACATTCAAGGACGCATGGTGTGGCATACAATATGCTAGGTGCTGAGGACAAAAAACAAAAGGGATGGAGAAAAGAAAGGGAATGAATGAAACAGTCCCTGACCTCAAAGAGCTTCTAGCTGGGGAAAAAGACGCATAAATAGCACTTTAACACAACGTATGAAGTTCAGCGAGAAAACTGTGTACAGAGGAGGGAACTGAAGATGGAACCATTGACAAGAGTCTCAAAGGAGAAGCAGGAATTAGACAAAGGAGACAAAGCTGGTATAGGCCAGGCTCAAGATTTTGGCCTTTATTTTAGAAGCAATGAGGAACCACTGGACTTTCCAATCCAGGACTGAGAGAATTAGTCATCACTTAGGAGGTTAAATGAAATAAAACCAAATGGTTTAGCAGCTTAAAAACCAGAGTCTGGGATTGGGGACTGAGCATTCATTTAAATGAATTCCAACAATATCCGAGGAGCTGTTATCTGAAGGGAAAAGCAGGGATGTATTTATTTGATTTCCTGTACAGTCTTGGACAGTTGAGGCCCGAGGGACGGCCTGCAGGAGGGCTGCCCAGGCCTGCCTAGCGATCCAAGACTGCCGGTCCAGCCTAAGTGCATGGGCAGATCCAGCTAGAGAATAAGGCCGGTGGTGAGAAGTAAAACCCTAACCCCACAGGAAAATCTCTGCCATTTTAAACTGTGACATAAAATAAGAATAATGCACTGCCTAATATACTCACTACTCCCACTCAGGCCAGCTGAATTATCCTGAAGAAAACAGTCTATAATTCTTCCCACACTCAGAGATGGGTCTCTATTGTAACTTTCCCCCATCTCCTCCAATGAATGGATCTATGATCTCCACCCAGAAAGACCTGCTCTGTTCTCACCCGTGTGCAAGCATGTGTGCGAGGCCCGGACTAGGCGGGAGCTGCTTGCTCATCACCCCCAAGCAAAGGCTGGCACTTGGCATAAGGGGAATTTGGTTGGGGGGAATGTGTGCTCCTGCAACCCAGGAGAGGGACAGGCACTGGGGGCAGTACTCCATTCCCATGCCTTCCAACAAAAGGGGAATTGGCCAGGGGGTGCTAGGCTTGTCCACCGACAGACGTGGTGTTAGCGGCACATGATGGGATGAGCGGAGGCCCTGGTCTACATTCGGGGGCACTAGATTCAGAATTTCTCTTTCCTTGCCAGCACCTTGGGCAAGTCATGGTCCCTCTCTGTGCCTCAGTTTCTTCAACTGCATAATGAGAAAGTTGGTGTTCTAGCAGATTTTTCTTTTGGACAAAACTTTATGTAGAACCCCAGAATATAAACCAGATAACATGTACTGTCTCTGGTTGAAGGAATGTGTTAAGCCCTGCCCTGTGCCATTCAAGTTCCTCCCACGCTGCTGGGGATCGAAGCATAGACAGGTCCCAATTCTGGTCCTGTGGGTGTGGACCCATTGTAAATAGGATCTCTTGAAGATGTCACCTCAGCTAAGGCTGGCCTAGATGAATCAGGGTGGGCTTTCAAAGCAGAAGGAAAGGGGTAGAAGATACGAGGAGCAGCCAGAAGCTGGAAGTCAACCTGGAAGAGAAAGGGGAAGATGCCACCATGGGCGCTGCCATGTGACAGAAAAGCCAAAGACCAAGGATCGCAGGCAGCCAGCCCTGGAAACAACACAGGCTTCTGAGAGAAAGAAAGCATTGCTTGCTGACACCTGGCTTCAAAACCTTGAGTCAGTAAATTCCCATTGTTTAAGCCAACCCATTGCATGGTCTTTGTTTTAGCAGGCAGGAAACTAATACACACACACACCCCCCAAAGTTGGAGCCACAAAGAAACCCAGGTCTCTAAAGAGGACCCCCCCCCCGGCTTGAGCACTCTGTGAGATTAACATTCAGACATCAGTTTTTAAAGTTGCAATTGCAGATCATCACCCCACATTTGACCATGGTCAAAACAAGCAGGGAAAAACCAGATCTATGTCATGGAGCAGCAGGACAGTTTTACAACTGAAAGTGACCTCCGAGATCACTTTTTGGAGTCTGACCTGGCCCCAACTACACCCCATTTTATTGAATATGGTGTCTGCCACTGGCAAGAGGGCCCGGTGGGGAGTGGCAGGAGCTCCTGCCCGCTGGCAAATGGAGCCTGCTACTTCTGTCCTCTCCAGGCTGCGGCTGGTTCCTATGCAGATAAGAACAGTAGTGCCACGTGTGAGAGGTTCTCACAGTAACTAAGAGGAGGCACTCTTAGGCTTGCCATTGCTCAGATGAAGAGCCTTATTTGAGACACACAGCCCTCCACTTCAGGCCTGCCTGAGATACCAATGCACCATCATCCATTCCCCCTGCTGGCCTGGAGGAGTCTCCCGGGCCCCTCCCCAGCTTTGAAGACAGTCTGGCAGACGTGCCTGCCCAGGGTTCTGGTGCCTGCCTCCCGGGATCGTGGCCTCCAAGGGCCTCGGCCAGGCCACTCCATGGGGCTGGACCTGTTTTCCACTTTCTGTCATTGCCTCGGCTTCCCTGGTCAGGGCCCAGCTCCAGGCTGACGAGGGAGGAGGCTTCTGGCACAGGTGAGCCCTGCTCTGGTCCTCAGCCTGGGCTATGAGGACTGGCCTCAGTGCCCTTCCATCTCCCCAAGGCAGCCCCAGCACCTTTGGACTCACACTGCTGACAGTGGCTTTCCAGACCCCAAACTCGGTCAGGGAAACTGAGCCTCGATAGGCTCTCTGGAAACTGTCCCTGGCCTCAGGATCTGACCCATGTGACTATGGCAAGGCAAATACTGCGGCAGCTACAAGCAGGCCCAGATGAATGGGGCCTCTCCAGTCGGTTCTGTGCTGCCCTCCAGGCACAGTTAGAACAGAAGCCCCATTGGTCACCCTGCCATCCCCCGTGGGTGGTCCAGCCAACAGCCAGTGCCAGTGCCCTGCAGAAATTTGATGAGGCCAGAAGGTGCTGGGGACAGTGTCCCTAAGAGCCAAGGAGCAAGCTTCTAGCATCCATAGTCCCCAAGTCTTCAGGCAGGAGCGAGACACACTCAGGGCCCTGGGGCCTCCCAACCTTGGAGTTAGGATCCAGATTGGAGCCGGAAGCCTGCAGGGCGCTTCTGTGCTCAGGGACATGGGGTAGGGCATGGCTCCCCAAAGCCGTCTAGAGGAAGTGGGAGGCATTGCAGACCCCAAATCAGCAAGGGCTCCAGGTCTCAGACTCAATCTGAGGGGTCTCACCAGGTTCGATGCTGCTGCTCCCTCCCCCAGGGCGGGACTCCTGGCCTGCAGTTGTAGCCCCTGTTTGCTCTTCTGAGAGCTGGCTGGGAGATGGCGCTGGCTGGAGACTGCAGAGCGGCCACGAGCTTCAGGGAGAAGAGGCTCCCGCACAGCGCAGCCTGAATGCTGGCAGGGGGGCGGCTTTGGCCGCTTCGCCATCCCTGGTGCTAGGAGGAGGGAGTTGGAGGGTGACAGGAGCGTGAACACGGTTCTCTGTGGTTTGGTTTTTGGGGTGGGATGTCACATACCTAGAGGGAAAATAATGTGACCTTTCCTGGCTGTGTGACCCTGAGCAGGCCATCTTCCTTCCAGAGCCCATTTCCTCCTCTGCTCGACGTGGATGAGAGGGTGGGGATCCCCGAGACCTGGTAAGAGCCTTGTCTGAGTTTAGTGACTGCTGGTGAATGGCCAGCCCTCCCCGTCCCACAGCAGCAGCAGCCCCCATCACGGGATGACAGTCCTTTGTATGCTCTGCGGCTCTGGGGGTGGGGATCAGCCAGGCTGGAGGACAGCGTGCTTTGGGGTGCAAAGCACCCGGGCAGAAGGCTTCCTTATGGTGTACGTAGCTTCATGTTCAAGTACATTCACAACCAGAAAGGCACAGATACTCCCCTCCAGGAGGCAGGGATTGGAGAAAAAAGAAAAATCTGAGTGGACACAAAAACTCATCCCTTTTCCCAGAGAGGAGGATTTATGCAGTTTCTCATTTGCTTTCGAAATAGTGCCTGTCTTGTCTCTGGAGCAGGATTCCGTGGTTGAGCAGTGTGCCTGAAAGACCGTTCCTTCCAGGGAGCTTTAATGTGGGAGCCCTGAAGTCATCTGGAAAACCTGTGCCATTTATATGCTGGGGTTCCACAAGCTTTACCAGGTCCCCAAAGGGGTTTATTATCGCCCCCTTCCCTCCTCCCCCAAAAAGTTAAGAACCACTGATGTCCAGCCTCTCCCTTTTTGGGTAGGCACGGATGAGGCATAGACTGTCAACTCCCAAAGATGGGGCCTCTCTTAGGCACAGATTCAGAGACAGAGCAGGCTCGGGGCTGTGATCTCCTTGAGGCAGGGCTGGGGCTGAAGCCAGGTGTCCCCGGTACAAAACTCCTGGTTCCGTCTGCCTTCTACCCCTCCGACCTAACTGAAAAACCTGCGTGCTTGTGTGTGTAAGGGCAAGGAAGAGAACGCTCATGTGCGCCAATTTAAATTCCAATTTTCTTTGGGACTTGGATGGAAATCTGTTAGGTTTTAAGTCCAGCAGGTGAGGTAATTTATTGAAGGAAGCTTGGAAGCTGCTAAGCTCCCTGATAAATAAACCATGCTTCTTCATCTCAGGTCTGTGAAAACATATTATCTAGGGACTTAGAAAGCCCCTTGGAAGGTACTGGAATCTTCTCCCTACAGGAGAGAAGATTTTTGTCTTTTAAAAGATCTTTCTGGGCAAGGAAATCCTGCACTTACATGGCAATTCCTTGTTTTTTGGATTAGTTACTCTAATTCTTTCCAAAAGGGGGGAAGAACTTTAGTTCCATGAGCTATAGAAGGAGAATGTTATAGAAAGAGTTGGCATCAGAACAACTTAGCTATTGCCCAAGTCGGCTCCTTAGCCACGTTCCAATTACACCAATGTCACAAGTACCACTGATTGTCCCAGGACTCGAAGATGGATGAGAAGCCTTAGAAATCAGGCCACTCCCTATTTTGGAGGGATAGATCCTGAAAGTAGATACCATTTCTCCATTATTTTTAAATTCAATCCATGCTTTATTCATTTGTTTAAAAAAATTCAAATATACATTATTTTCATATTTCTTCAGAGTTATTATTTGTCCACATCATATTCCTGATTGAAATTTACTGTGGATCATAACAGCTAGATATATATATAACAAAGCAAGTGGAGCTAATTCTAGGGAACTTATTGAGAATAAGGTGAAATTTCTTTTAAAGTATCAAACATTTGAATGACCTCACTCTAAGTCATTTCTATTTACTCAAAGCTGAAAGAGCTGCTTCTTTCACTTGAAAGTTGAAAACCTTTGAAGAGAAACTCCCAAGCAGTGGGATAAATGCGTCTTGATTAAATTTTATGCACCTACTGACAGCACTAGTCAATTATGAGTTTTTAATATACCGAGAATTTCTGACATCCATTTTATGACTACAGTGTAAGTTTTATAGTTAAATAGATTCTCCATTCCTTACGTCTAAGTCAGGAAGGAAAATGACTAAGTGGATTTCTAGCATTTCTCCATTCTTACCAAGCAAGTCTGAGAAGAGCTGGGGCTCAAACCCATGTCTCTGGTCTTTATCCCAGAGCTGGTGGTTTGGCAGGATGGCTACCCCCGGGCGGTCATCGCTGAGTGCCCTGTTGCCTCTGGTTGTAAACCCAGGCCAGTAAAACCAGGAGGCGCTAATGGAGCTGTGAAGAGCTCTAAAAGGATGCCTCCTTATTATTGATGGTGGTGATAATCTGTCATAGCTTACCACTAATTTCCAAAATGAGGAAAGAAGAATTGACGGACCAGCCCGCTCTATATAGCAACTGCATTCTCAACATTCTCTAGCTGTCCTGTTTGCCTCTTGGTCCTTGAATTCTTTCTCGGACGGCACACCAGCAGTCCAGCCTTTGGAGGGTCTGGGCTCACCTCCAGCCGAGAGCACACAGGAAACAGGGCCAGAGTTTGGAGACCTGGGAATAATTGCTTTAGGTGTTCACAAGCTCAACCAGTTTAGGTGTATTGAAATGCTGTGTCTTGCCGGATCATGGGCAAGCTTTCCCACCTCCATCCTCACCCACCTAGGGGCCAGATCTCCCTGGGTTCGAATCTCAGCTCTGTCGTTTACTAGCTGTGGGGTTTGGGGAAGGTCTCTGCACCTTCACATTTACAACTGTAAAATGGGGATAATGGCCCTGAATTCACAGGGCTGTGATGATTATGGAGATAATATATGTAGAAACTGCACAGCATGCCTGGCACACCACTGGCCTTTACTCAGTGGTCATTCCGATTACATTCTTTTACATGCCCTACATGCTACATGGTTGACGGGCACGAAATTGGGGCCGAGTAGCCTGTGGGAAGCCTTCTTTCCTAGAGGGGGAGGTTGGGAGAACAGAGTTCACCCATCAGGTAAGAGGTGAAAGTCAGCAGCCCAGCTTTTCTACTTCCCTGGCACATAGGATATTTATTTAAATCAATTCAAGATCGTCTGGAAGTTGTGTCCAAATCCCCGTGTTTACCAAAATGTTAAGTAAATATCCAAAAAGAGAAACATTTATGCAGCAATGAAAAATATGGCCCAAAGCTAAAATTATTATTCATAACAATTTTTTCTAGGGAGGAATTCATCAACGTTGCAGTTTGTGGTGTTATTTTAGGCTCGGGTTCTGGTCCCTGCAGCTTCACCTCCCAGGGCCTCAGTTATGTGGAAAATAACGGGGCTAGGTCCAGCCTTCACCCTGGGTGATTCTGACGCCTCACTGCTTGCCCTCTTCCCACTCAGCTTGGCTCCTCTCCTCCTGCGCCTTCAACTTGACCATTTGCAACGGCTAGGTTTCGGCGTGAAAGGGCCAGCATTTCTCCATTCTCTGAGAAGAGCTGGGACTTGTTAAAACACTGTTTGGGGACCAGATGTAGCTCAGTGGTTGAGCACCTGCTTCCCACCTACAAGGTCCTGGGTTCAATCCCCAGTACCTCTAAAACAACAACAACAACAAAATACTGTTTCCTGGGCCTTTTCCCCCAGAGTTTCAGCAGGTCTGGGGTGGGGGTGGGGGGCTTGGGCTGAGAATGTGCATTTCCACCAAGCTCCCAGTGTGACACTGACACTGCTGGTTCTGGACTGCATATGGAGAACTACTTCAGCTTTAGGGATGCATTAGAATTGCCTGAGGAACTTACAGAAATTCCAATGCATCCAGCCGAAGTAAATCTAGTGGTATCCAGAGAGCCACTGCTTTGGAGGCTAAGGCTTGCCTCAGGCCACTGTGCCTGTCTTGGGGCGCCTTGGTTTGCTTAATTTTTCATAATCACAGGCTGAGGCTGGAGAGAGGAGCAGTTGGCAAACGTTTCCGTAAAGGGCCAGATAGAATATATTTTAGGCTTCATGGCCCACATAAAATCTCTGTTGAATATTCCTTGTTTTTGGATGCTGTTTGTTTGTTTCAACCCTTTAAATATGTAAAAAACATTCTTAGTTTGCAGGCTATATAAAAACTGTTTGTGGGCCCCTGGAGAACTTATACCAGCCAATTATGCATGTATCAGATTTATTTGTTGAAATTGCTACTCACAATGAGCATTGTGTATACAATAAATCAAAATCAAGGTGGAGGAGAGCAGATGTAGGTCAAGAGGTTGAGTGCCTGCCTCCCATGTACAAGGTCCTGAGTTTGATCCCTCGTACCTCCTAAAAAAAACCAAACAATAAATGAAAAAACCAACTCTCATCGGGGAGCAGATGTAGCTCAGTGGTTGAGTGCTTGCTTCCCGTGTACGAGGTCCCGGAGGTCCTGGGTTCAATCCCCAGTACCTCCTAAAAATAAATAAATAAATAAAAATCCCTGTATCTCCTTAAAAAAATAAAATAAAACAAATAAAAATTAAGGTGGAGTATAGACCAATTTAAGGGAAATAAAGATACAATTTAAACATGGCTTCTTCTCCCTAAACTTTTATCACTGTTATCTATTACTGTTTTTGTCTACTCAGTTCTCCCTTTGACATTTAAAAAAGAGGGGCGGGGGGCGGGGGGAATACCTTCTATATTGCCTTTCCAGTTTACTGTTCCTAGTACTGACTTCCTAGCACTTGCTTGGAATTTTGGGTTTCCAGCTGAGTTAAAAGCCCTTACCCATCTGTTCAGCTTTATTGGAAAGTGTTAATTGCCTTCTTGGTATTTCCATTCTCTCCCTGTGCTTCTAGCCCTAACTTCTTGTCTCCCCCTTTCACTCTGCACACAGACAGGACTCCCTTTCTTCTGGAAGGCCTGGCCACCCAAGTCTGTGTTCAGAAGGCACCCCAAAGTGTGGAGGCACATGGCAATTTCACACATCCCCTTACTCTGTGACTCTCTTCTTTCCTATCCAAACTGCATTTCCTTGGAAGGCAAGGGGCTCATTTCCTAGTCCCAGCCGCTCTGATCAGCTTTGGCATACAAATGAAGCATGGAACAGCTAGTGAGTTTCTTTTAATGAGCCTAAGAACTTCTAGAAGCTTTTTGCTTTTCAATCTGTTCCAAACCTCAGACAAAATGGACAATAGTCACTTCTATTCATATCTTTCTTTTTTCTTTTCTTCTGAACCTTTTCCATACACGAGCATCCCTTGGTAAATGACCCAAGCTGACTTTTAAAAAAATGTAAATGATAGTGTTGGGGATTGAATCACATCCTCGACAAAAGGCAGGCTCAAGTCCCAATCCTGGACCTGTGGGTGTGAACCCATCTGTAAACAGGACCTTTGAGGATGTTATTTTTTAAGGCAAGCCCAAACTGAATGAGGCTGAGTCTTAATCCAACATGGCGGAAGTCCTCATAAGCAAAGGAATTGGACACAAAAGGAGATCCCACAAGCCAGAAGTTGGAAGTCAACAGAACCCAGAAGAGAAAGAAGATGCCACCATGTGCATTGCCATGTGACAGAAAGCCAAGGACCAAGGATCGCCAGAAGCCAGTCCCAGAATGCCACAATCTTTGGGGAGAAAGCACTGCCTTACTGATGGCTCAATTTTTGACTTCTCCTAGCCTCAAAACCTTGAACCAATAAATTCCCATTGTTGAAGTCAACCTATTGCATGGTATTTGTTTTAGCAGCCTGGAAGCTAAAACAGATGGAGACCTGGATACTGAAATGGAAGCCTCCACAGTTTCCCAAAGATGTATAAAAGACTAACTTGAATCTAAAAGCACTTGAGTGACCCGTTAGTTTAAAGGATTTGTTCTGACCTAACTGGGCCACCATCCAAAAGGTGACACAAAGGGAACCAAAAAGGGAGCCTGAGTGTTGAGGCCAGGGCTGGCTTTGTGGATGTGCCACCTGTGAGTGGCTCTGGGCCCATGCTGGGAAGGACCCCAGTCAGAGGGGCCCTGGCTTTGGCTTAATGCTCAGCTGTTGGCTTATTTATTTCTTTATTTATTTTTAAAGAAACTTTAGATTACACAAATGTTACGTAAAAAATATAAGGGATTCCCATATGCCCCGCTCCCTTCGCCTCCCACATTTTCCCACATTAATAACATCCTTCATTAGTGCGGTACATTTGTTACAATTGATGAACACATATTGAAGCACTGCCACTATCCATGGATTATAATTTACATTATAGTTTACACTCTGTCTGTGCAATGTTGTAAATTATGACAAAATACATAATGGGCTGTATCTGTCATTGTCACGTCACGCAGGACAAATCCAATGTCCCGAAAATGCCCCTATATTACACCTATTTTTCCCTCTCCCTCCCCTCAGAAGCTCTGGTGGCCACTGCCTCCACATCAATGATAAAAGCTCTTCCATTGCTAGAATAGCAAAAGTCTATAGTAGAATAATAATAAGTCTACTCTAGTCCATCGTTCATTCCCCGATCTTGAGGATTTGGGGATGGTGATGCCCACTCTGCCTCTAATTGAGAGGGGGCTTAGGTCCCATGGGGCAGATTGTTGTTGGCTTCTTGAAGTGTCTAATAATTTTCATCTTTGAGTTGTGCTTTGGAAGTGACATCCAGTGGGACAGCAGAGCACGACCGTGAGCAGAGGAGAGGCATGCCATGGATGTGTCCACTGTTCCTTGCTGCCCCATTTGCACACAGTGTTCATGATGCCCCATAAGCACAGAATTCCTGTGGACTCACGATGCACGGAAGTTCAGAGACTCAACGCCAGCACAAGGGGCTGTTATGTTTACATTACCAACAGAGCAAACAGGGGTGCTTATTTTCTTGAGAGGCCACACCCTGTTGGAACCAGAACCTAGCTCAAGTGTAGAGGGATGGCAATGCATTCTAAGACACCAGTGACCAAGGAGCTCCATCATGCATGGCCTTTCCTATTTGTGCTACCTCCTGCATTAGCCAACTACTTACCCTGAAAATGACGACACAGAAGGAAAGGGCAAGACAGGGTAATGCATAGTTCCTTTTCCTTTCAGACCTTCCTTCCTCATCATAGGTGGAAGGTAGAGAATGTGAGTAGAATGTGTGTGTATCAGAAAGTGAAATAAAAGCAGTTGAGTTAGTTTTGTGCAGTGTTTCCATTGTTCTGGTAAGAACCAAATACATGTGCCTAGATGAGCTATGAAATGTAAGATGTGTAATTCTGGTGCTTACACACATGAGTTAAATGCTCTTATGTTTGCATTTAAAACTGGCATTGTACCATATAAAATGAAGAGTAAATGTCATGCTAATAATCCAAAGTTTTAGCTTTTCTTTACTTAGAACAACATTAAAGAGTAAATAAAAACACCATGATAGGCCAAGAGAGAGACCATGGAAGAAGGGAAAAAGCTTTATATTTTAGTACTTTAACAGCACTTTTTCCTGCTTTTTGAACAAGTGGCCTGCATTTTCATTTTTTACTAGACCCTTCTTGGTAGTTTGAGACTATATGTACCCCAGAAAATCAGGTCCTTAAATCTGGCCCAGGGAAGCGGATGTGGCTAAAGCAGTTGGGCACCCGCCTACCACATGGGAGGTCCCAGGTTTGGTTCCCAGTGCCTCCTAATAAGAAGATGAGCACACAATGAAAGAGAGCAGACAGTGAGCACAAACAACGAGGGGGGTGGGTAGAAATAAATAAATAAAATAAATCTTAAAAAAAAATCTGGTCCATACCTGTGGGTGTGAACCTATTGTGGGGTGGGGGGACCTTTTGATTGGGTTACTTAAGTTAAGGGCCTTTTGATTAGGTTATTTCAGTAAGGCATGGCCCAGTGTGAGTCTTAATCCTCTTAATAAAGACCTATATAAATAAAAATGAATACGGAGAGGAAAAAACCACAGAAGTTGCGAGAAAGCCAGAGCAAGCTAGAAGCTAAAGCAACAAAACCTGGAAGAGAAGGGAGAGACCAGCAGATGCTGCTATGTGCCTTGCCATATGAGAGAGGAGTCCAGGATCACTGGTCTTTGGGGAGAAAGCATTGCCTGATGATGCCTTGATTTGGACATTTTCACAGCCTCAGAACTGTAAGGTGTTTTGTTTTTTTTTAAATATTTATTTTATTTATTTATTCCCCCCCTCACACACCTCCTACTTTGCACTTGCTGTCTGCTCTCTGTGTCCATTCGCTGTGTGCTCTCTCTTCTTCTTTTTAGGAGGCACTGGGAACCGAACCTGAGACCTACCATGTGGGAGAGAGGCGCTCAGTTGCTTGAGACACCCCAGCTCCCTGCTTTGTTGTCTCTCTCATTGTGTTTCCTCCTTATGTCTTCTGGTTGCATCACCTTGTTGTGTCAGCTCACTGTGCCGGCCTGTTGCACCAGCTCGCTCTCTTGCTCACCTTCTCCAGGAGACACCGAAAACTGAACCCAGGACCTCCCATGTGGTAGGCAGGAGCTCAATCGCTTGAGCCACATCCACTTCCCAGAACTCTAAGTTTTTAAGTAATAAATTCCCGTTGTAAAAGCCAATCCATTTCTGGTATATGGCATTTCAGCAGCCTAGCAAACTAAAACACCCTGCAAATTAAGTAGTTAGCTCTGGTTGAGGGATGTCAATTTTGGGGCAAAATCTTAGGTATCACTAATGAGCTTCTTCCTGGGAAATACATTCAATGAACATTTATTGAACTCCTACTGTTTTCCAGGCTTTGTGCTAGTTGCTGGGGAAAGTCAATAAACAAAATTTCTATCCTCAAATAGTTTATAGTCTGATAAGGAATATAGTTCAGAAACCAGGGTATAAGACAGTGGTTTCTGAATGTCAAAATCCCAATAACTGTCTATGAAAAGGGCCTCTGAGATAGAGATCTCTTTACAGCAGGGGTTCTTAACCAGGGGTCCACAGAAAGATTTCAGGGGGTCCGTGAGCTTGAATTGAAAAATAATCAAACTATTTTTTCTCTGACCTCTGCTATTGAGTGTCATAAAACTATCTGCCACTACATTCTGAGAAGGGGTCTCTGGTTTTTACCTGACTGGCAAAGGGGTCTGTGCAACAAGAAAAGGTTAAGAACCCCTGCTTTACAGTATTTCAAGAATGCTTATGGAACACAGACCTTCACCTGTCAAAAAGGCTTCATCATCTAGCTACAATACCCGCTACATGTTTAAACAGGACAATAGAATAATGTAAGTTTTTGTTTGCTTGTTTTTTTCTTTCGTTCCTTCCTTCTTTTTTTTTTTTCAATTTGGTACAGACCCCAGGCAAAATGGACAACAGCTCCACTCTTGCCCTTTGTTCTTTCTTTTGCTTCTGAGCCAATTAAACAAATACACTAGAATCTGTTAGTAAATGACCTAAACCGCCTTTTTAAAAATATAAATGCAATATTGTAGAAGGTGTACATTGGATGGTGAAATTACTTTGTTATATAGTCTGTGATTAATTTCTTAAGATGAAGAAACAATTTTTCATTTATATCAAAGTCTAGTTGACAAAAATCTTTCAAAACATGAGGTCCATGTTGGAAAAAAAAAACAGGATCCCTAAGTCAGGGTGAGAACCACTGCAGGGTTATCCCATAGTATCATCCCAGAGCTCTCCGGCAACTCTACTCTCCTCTTCAAAACAGATGAGGGAAACTTCAGGGCAAGTTTCCGTAACATCTTCAATTCTTGGCATTTTTCAGGAGAGCTCCTTAAGGCTTTAAAAAGGGCCATTCAGGGGGCAGCACCCAAGGGAGAGAGAAGCTGTTGAATATCAGCTGTGCTCCTCCCCATAGCTGTGTGTGGGAAAGCACCCCAGATGAGAAAAGGGGTGCTTGGGTGGCTTGGAGGCAAAATCAGCAGGAGGCCACAAACCACCAACTACTGACAAGATAGATCAGTGTTGAGACACATTTATCCAGCAGCCATCACCCGGCAAGCCCTCTCACCACGAACCCTTTTCCTGTTTCACTGGTGTCTTCCCCAGACACTTCCTTGCATGCTCTGTACCACTCTGCTGTTTTCCAGGGTTAACTCAGCATCCACACACCATGCAAGGAGTCAGGGGTCATTTCCCCTATTTACAGATGAGGAAGTGGAAGCTTGGTGAGCTCTGTAACACATTCAAGGCCTCACCGAGAGTGAGAAACAGAGCCAGGACTGAAACCTGCACTGTCTGACCCCAGAGCCAGGGGCTCCCCCAGCAGACTTGGCCCCTGCCTGCCGCTCTCTGTCCCCCTGCCCGTGCTCTCCTTGACTTTCCTGCTCCGAGCTCCAACCGGGGCATGGGTGAGTGCCAGCACAGAGTTTGCACTCAGCTGTTTTCTCAGCTCTTCCTGTAAGTTAGTTTAATCTTGACAAGTAGCTTCTCTGAGGTCAGGGGTGGGGCCCTTGTGCATTTCTCAGCACCGAGGGGTTCAAGGCTCACAGCTGGCCCGTGGTGAACAGTGCATACTGACACCCCCTCCTCTGTTGCTGGGATGTGCTGTCTTGTAGTTTAAACCTTATGAACCCAGGAACCCACAAGAGTTAGCCAGAGCAGGGACACATGCAAGAAGTAAAGGTCCAAAGGCAAAAGGAATTAACAGGAGGTTCCATTTTGAGCTCATGTCTCTTCTCTCCACTTCCCTCCACAGTCTCCCTCCTCAACAACCCAACTCAAACAGCCTGAATAAACCTCCTTCTTCCCCGGTAGGTACAAGCATGAATGCTGTTCCCACAGGGGCTGCTAAAGGTAGTGGTGAACATATATTCTGTACCAAAAATGGGTACAGTGTTTGATGCGAGAGTCACCATACCACCTTCAAATGTGTTTATAGGAAGAGGCAACGTGAAAGGATGCTTTCTATGGACATGAGCATGGGAACCCAGGAAGCACGGTCACTGTCAAAAGAGGGCAGGATGTTCAGTCACGTTGCTGTCCTCTAGTTTTCATCATTGCCCAGAGAGTAAGGTTTCTCTTTACTGTCAACTCCTCAAGAAGGACTACTGGGTATGAGGCATGGCTGGGCAGTGCCTGGGAGCACACCCAAGGGAGGACGATGACGGACATGGTCACCCCAAACGGGCAACTCAGTGCTCTGCATGTGGCTTCTCTGCCTGGTAGACTGCTCACTGTGACCTTCCAGTCTCATGCTTGTCCCACGCATGGGGCAGAGTTCCCACCTACCTCTCCTTGCTGACTTGTGTGCAAAATCATTTTCATAATAACCTTGGCCAAAATTTCAGGAAATTAAGCCAGCTGCACAAAAACAATCACATGATGAAGTCCAAGGCCAAGCAGAAATGATTTTTGGAACAACCACAGACTGGTCCTCGCTAAGGGCTGGGTGTGTATTACTTCCAGTCGCAGTATTATTATTTCAACTTGGTATTGCAAAAGCCCTTAAAAGTCTTCTGCAACAATGGTTTTCCAGTTTTATTTTAGTGGGAGAATGCTTTCTTCAAAGGAAATCCTACCTGGAAGCCAACAGCAACTCAGATTAATTGAATTTGAAAAACTCACAGCCACCCCCTCCAGCCTCCTATTAATTTATTCCCTTGCTCATGAACACAACAATATTTTTTGAGTACCTGCTATGTACTAGGTTCTGGTAATCCAGCAGTAAACATGACAAAGGAGGTGTGGTGGTTTGAAGCTCTATGTGCCCCAGAAAAACATATTCTTAAATCTAATCCATTCCTGTGTGTGTGAACCCATTGTAATTTGGACTTTTTGATGAGGCTTCCTCATTTAAAGAGTAACCCACCTCATTCAGGATGGTTCTTACTCTTCTTACTGGAGTCCTTTATAAACAGAATAAATACAGAGAGAGAGAAAAAGAGAGAAAGCCATGGAAGTAAAATGCTGAAATCACTGTAACTCAGAAGAGATGGGAGGGATCAGCAGACGCCACCATGTATCTTGCCAGGTGGCAGAGAAGCCCAGGATCGCTGGCAGCAGTCTTTGGGAATAAAGAATTGCCTTGATGATGCCTTGATTTGGTTATTCTCGTGGCCTCAAAACTGTAAGCTAATAAATTCCCATTGTTCAAGCCAAACCATTTCATGGCATTTGCTCTAAGCAGCCTAGGAACTAACAGATTGCCCCTGCTTCCACAAAGTTCACACTGTAGTAGGATGTAGCCAAGATAAGTTCGGACAGTGAAGGAAATGGATCAGGAAAGGACCCCGAGGAGGGGAAATCAGCTGAGATCGGAACGAATCTGGAACCACGCGCTGGTTTCTAGCAAGGAGGGGGCAGACCCGAAGAGGTGAGGTGGCTTTGCCTAGGATACATTCTTTGTCTGCAAACTGTGGAGAGGGAACCTTGTTGCTTCAACTGGTTGTCAGAAGAAACAAGATGGCAGGTATGTGGCCCTCCGGAAAGTCAAGTTGCTCCAGGGCCATGGTTTAAAGACCATAGAAGCCATTTTTCCTCTTGTCTACAGGAACCACATGGGCCAGCATAGAGTTTACTTTGCAAGGGTCAAAAAGGGGCTCTAGGCAGGCACTTCTATTATGCTGAATAGCACAGCAAGCAGCTTGCAGCAGCTCCCTCTACCAGCCACAAGCCAAGTGGCTCTAGGCTGTGCAAACACCTCCCCAAATCACCCATTGGGCACCTGGGGCCCAGCATTCGCCTTTGTGTCTCAGCTCTTTACTGCTGACAACTTGCTTTCCCAGGCAGGAGCTAATTTGAGCCTCCAGCCACCTTGGGAGGTAGACCAAACAGAGGTATTAGACCCATTCTACACGCCAAGCAACTGAGTCTCAGAGTGACTTGTCCAGGGAACACGGCTGCTTATACAATAACAAGCACTAAATTATGGTTTAAATCCAATTCTTCAGACTCCAGCTGTAGCTTCTTTCCACCACAAGCCAGCTGCCCACAGATTAAACACAACACTGCCTGCTCTGACCTGGTATTACCCTCATTCTCTCCCCCAACCCTTCCACCTACACTCTGCTCTGGGGCTTACTTAGGAGTTTTCCCCACACTGCCCCTACTTCCCAATAATTGCCAATGTGCTTATTCTCACACATTCAGCAACTTAGACTATGATGCTATCCTGCCCTATTCAACCAAACCCTCCTTCCTTTCAGATTTTCCAGACAATGCACACATGTGGACATCACATATCCGTGGTGAAAACAATATACCCCAGAACCTCCCACTACCTTCTTCTTTCCCTACCTGGCCAACTGTGCTTGCAGGAATGGGCACCCAAACCCAGGTGACAGGGCCACAGAGCCATGTTCCACCAATACACAGAGGTACACGCAGGGCCAGCCCAGGACAGGCAGACTGACCCCCTGAGAACCAGCCTGTGTGTGCACAAGGACACAGCTGCCACCTCTAGCAAACCCTGGGTTGCATGGGGTGTCCTGCTGGGGGGTGGACTCCAGCTAGGACGACTCTGGACCTGTCACCTGCACCTTATGCATAAAGGACAGCTACTGGAATTCAGGGTGACAGAGAGAATGACAGTCTGGAAAGGAAAGCCAAGCACTGAGCACGCTGAAGGAACCAAGGCACTCGGAGACCCAGAGTCCTCTCCCAAGACGTAGTGCACAAAGGCAGATCCAAAGTACAGTTTTGGGCACAACTCTGCCTGCCCAGGACGGCCATCCATCTTGAGTGTCCCTGATTATTGCTCTCCCCGCTCTTTCATCCACAGCAAACCCCTCACCCGCCGAACCCCTCTGCCACCCCGCCCTCTATGCAGCTTGGGCACTCGTGGGGGGAGGGCTCGGGGAGGTGGGGGTGCTTCCTCCCCGCGGAAGCTGCGTGGGAGTGAAGGAGAGGGCCTCCCGGTGCCCCCCAGCTCCTCTCTTCCCGCGACGCCCCCGCCCCGCGCTGGCCCTCCTGAGCCCGGGCACCGAGCGGGGCGCCGCCTCTCCCGCCACCAGCCCGCACTTACCTGGCCCTGGGGCGCGGGGCTCCGCAGGCAGCGTTGGGAGCCGAAGCCGGGGGAGACGGAGAGCCGCGGCGTGTGGGCCACCCAGCCGCCCCACTGGCCGCCGTCACCCGGCGCCTGCCTCTCCCGCCCCAGCCGGGGTCAGGGTAGGGGCAGCCCGGCCCCTCCGCCCGCCGCCGCGCCGCAGGCCGGGGAGGTCCGCTCACAGCCGCGCGCCCACGGCCGTTTCCTGCCCGGCACCCTGGGCCTCCCGCCCGCTCCGCTTCCCAGGCTCTGCTGTCCCCCCGATCGGCCAGCAGGACTCGCACAGAAGCCTGCCCCGAGGTCTCTTTGTTTGGGAGTTTGGCTTTCTTCAATTCAGAGCACACAGAGCGAATGCAGTCTGCATTAGGGGCAGCTGGGCAGTTGCCTGGGGGAACCGTGCAGGGGGGACGGGATGGACTGGGGGTCGGGGTGGCCTTCAAACCTCCCCTCCTGCTTCCCCTGCTGCCTGCCCTCAGCCCAGGCCTCTCCCCCGAGCTCAGCCCCAGGTGGACAGGGGAGATTGGCAGGGGCCTGGGAGAAGTTGGCCCTTGGAGATTGCCAGGATTTAGAGACCAGCCTGTGTGATCACAAAAAGGCTCCCACTCCCATGGCCCCAGAAGAATCCCTGTCTCTCTAAGAGACCAGTAGACTGTCCGCTTCCCATTTCCTGGGCTCTGGAGGGAATCAAGAGCTCATGCCACCTGGGAGGAAAAAAGGAAGAGCTGATGGTCAAGCCGGCTTCCCGTGCCCCCTCGCTGAGCACGTGTGTAAGGCACCCACAGCCTGAACTGTGGTGACAGTGGGCACACGTTATCTGTTATTTCCCACAGCAACTGTGGCCTTGTGCTTTTCCAACCAAGCTCCTTTGAAACTTGACTCACAGTGAGCAAGGTTACCCATTCACCAGGTTGCTAGGTCAGGGGCTCAGAGTTGAGGAACGCTGACAAAGCCAGCTGGCCACCGGAGCAGCAGCCTGCTAAATCCCCAGCCAGCTGCCAGAAAGGATTAAGATTAACAGAGGGTCTCTAAAGCTGGGGGTCTCAGAAGGAGACGATGCCAGTAGTCCCTTTGACATGAGGACCACCGTGCAATGGAGGAGATCACAGAGCTCAGGGTGGGGGAGGGAGGATCCCAAGGAGGAAGAGGGGGTGCCATAGCAATGTAGACGCTGGAAGGAGGACCTGGAGTGATGTGAAGCTGGGTTTAAGTGTGAGGCCAGTTGGATTTGAGGATCAGGCCAAATGCAATTGGAAATATGATTCTGTATTCTTAAAAGAGGAACTGAAGAGAAAGATGTGAATTTCAGAATTGTCGGAAAAGAAGCTGGGTTGATGAGAGAGGGTGAGACGGAGGTAAAGTGTAGAAAAGATAGAGAGGGCAGGGCTGAGGACAGACCCCAGGTGTAAGGAGGAAAAGGAGCCAACCGAAGAAATCAAAACCATCAGAAAGGAGACTCCAGACCGGGGGGAGGGGGGTCACAGGACTCCGGAGAAGAGGGGTGCTCAATAGGGGCACATACAATGGAGATAAGCAGGGAGGAGCGTGCCTGAGAAAACAGGGCTAGATTTGGAAGTGAGGAGACCTTTGGGGATTTAGGAGCAATTATTTCAGTGGTGGGAAGTTGAGCCCCATTGTCTCCCTGGGGGACATCTGCACTTGACAGGTTGCTGCAGGAATGCAAAGGCATGTGCCCTTGCTCCCATCAGGAACACTCTGAAGGGCCCTCCCAGCTCCACAGCTTCAGCAGGATGAGTGTCCAGTAAACTTCCTTCATGCCGATCTCCTTCTCCATGCAGAGTCTCTTTCCCAGAAATCCACCGAGCGGGGGTGAATGAAACAAAAGCAAAAAGAGGTGGTGTCAGAACAGAGGGTGGGGACCCCAGGGGGCCACTGAGGAGCCAAGGCCCAGTGCTTGCTGTCTGGAAGAGGCGTGAGCGGGTCACAGGATGACCTTCCTCTCTGACCTTTTTCCAAGACCCCTTGACCTCTCATGAAGCAATTTCAAGGGACAGGGATTGCCAAAGTCAGAGAAGGTGGTGGAAAGAAAATGCTGAGACATGGGGAGCAGAGAGGAAGGCTATTCTAGTAAAACTGGAGTTTTCAAACGAGCAGTGGTGGAGAGCAGGGCGGGGTAGGTTTGAGCAGGGAAGGGATGTTAGAGCTCCCGTTAGGATGAAGGCGCCTGGGTACACAGGTGTTAATACCTAGAAATGGTACTTGGGAAAGAGAGGGCTGGAAAATGACCTGGAGGAAACTTTTATTAATATGAGGCGGTAGGTAATAAATGGACCTCTGGACCAAGACTTTCCCTCTGCAGCACCTTCCTGGTAGGATCACCTGTCCTGGGCAGTGAACTAATAGAAATATAATGCAGGGCTCTATGTAATTAGTAGCCACACGTTAAAAAGTGAGAGAATTAGGTGGAATTAATTTTAATAATTAATTAAACTGTAATAATTTAATGCAACATATCTAAAATATTGTCACTTCAATATCTATCAATGTAAAAATTATTAATGAGGTATTTTACATTTTTTTCCTGCTATGTCTTGAAACTCCAGTGCATATTTGACATTTATAGCACATCTAAGTTCGGACACTAAATTCTCCTTGGAAATACCTGATCCATATTTAGAGTTCATAAAACTTACAGGTGAAGAAGTAGATTTACAGATCTAAGTTGTTCCATATATATTTAAGTGTTTTCCAATAACCGAATCAAATACCAGCTTAATTTAAATTTAAATTAAGTAACGCAAAAGAAAAAAAAATGCAGTTCCTCAGTTGCACTTACCATGCTTCAGTGCTTGACAGAGCCACATGGCTCATGGCTACTAAATGGGACCACATAGGTCCAGAATGTGCATTCTTAGACTTGCAGTTTGGCCTCTGTTTTGTCCTCACCTTCCATGAAGGAATGGCACCTGCCTTCCCCAATGTCCTACTACTGTAAAGACCCTAACCTGTTCCATCTTATTTCACCAAATGCACTTAAAGAAGATTGGAGAGAAAATTAAGAATTCAACAGCTATGGAAAGGGACATGGGGGTTTGGCGTGGACTAGACAAGGAGTGAGGAAAAGGAGATGTGAGGTGAAAGTATTCCTTTTTGCTTGATAGTGTTTGTAGCAAGATTGGGGTTTCTTTGTCAAATTGGGTCCTCCAGAGATTGAACTGATAGTGCATTGTGATCGTGCACAAGACAACTCTTGTTTGCATGGACTCCTGTAATTTTGATGTAGTAGTTTGCTTTACACTCTGACCACTAGCTGTGTCACAAACACTCGTGTGTGGCTGCATAGTCTTGGCCTCATTTCCTGCATCTACAAAATGGGGAGAGTGGTCCCTTATTTGGGGAAAAAGAATGGGAGAAGCCAGTGAAATCCCAAGTCTGAAGCTACAATAAAGGAAGAGTTTGGGCCATCCAAGTTTGGAGACCTCTCCTCTTCTTCCAGGCCTGTAGCCTCCTCATCTCCCGGGCCCAGCTGGGTGCCAGCAGCCGCTGCTTTCAACCCATGTGCTGGCACCATTCACTCACTTTTACATCTGATAGGGAGATGGGCCAGCGTATGCCGGGATGCTGGAAGTTGTAGAGACTGCTTTAGAGATTTAAAAAATAATAACATACTTTCTTCCCTCTGTCGAAAATGGCCTACATCTGTTGCTGCTGGGAGGTGCGGGGTAGATCTGGTGGGAACCCCCATGCCAGTACAGTGCCTGGTAGCCTCTCCCCAGCAACAGTCTCTAGATGACACTGGAGAGTGTAATCTGGCATTGCTGGCATCCCCAGGAGAAAGGTGTGGCACATCAGCGTGGCACTCAGGTTGTGCCATAAATCTTCACAGGTCAGGAAACATAAAGCTTGGATTTCTCCATCCCCTGTACACATACACCGAGCCCAGGCCCATCTTTCAATACAATGTCCAGTTACTACCTAGAGGGATGCCAGGAATCAAACATTCTCCTGACAGCCCTTATTCCTGCCTCCTTGACACTCCTGCTTGGTTAAGCTGTGGTCCTGACATGGCCTTGTGTATGCACTGTCATTTGAGCCATTCCCAGGAAATCAGCTATGTTCCTGGAGGTAGAAACCCCCTTTCATACGCTTCATAGAAGCCTGACTCACTCCACCTATTTCCTCATCTTTAAATGGGAAGTAAACTCCTCCTGAGATTCTTTCTACCTTCACAGAGAGAAGACACTGGCCTTGATTTCTCCAGGCATGTGAAAAATAGAGCTTCTGGTCAACTCTTCCTCTCTTCTAGAGGACTAGGGAGTGACCAGAAGTTAACCATCCATCAGTTAAGAATAACTTCAATTGATCTGCATTTCACTATGAACTTGACAGAGCCTGCTCATTTTCCCCAATGATACCTGGTGCTTAATAGGTGGTGGTACATAATTGATTGTAGAATTGAACCTCATGATGTCAGATGTAATGTCCGTGAGACAGACGATATGCCAGAAGTAGGGCGTTTTGACTGTTGTGGGGCACACTTCCAGTGGTGCTGAGAAATTAGCTGCATTAATTGGTGCTTGAAATAATTATTGATCTTCATTAGCAGCATCAAAAGCATTGCTCGAATGTTCAGTTGCTTGTCATGCTCTCTTGGCATTCTACACAAAGGACTTTATAGCCTAATTCTTTCCCAGGAGAATATTATTTAAGGCAAAACAGAAAAACATATCCAGGGTAAAGAAAACCTAAGTATAGGCAGCTTAGCAAATACATAAATAGCATGCAAAATGGCATGTAAATATTTACAGCTGGAATTTTTTGGTATGTGTAGCACATGCTGGCAATCCTCTTTCATCATCAAGAAGAACTTTTTCTACAGTTGTGCCTCTATACCTGGTTCTCTCAGGGGCTCAAGGTTACATGTCAGGGAGAAAGAGAAGGTTTTCTATAAACATTGGGTGAATTTTCCTGGATCATCTATGCTCTTCAGGAGTCTTTTTGTGGGGCAGGTGGGAGGGGAGAAATAAGGTTTTTGTATTTTCAAAATTATAAAATCTATGTATGCTTGTTTTAGTTTGCTAAGCTGCTCAAAGCAGACACCATGAAATGCTATTCCATGAAAGGGAATTTATTAGCTTATGAGCTTACAGTTTTGAGGCTGAGAAAAATGTCCAAATCAAAGCAGCATTAAGGCAACACTTTCTTCCTGAAGACCAGCTGCCAGCAATCCTGGACTCCTCTGTCACGAGGCAAGGCACTTAGCGGCATCTGCTGGTCTCTCCATTCTCTACCAGGTTTCATTGCTTTCAGCTTCTTGCTTCTGTGGCTTTTTCTTTCTTTTTCTCTGTATTCATCCCATTTATAAAGGACTCCAATAAGAAGATTAAAACCCATCCTGGGCCATGCCTTTAGAAGTAACCTAACGGAAAGGTCTGCAATGTGATTATGCAATGTCCTTTCACTTAGACCTTTGTCTACTTATTCAACTATTTCCTCATGATAAATTCCTAGAAGTGGAATTACAAACAATATCTTTTGTGTGTGTGGCTGGATAATACGTAGAAAAAGTTGGAAGAATATGTTTCAAACCTAAATATAGTCATTACCTCTTGAGAAGGGACTGGGATTAGGGATGTAGTCAAAGACAAATTTGACCAAATCTATAATGTTATAATTTTTCACAAGGAGAAAATATCTGTGCAATTTAAACTTAGTTGAAATTAAAGGTAACAACAACAACAAAAAGACAAGGCAGTAATTATTTATTGACAACCACAGTTATCAATAAAATGTCTGCTTTCTTCTACTGAGAAGAAAATTAAAGGTAACTACTGGAAGAATAGAAATAGGACATATAAAATTTAAACTACTAAGGAAAAAAAGTAACAAGCATACCTTAAACCTTGATTAATCCAACAAAAGTAAGGAATGGAGAAAAGAAACAAGAAAGCACAGTAACTAGTAAGTAAAATAGAAAGACAGGATAACTCCAAATACACCAATATTTGTAATTCATGTGATTTGATTAAAGTCTCCATTAAAAGGTAGCAACTCTCAGATTGGGTAACAAAACAAAATTCAGTAGATGTTGTTTAAAAGGGACACGCACAAAAATACAAGACACAGAAAATTACAACACAGAGGAGTGGAAAAGATAGATTAAACAAGGAAATGTTAACACAAAGAAGAAGACGTGCCACTATTAATATAAGATAAAATGGAATTCAAAGCCAAAAGAATTAATGGTCCAAGAAGGGATTTCTATTTGGTTCTTATCTATCCATGAACCTCTGTGTACAGCTTACAAATGTATAAAGCAGAAATGATAGCTCAAGTAGACAAAAATAACCAAGGCTTTAGAGCTGCCAATGCCATAACTACTTCGCTAGCCACATAGTAAGCCAGCAGCCACTGAATGATGGAGCACTTGAAATATGGCTAGTCCAAACTGAGTGAGATTGGTTGTAAGTATAAAACACATACAGGATTTCAATGACTGAGTGAAAAAAATAATGGAAAATAGCTCATTAATATCTGTAAATATTGATTACATATTGAAATGATATTTAGATATATTGCATTAAATAAAATTAATTACAATTAGTCTTCCCTGATTTTTTTTTTTTTTTTTTTGCTTTTTAAAGCGTGACTGTTAGAAAATTTGAAATAATTAAAAATACTGGGAAGCAGATGTGGCTTAAGGAAGCGGATGTGGCTCATGTGATTGGGCTCCCATCTACCATATAGGAGGTCCACGGTTCGATTCCCGGGGTCTCCTGGTGAAAGGCAAGCTGGCCCGAGCAGAGTGCTGGCCTGCATGGAGTGCTGGCCTGTGTGGAAAGCTGGTGCAACAAGATGACGCAACAAAAAGAGACAAGAAGAGAGTCAATGAGAGACGCAGCAATTCAGGGAGCTGAGGTGGCACAAGAGATTGAGCAGCCTCTCTGCACTCTAAAAGGTCCCAGGATCAGTTCCCGGTGCCGCCTAAAGAGAAGACAAGCAGACACAGAAGAACACACAGACGGCGAACGCAAAACAACGAGGGCGTGGGAGAAATAAATAAATAAATAAATTCTTAAAAAAAAAAATACTGTATCATGTATCTCACGTTATGTTTCTATTGGACAGCACTGAGGAGCTTTTGAATAATCCAATGAAAATTAACAAGCATGGTCTAATCAATAGATAAAGGAAGCATTTTGAACTTATCAGAGATTTTACATTCTTTTCAATCCTTAATGCAACCTTTATAAATTGATCAATAACCTGACCGCACAAAGATCTCAAAAATTCCTGGACACTAGCTAGCGCACAGGCTGTGATAGCCAGCCAAAGTGCTTTTTCACAACTCAAATGGAAATCCCTGTTGCCTTTTCTGATTACTCTTCTCCCAGGATGGCTGTGGGGAGATGAAAAACACATGTCTGTGTGGGGTCTGTGGGCAGCCTGCCCGTGACGGGGGGACTCTCCATCCTTCAGGAAGCCCACTTTACAGAAGTCTTATTCTGCCTGTCAGCCCCAGCCGAAGCCTTGTTGAGCCAGAACTTCCCTTTTAGAGGGCATGGCTAAGGGCTTTAGCCTGGGGGTGGGGGGGGGGCGGGAATGCCCTGTCTGTTGGGAGGAGGCAAGCCTGACTGGTCCAGCTGTTCTCATTTATTCAGTTGATAACCAGGAGGGTTCCAGGCTCCCTCCTCCAAGTAGATTTGATCCCTCTGAGTTTGGGGTGCTTGGGGTGCTGTGGAATTATTCTTACCTTGAGTAGTTTTTTTCTACCCATGTGTTGGTTTGAGGCTTTTTCTGCTCGTTTCTTCATCAGTCCAAACCTATCTTTTTTTTTTTTTTAAACCATTCTCAACATTTCTGCTCCGCAGGTAGTAGCCTTTCTTGATTTCCAGCAAACTTATCAATCTATTTCGCTATCATTTCTGGTGTTTCATGGGACTTTGGGGAGGTGGAGATGTGGAAGCTGGTATACAGTCTCGCAGCCTGATTCCATCATGAGATGTTGATTTTTTTTTGAATATGTGTCTTATAACCAGCCACCTTACTAATAACGTTTTTCATATTAAAAATACACTGATGGGAGCAGAAGTGGCTCAAGCAGTTGAGTACCCGCCTCCCATATGGGTGGTCCCAGGTTTGGTTCCCAGTTCCTTCCAAAGAAAAAACAGACAACAAACAGACAATCAGCAAAAACAATGAGCAGACAGCAAGGGCAAACAATGAACAAAAACAACAAGCAAAAATGAGCAAACAGATGAGGGAGTCATCTCAGGGGGCGGGGAGAAATAAATGAATCTTTAAAAAATATACATTCAGGGTAGGCTAAACATCTGTATACTAGAAACCATGCATGTGTCCCCAGACCTAGTTTTTCTCCCTAGGTCCGGTTTTTAGAATGCTGGTGATAAACTAAGCCTTATTTATTATATGACCATCCTGTATGGGAAATGACTGTAACTCTAGGTATCTTTGGTCAACCTTAAGAGATATAGCAGGGGGATGGATGTGGCTCAAATGGTTGGGCATCCGTCTCCCATATGGAGGGACCTGGGTTTGATCCCCGGAACTTCCTGGTAAAGATTTTAAAAAGAAAAATATAGAAGGCACGTGGGCCACCAGGCCCCGCGAACCATGCAGCAAGATGATGACATAGCAGGAGAGTGACACAAGGGAGAGCCAAGACAAGATGCGCTAGAAAACCAGGAACTAAGGTGGCGCAGGTGGTAGGACACCTCTCTCCCACATCAGAGGTTCCCAGGATCGAATCCTAGTGAAGACAGGAGGAAAAGGATGAGAAGAGAAGGCAGGAAATGGACACAGAGAGTTGCCCAGCAAATGGACACAAAAACAGCAAAAACAGGAGCGGGGGGTGCTAAAAAAGGATAAAAGTAAGTAAGTAAATAAATAAATCCTTAAAAAAAAGTATAGGGGAGTAAGATACGGACTATAGTTAGTAGTAATACTTTGACGATGCTCTTTCATAATTTGTTAACAAATGTTTCACAAAAATGCAGGGTATTTGTGGTGGGGTGATGGGAGGGAGCCCTGTATGATATTATGCATGTTTGTTTTGTATGTTTGCAATGTTTGCTGAACACTTATTGTTTATGTATGTTCATGTATGAATGATATACTTCAATAAATTGTTAAAAAAATACACTTTATGTATCCTTAAGAAGAACGCAAAATCGACATGCATTTCAATGACATAGGAACTCTCAAAAAAAATCACATGGCTGTGGAGGGTTGCTATATTTCAGATCCCTCTTGTTATCAGGGATACTTTGAGGACAGAGCTTTAGAAATTTAGCTAAAAAAATATTTTGACTGCCTTGAATCCGTCTCCCTCTCCCTCCCCTTCTCTGTCCCACCCAATCTAATTTCAATAAAGATAAAATGCTCTAATAAGGTCTTCTGGTCACCCTTAACTGTAGACAGCGTGTGTCTTCATGGGTGTGCGACCTGTGCCATTGTACGAGGCCCCACCCTTAGACGGGCCTCATCTTGGTTTTCTGCTGTACTCCTGCTCTCTTGAAATTCTTAATTTTTTTTTTTTGAGGCAATATTGGCAATTGAACCTGGGATCTCTCACATGGGAACCACTGAGCTACATCTGCTCCCCTTACTTCTTGAACTAGGGGCTCCACATCCCCATTTTGCACTGGGTCCTGGCAAACTTGCTAGGTAGCTGGTGCTGACCATAGGCTTCTACTCAGTGGAGCTTGGTGCTGGGGTTTTGGCAAGTGTTATGCTACCATCACGCATTTCTCATCCCAACGAAAGGATTAAGGCCTGTGGTATTGTGCTGAATCGAAAGAAGCTCCATCATGAGTCTCTGCAGAATAACCTTTCCTTTTGGGGGGAGAGGGTCTGACCAGGGCCACTTCCATTAGCATTCTGGTGTGACCTGGCTTCACCTTTGCCTCTTCACACTCCTTACCTCCTACCTTCTTTTCTCGCCATATCATAGCCTGCTGTCCAGTGCACAGAACTTGTTCTTTCTTCCACCCGTTTGCACAAGCTGTTGCCATTGCTTGAAATGCCCTTTTCCACCCTGTCCACTTGGTGAACTCCTATTCTATCTTCAAATTTTGTTGTGGATATCACCTACTTCAGGAAACCATCCTTGGCCTGTCTCGATACAGCTAAGAGCCTGGTGCTTATTGGACTCGTATTTCCAATGAGAACTTAATCATGGGTTTGGAATTCTTTCCTTACATGACTCTTTTCCACTAGACTCGTGGCTCCCAATCTTTTTCTTCTTCTTTTTTTTTTTTTGTATATGCTTTGCTTTTTATTGTGTGTGGCACACTTGAAGGCATTAAAATACTACAAACACATTAAACGAGTCGGGAATAATTACAGTGCAATTACTGCTGCAGTGTAATGGGGTCTCACGGCGCCTCTAACGGCATCCACCGTTACCACACTATCGCTTGTCCTCCTTTTAATACTGGTTTGCTGCTCTGAATACATGCTCTTGTATAACTCATGCGTTATGTTTTCTTAAGTTCCAATAAACACCAAGTTGGCCAGATTTTGTATCTCTTCCCTCTCTCTCATAGCCAGTTTATCCTGCTCTCTTGTTTGGATCTGTGTTCCATTTGATGGACATGGCTAATATGCATATTCAGTTAGAGAAAAAGTATATTTTAGACATTGATTGAAATTTGGCAGCCCACCAGGACCACCAGGATAAGTTTGTGTACTGCACCAGGATGCTCGGTTGAGGAAGCAAGAGGGGCATTGCCAGCCTGCGATTTGCTCACCAGTCTGTGCCCACTGGACTGCGTCTGCCCAGGAGCTGCTTTTTCTAATTTGTACAAAAGCTGCCATTTGGACCTCTGGCTCAGAGCAGCCCATGGTGCTACGCAGGTCAGTTGGGAACTTCTGGAAGCAAGGACTGGATTCTATTCATCTTTACTTTCCCAGCACTTAGCACAGTGCTGGAAAATAACAGACTTTAATAAATGTGGAATAAATTATGAAACAATCAAGAGGCTCTGCTGAGAGTGTGCCACATAGTTTGGACCTTGTCTATAACACTGTTAACATAAATTTTCCAAATCTGGTCTGCTGGTGCAGTGGCTCTTGAATGTGGTGTCAGTTACACTGGCGTGAAGAGGTAGATTAGGGCTGCCACCCCCTCCCGGGAATTGTGCATAGCTCTGGATCCTTCACATCTGTGCTGAAGCCCACAAAAAAGCCTGGGAGCGTACCAAGCTCTTCGTCATCGTTCATCAAGTGTACTGCCGCCGAAAGAAAGGCTGAGAACTGCTGCACCGGCGCTCTTTCTATCCAACAGGAGTCCCCGCAAGCTCTCTCCCAGCCCCATGTCCCTCATAGCACATATTTGATGAGCACAGCTTTAGAAATTAGCACTCATTGAGAATTTTCACATCACAGAGCCAGAAGATGGCTCGGAGGCCACCTAGGGCCACCTTCTCATTTACAGTCAGGAGACTGAGACCTAGAGAGGGAAAGTGAAGCAGCTTGGTCACCAGTTGGCAACTAGCTCCCGGGTTAAGACGACTTTCCTCCTGCAAGTCATGTGTGTGCTTTCTTTCCTTCCTTTCCTTCCAGTCCATAGCAATCCTCCCCCTACCTATGAGCTGCTCCCCTTGGCCGGTCCCCAGACCTATTCTAAGATGGCAGAGCTGAGCCAGCTTAGGTGTAGGGATAGGAAATGGCAAAAGGGCTTATCTTCTCCCTTTCCTGCAGTGCCAGCACCAGGCTGGGCCTCTGTCTAGGGACACAGCCTTGCTACTGCTGGGTTTTGTGTTAACAAAGGGCCCTCTCAGCTAGACTCTCAGGATCGAGGCTGTGAGCGAGGAGAGGGTAGGTTGAGTGAGGGGACAGCAAATGGGAGGCAGAGGAGGTTTTGGAAGCATCTGGCTTATGTCAAGTACAGCATCCAGAAGCAGAATGGACATATCCCTTCAATGCCACAATTCCCACCATTATCCTCATCTGGTCTCCAGTGTTTGTTTCCGACGCTGCAGGGGTGCAGCAGGCCAACCCTGCAAAGAAGCCTTTGTGGGAGCCTGTGCTTGGGGTCTGGCTCCCCCCACCCCTCCCACCAAGCCCTGTAGGGGATCTGGCGGGGTTAGAGCTTGTCATGCTCTCTGGCAGCCTGCTCTCAGTCTGGCATGGGGGTCTGCCAGCCCGCCGATGACACTGCAAGGACATCTGGATGACACAGTCATTCTCTGGGGCCTCCGGGAACTATGAGCTTCCTTCCAGTCGATGAATTTCTCCTGGAGAGAGGAAGCAATTCACAAAGGTCATAAAAGGAATGGGCCCTTGGGTGAGAGGCAGACCGAGGTGCTCCCTCCTGCTTTCTGTTTGGAGCCCAGGACTTCCCTGGCTCCTGCTGCTTCCTGGCTGCGCAATGCTGGCTCTGAGGGTTTCACTTGAAGCCACAGGCAGTAGGCTGAGCTGGGCAGGCATGGGGTTGGGCGGGAGGGATAAGGGGCGAGAGAGTGAGACCCTGGACAAGTGTTTGTTTGAAGAGCGACAGGAGAGGAGAACGAGTTCGGTGGAGATAGCACAGTGGCCCTTGGCCATCTTGAAGGCTTCATCTAAGTGGCCTCCACTGACCCTCACATTCTAAAAAGCCCCCACCCTGCTCCACCATCCTTCATTGTTTCCTCTGTTCTTTTCCACCATAGCACTGATAGACCACTCGATGGTAAGGCCCACGAAGGCAGCACATGTGAACTGTTTGTTTTTCCCAGGGTCTAGCAGTGCCTGGTGTATAGTACGTGCCTAGCAAATACATTTGATGAAAATGTGTCTTTGTTTAAATATTCATGATTCAGCTTGGCCCAGGAAGGGAACCCAAGAGCTACAGTCTGTCTCTGTGAGTCCTCACCATTAGGTCCAGGCTTAACCCCAAATACAGATATATCAGTGACTTTTGGATCATATGTGATTCTTTTCCTAAGTACTGGGGCAGATAACCAAGAAATTAAGGTATCTCTCAGTGGACATTGAAAGGTCCAGGATTCTTCTAGATTTCATCATCCCTCCTATTTATTTCACTGTGAGGTTGAAGGTCAGGTCATGGGCATAGTGACGTACAGTTTGTCTGTCTTACCTTCGTGTTAAAGGGGTTTTAATTTTGCTCCTTTGACATGTGTCTATAAGGGTTTTAAGTGTTGTGAAAATCCTAGGGGACTGAAAAAATCCGAGCCCACCAAGCACAGTTCCAGAGGGGCCCGTTCAGGCTACACTTTAGGTGAAAGGGCCCCTGGACCTGTACAGATGTTTGCAGGAGGGGCCTGGTGAAACCCCAGGAGTACTGTTTAATGGGGTTACCACCTAGAGGACAACCGGAGTAGCCTGAGAGCTCATCTCCCTGCTTTTAGTCTTGTCTCTCTTTCTGTTCTGTCCCCAGCATCCACAATCATCTTTTGGAAGCTTAAGTGAAAGCACGGTACTCATCTGCTTAAAACCCTCCCCTCACCTCCATTGCATTGAGAATTAAAGAAAAACTCTTCTCCCTGGCCTTCAGGGCCCTCTAGAATCTGCCTTTGCCTGCTTCCCTTGCCATCTGCTTACCCCTCTCTCCCTTCCTTACTGACCTCAGGCCCCACTGACCTCTCTTCTCATTTAGCCACTCAGGGGCTTTACTCAGCTATCCTCTGCTTGGACCGTTCTTCCTCCAGATCCTCTCCTGGCTATTTACTTTGTCATTCAGGTCTCAGCTTCAATGTCCCCCTTTGGGAGCCCTTTTCTGGCCCTAATTTCAAAGCCTACCTCCCCTCACTTCATAACATCACCCTGTTTCTCCACGGAACTCATCACTCTCTGATATTTGAGATTTTGTTTTTTTCTACATTGATTTACTTATTATGTGTCTACCCCATGAGAATATAAGCTTCGTGACAGCTGGGTCATTATGTCTTTGCTGTTCTTTGATGCCTTTGCAGTGCTTAGAGCAGTGCCAGGCCATCTAGAAATGTTTGTGGAATGAATGAATGAAAGTCCACAAGGTGCAGTGGCCAACAGGGAGGCTTGTTAGTGGCGGCTTCCCAGCCTGACTTGCTGTTTGACCTGGGAGAGTCCATCCGAGACCTTGAAAACCAATCAGAGCCTGCTGGGCTGGAAAGAGCAATGGTCCAGGAGGCAAGGGGCCTGGCTTCTAGTTCCTTTCCTTCTTGTTGTCTTACCCTCTCTCTCAGGCTCTCCGTTTTCTCATCGGTCACGTGGGGGAATTGGAGAGGAAGGTCTTGGAGGTCACACTCCAGGTGCCCTAGTGATGCAGCATACTGCCTGTCACCCACCTATAAGAGGCCAGCTTCCTGAGGAGCAGAGGTTTGGGGGTCGCCGCCACTGCAGCGATGCCACGTTCCATTGTCACGATGATAACCTGTCCACGGACCCCTGCTGTGGCAGAGATGCCTGACTTTTTTTATCTAAAATTGAGAATTAAAAAAAATAGCACTAAAACCAAAAGAATTAAAAAAAAAAGAAAAAAGAAAAGAAAAAAACCGCACTGCTGCTGGAGGCAGTGAGGTGAACTGGGAAGGGTACTGGCCCCAGATCTGGGTTTGCATCTTGGCTCTTTGCTTACCAGCAGAATGCCCTTGACCCTTTTCCTAATTTCTCTGAGCTTTATTTTTGGCAAATAAGAATGTTTTTTCCTTCCTGGCAGATTTGCATTGAGGATTATATAAGCTAATATATATGGAAGCAAAGAATGTCAGCTTCCTTCCCATTATCTTGGAAAGCTTGACAATGTCCCCAGGAATGGTACAATGCCTGGGCCACAGACACCAGCCTCTAGATCCTTCCCACTGATCCCAGCAGGGGCTGTGGGGCTCTGATCAGTGAAGAGGTGGGAGATGGACTTTGCTTGGTGGAGGAAAAACACAAAGGTCATTTCTGAGAAGAGCAAAACAGCTAGTTGATTTATTTTGCACCAGAATCTCCTGGTGTGTAAGCCTCTGGAGATGGCTTTGCAGAACTGGAAAGAAAAGTGTGTTTATCATTCTTTCTTAAGTATATCTCATTTGCATTCCTAGGGAGCACCAAGTGTTGTGTTCCAAGAAAGGAAGATGTTTGGTGGACTGGCTCCCCTCATCTCCCACGCAAACCACTCATATTTTAATTTTTGTGTGGAGGTAGAAAAACGATTCTCCAGTGAGTCTCTACTACATGCCAGAGACTGAGATAGTTATTTTACATACTGTGGCAGACACAATAAAATTGGCTCACTTAGCACCCAGCTACCTTCTCCCTTTCCTTCTTTTATAGAGCCTAGAAATCTAAACACTTGACTTCTCAACACACTTTTCAGCTAGAGTGGCCATGTGACAAAATTCTGGCCAACAGTATAAAAGTGGAAACTTTGCAGGGAAGGCATTTCTTCCTAGATATAATGACAAAGTTTCAAGAGGAGAAAAGCCTTTGTTTCTTCTCCCTTCTTCCTTCCTCTTGCCTGGATATAATGTTTGAAGCTGCAGCAGCCACCTTGCAACCATGAGGCAAAGCATGAGGATGAAATCCAGCAGGCTAAGGATGGTGAGATGAAAGGTAGAAAGAGTCTGGCCCCTGATAGCATATTGTCTGTCACTGGAAACACAATCAATATCATAAGATGCAATGTTACTTAAGTATCATTAGGAAAGATAAAATGCTGCTAATTAAACTACAACTTGGCATTATTTGTAAGATGGATGCTGATTTCCAAAATGTTAAAATGTGGGGAAAATAATGTGGATCTTAGAATTGATGAGAATTAAGCAGGTGTCTGAGCCTTGGAATATCTACTTCCAGACTTCTTTTGTGATAACAATGAATTCTTAATTCTCCCAGGCATAGTTGTCCTGTTTTCCGTTACTTCCTGCCGAACACATTCCTAACATTAACTTCTCCCAGTCACTTCCTGAGATGGGTATTACTATCTGTATCTCACTAATGATTAAACTGAGGCATTAGAGGGCAATGGGCTTGCACTAGCACTCATAATTGCACCCCTCAGAAATAAAAGCTGAGCCCCCACACAGAGGCCGCCAAGTTTAGCGGTCTTGACCCCATATGCCATCTGCTCCACTGTTCTCCTGCCTCATGTGTGGCTTTCGTGACATAGCTACGAGGAACAGTCGATAACTCCATAGCCATGCTCTTGCCCCATTCCCCTGCTGGTGAAGATATCCCCCTGCAGCTCACCAGGACAGGACATTTGCTCCTGTGAGCTGGGAGCCGGGACCTCAGTATTCACCAACCAACCTGGTACAAGCTTTCTTAGTCGTCTCAGCAGTTTGTTTTCTTTGGCTGTTTCTTACTTTACTTTTCTTCTCTCTGTGGCCCTCCTCATCCTCTAAGGGGCAACAACAACAAAAGCATAGGAAACAAGAATGAGCAATTAATATGTGGAAGAAGTGCAATTCATTCTTTCCCGGGCTTGCTACTGATTTCCTACAAGCCTATAGGCTCCCAGGTTGTGTGGCTGGTGAGGCCACAGATGTGCTAAGAGAATCTTGCAGAAAAGGAATCCCTGGTCAAGAGCCAAGGGATGGGGGAAATGGGAAAGGTGGGCTTCTTCTGGTCAAAGACCACAGCCAGTAGGCAGTGTTTATGTCTCTAGCGTAAGGGAATGCTCCCTCCTGACTGATTTCTGTTTCCTAAAGTGGAAGCAGGAGGAAAACAACAACAAAAACGTTAAAAGGATGTTAAGGTTAAGTAATGAGGAATGGGCTCTTCCAGATTTCTGTTCTTTGACAGGTAAAATAAGTTGAGAATAGTAGGGGCAGATTAGATGGGATACTGATCAAATGAATACATTAGAACATTATTTTTCAGTGTGTGATTTACAGAATCAATTGAAATGCCATGGCAGCACATTAGGAAGCAAATCGTCCCTTTGGAAGTGACTCACACAAAAGGCTCCCATGCAACAGCAGGCAGGAACCGGTGCAGCAGCTCTCCCAGGGGCTTGGCAGGGAGGCAGCGCTTTGTTTAACGTGCGGCCAGTTGCGTTGGCATTCTTCTCAGGGCTGGACTAGGAGAATCGGGGGGTGGGGGCGGGAAAGGGTTGTGCCCCCTCCTCTGCCTCCCATCAGAGGCAGGAGTGGAGAAGTGGAAAAGACCTGCTGAGTTTTTCTTCACTGACACAAGGGAAGCACACGCAAATTATCTTTCTCGGAGAAAACCCATGAAGAACAGCATCCCCATCCATCCGTCCAGAGGGGTCACACAGTTCAACTTCTAGCTGGAGAAGTGAGTTTTAAAATGCCTCGGTCCAACAACCTCAGTCCAACTCCCGTCTGGCCTGGCATCCAAAACCGAAAAGTTCCCGTAAGTAATGTTATTAAGGAGCTGTGTACCTCACAGGAAGCCTTCAGATTGCAAACATATGTCCAAACTGCTGACTCTGTGTAAACGGATTGAATTACTAAGACTGTGTTGGACAGAGGCTGATTTTTGCACAAGGGAGTGGTGGAGACTTGCTACTTGAGTGTGTGCCAGGCTGAGTGGATCCATGGCTTCAGAGGGATTCAGGCTGCAAGGGGGTTCTTTAGTAAATTAGCTTGGATGGTAATTCGTTGCCTTTCTTCTTTCTGCCAGCCAACGATCAGTGCTCGTTTATCTTGACCCCACGTGGGGCGGTCCGCTGTCTTTGGCTATTTCATTACTTGTCTGTAGGACCTGTTCTTGTCTCTCTTTCAAAGTACCCACCACCCTGCTATGAACTTCATGGGCTCAGTAGATTTGCAGACTGCACACTGCTGTAAGTTTTTAATATTAAACTTTTCATTTTGAGAAAATTGTAGATTCATATGCAGTTGTAAGAAGTAACAGAGAGTCCAGGTACCCTTTACCCAGCTTCTTCTAATGGTGACATCTGGCAAAACTGCAGTACGATATCACAATCAGGATACTGACATGAATACATTCAAAGAATAGAATATTTCCATCTCCACAAGGCTTCCTAGTGTTGTCTTTTTATAGCCACACCCACTTCCCTCCTGCATTAGCCTGCTGCTAATCTGTTCTCCATTTCTATAATGTTGTTATTTCCAGAAAGTGAGATAAGTGGAATCACCCAGTATGCGGTATTTTGGGATTGCCCCTCCTGCCCCAGTATAATTCTCTGGCGATCCATCCAAGGTGTTGCCTATGACACTAGTTGCTTCCTTTTTATTGCTGGGACATATTCCATGGTATGGATGCACTATGGTTTGTTTAACCACTCATCTGGTGAAGGACATCTGGGTCATTTCCAGGTTTTGGCTATTATTAATAAAATTGCCATGAATATTTGTGTATGGGTTTCTTTGTGAATGTAAGTCTTCATTTCTCTGGGATAAATAGCCAAGGAGGGAAATTGCTGGGCTGCATGGTAGTTGCATGTTCAGTTGTTTAAGAAACCACCAAGCTTTTCCAGAGTTGCTGTACCGTCTTGTGTTCCCCTCAGCAATGCAGGCATAATCCAGTTTCTCCACAGCCTCTCCAGCATTTGGTGTTGGCACTCTTTTTTATTGTAGTCATTCTGATAGGTGTGTGTGATAGCTTATTGTAGTTTTAATTTGTGCTTCCCTAAGGGCTAGTGAAGTCGAACATCTTTTCATGCGCTTATTTGCTTTCTGAATATCCTCTTTGTTGAAATGTCTGTTCATGTCTTTTGTCACTTTTATAATGGGATTGTCTGTGGGTTGGGTTTTTTTGTCTTTTCACTGTTGAGTTTTGAGAGCCCTTTAGATATTATAGATGCTAGTCCTTTGTTAGATATGTGGTTTGCAAATATTTTCTCCCAGTCTTGTCATTCTCTTAATAAGGTCTTTTGTGGAGGAAAAGTTTTCCATTTTGAGGTCTAATTTTTCAAATTTTCCTTGTGTGGATCATGCTTTTATTATCAAGTCTAAGAACTCTTTGCTTAAACCCAGACCCCAAAGATTTTCTTCTATGCTTTTTTTCTGAAAGTTTTGCAGCTTTTCATTTTACATTTAAGTCCATGATCTGTTTTGAGTTAATTTATTTTTGTATAGGGCATGAGACTTAGGTTGAGGTACTCTTTTTTTTTTTTTTTTTTTTTGCCTTTGGTTGTCCAGTGGCTCCAGCACCATTTGAAAAGATATCCTTCATTGAATTGCTGTTGTACCTTTGTCAAAAATCATTTGGGAATATTTGTGTGGGCCTATTTCTGGGTTTTCTATTCTATTTCAGTGACCTATATGTTTGTCTTTCCCCCAATACAAAGTAGTCTTGATCACTGTTGCTATATAATATGATATAATAAGTCCTGACATCACGCAGACTGCTTCCTCCCACTTTATTCTTCTTACAGCTTCTTTTGTCTTGGATGATTTGCTAGATTTACATGCAAATATTTCCTTTTTTGATTGATTATAGATGGTATTATACTTTTAATTTCAGTGTCTACATGTTCATTGCTAGTATAAAGAAGTGCAGTTGAATTTTGTATGCTTGTCTTTAACTTATAACCTTGCTAACCTCACTTATTAGCTCTAGGAGTTTTTTGTAGATTCCTTGAGAATTTCTACATAAACAATCATGTCATATGCAGAAAGGGAGAGTTTTATTTCTGCCTTTTCAACCCATGCATCTTTAATTTCCTTTTCTTGGCTTATTGCACTATCTAGAACTTCCAGTTATATGTTGAACTAGAGCAGCCTTCTTTAGGCTAACCATTATATCATGCAGGATGCTTTTGACTGCAAATAACAGAATACCTTATTGAATTTTTCTTAAATTAAAGAGAAATTAATTTTCTCCTTGCAGAAGACATCTGAAGGTATATGGTTCAATGCAACTCAGTTACGTCAGGGTCTTGGCTATTCTTTGAGACTCTCTTGGCTTTCACTTAGGGGTTCAAGTTGGCTGCTGAGGTTCCAAGTGCCACAAGGTAGGCAGGAAGTAGAGGATGCTTTTTATCATGAGGAAAGCCTTTTGTCTTGTTGGCCGATATTAGAGCAAATGTCTAACTCTAAATCAATCTGGCAAAGGGAAAGGAAAAAGGAATAGAATTCCCATGAATAGTTTTGCCATTGTTTCTCAACAGTGCTTGTTTATTGACATTTTGAAAAACAAGACTTTGTTGTTCAGGATGGCCCCGCTTACTGCAGGACTTTCAGCATCCCAGGCCTTACTTGCTAAGTGCCAGTGGTACGCTCCAGTCATTGTGACAACTTTTTCCAAATTTCCCCTGGGGAGCAATCCCACTTCCCATTGAGAGCCATGATGATTCATCTCCTGGGGCTGGGTGCATTCTTGCCAGGAATATCTCAAGGAAAAGGGAGGAAAATGCTATTTGAGTAGATAACCCAAAGTGTCAGCCTTTGGAGGGGAGGACACATCTTCAAGTGGAACCAGAAAAATAATTGGATCCAGGGGAACCCCAGCTTTCTCTCTCAGGACCTCCAAATCCAGTGGGAATTACTTTTTCTAGTATCAGTTACCTCCAAGGTGGCAATATGGGGCCCAGTTTTCCTACCAACTCTGCTGTATGTTGAGAGGCTGTGCACTGGGAGAGGGAAATTGTTCTTTACCAGGCTCTTCTCTTTCTCCCTCTGGGATTAAGAAATAGAGGCTGGGAAAGATCAAAGAAAGTTGCCCAACGTCTGGTTCTGGAATCTTCATAATTAGCTACAACACCATACAACTTCTGCAGTAAAATAAGCCTTTGTTTGTGTTAGAGGTTCCCCCTCATGAGTTTTGCAATGATTAATAGGTCATAAGGCCATGCCTATGAGCGCGGAGGTAGCCCATCTCCCCCCAAGAATGAACAAAGGATCCATATCACAGTGGGAGTGGAGCAGATAAGGACCTTCACCCCTTCTGGGCCCAGGCACCACCAACCCCTCCTGCATTCCAAGAATACCCCACCACCTAGCCATACACGGGAAAAATTCACTTTTACAGCCCCTTATTGGCCCCAGGCTATACTCGGATCCTAATCCCCTCCCCACAGACTAATGTTTCCCTGCTTATTGATATACTGTATAAAGTCATATATACAGTCATATAAAGTCTATTTTTCAGACCCCTTCCAATGGGAGAGCTTCTCAATAAACTTCCTGCCTGTAATAATCAGTCTCCATGCCCCACGTTGGGTACTGTTTTTCTCCAACATTTGGTGCCCAAAACCCGGATCTGGGGTCTCTGAGACTGACTGATTGGTAAGGAATCTCTGCCCTGCTGCTGCTGAGAATCCATCCAACACCATACACTGAATCATAGCTGGGTGAGTCAAGGATTTCTCTGCCAGAGGATCCTGCTCTCTCTCTCTCTCTCCCTTTTCCGTTGTCCAGGACAACCTGCCAAAAATCCTAGCGCAAGGTCAGTGATCCTCACAGGCCCTGGGGGCCACAATTAGTGGGAGGCCTGTGTCCTTGTGGGAAGAGACACTTTGGCTCTGGAGACATCCAGCTCCAAGCATGGTCTACTGTTTCCTTGGAGATTTCTGACTGATTCGGGGACACCTACCTCGCTCAGAGTCTCCCCCTGTTTTAAGAATACTTAGTTTCACCCACACTACCTAAAATGGGAAATTCAATTTCAGACCCCCTTGAAAAGCACACCTATAGGCTGTCTCCTTCACAACCTTAAAATCCTGTACCCAAAAGGAGATATTAAACCCAAAAAATTCATTTTCTGTTTGACCTCTGTGTGGCCCCAATATGAATTGGACAGTGAGAGTCAATGGTCAGAAAATGGCACTTTCAATTTCTAAGTTTTCTGAGACGTAAAGAACTTTATCCAGCACAGCAGTGAGGGGCCTTAGGCTCCTTACGTGCAGGCCTTCTTTTCATCTTTGTAACTGCCCCTCCTGTCAATTCTGTTCTTACCAAATTCTTTTAACCAAAAACCTCCTCAAAAGCTTTCTTCTTCCTCCCTTCTGTCCCCCAAATCCCCACAAAACCTCAACTTTGATCCAGCCCTGCGCTCCAGCCTCCTTCCCCAGCTCCTGTCCTTCCTCTCCAGAAAGTGGCTGAGGCAGAAAACATTATGCATTTTCACATCCCCTTCTCCCTCTCTGATCTCTCCCAAATCAAACACATTTGAGATCCTATTCCTCTGGTCCTTCTCATTTTATCAAAAATTTCAATACCCAGCTGCCCCTAATTATCTTACTTGACAAACCTACGATTGCTCGCCTCTTACAAGTAAGCTTTTAGCTGACTCCTAAATCTGTCTAATTGTGCTCCTAAAAAGCAATGATCCAAAATATATGTGTTAAATAGCTGTCTATCTAAACTGCTGAATTAAAACTTAACTGCATTTATAATGCTCAAATATTCCTAACTGTTGCTGATTACTAGTAACAAGCTTGCATATTACAAGCAACACTGCTTCCAGAAGAAAAAAAATCTTAAAAGCAGTAAAATAAAAAATATGAAATAGTGAAAAGCCTAAAAATAACCATACCAAAGGAGTAAGAATTTTAGTCAAGTTAATGGGATTTATGTTTCTGTTGGTGTGTCATAACTCTTGTTATGTTTGTCTGTTTATTCAGTGCCAGTGCATATTTTAAACCTCCATATGGTAATATTAAATTGATAAATAAAAATTCTTAAAAGAGCTCTATTCAAATGGCCAAAAACTAAATAAGCACATATTAATAAATATGTATGCTAATAAGATAAATTTGCATTATGTATATTAAATCTTTAAAGTGATGAAAATTGTAAGTCTTGACTAATGAAGTTACTACAAATCTCTTCATAAAAAATAGTTCTTGCCTAAATTGAAGTGAATAGTTTATTTTTCTTCATAGAATGAAATGAAGGAGGTGAAGCTTAAATGGATATTGAAAGAAGTAAAAAGTTTGTAGGAGTGCTGACTGAAATTTGATAAGTTTGTTCAAGAAAGTACGTTTTGTCCTAAGATAAGATGACTGGTTTTCATAAAATCAGAATGGAAGTACGTAGGACAAAACTTGAATGCACATGGCAAGTTGTAGAAGGTATTGTGTTAGCATTAAGTAAGGGAATGTGTTCTGTGAAGGCAGTTTGTCTTGAAATGAAGGAACTATACTCTATGTGGTTATGAATAGTTAAAAGAAGTTTGTAGAAGCATTGCTTGAGCTGGGCTATTATGAATGGCTAATTACAGGAAATCATTGTTAAACAGAAACCGAACTGATGCATAACAGGAAAACCTGTCAGAGGCCACCTCAATCTGCATATTAAAGTGGTGATAGGGAGAAGATAATTTTGATTCCATCGGGAATCTTAGGTTTTCATAAAATAATGGGAAAAGTAGTTTTTCCTGCACTGCTAAAATAAAATACCTGTTAATTAATGTAATCATAGTAATTGCATGTTGTAAGAAATTTGCTTTGAGACAGTTCCCAAAATCGTTTTAGTAACTTATGTATGTAATGTGTATAGAATGCATTTTTATTATTGAGAAAAAAGACAGTAATTTTGTCCTAAAATAAAATGACTGGTTATAAAAAAAAATGTTAAAATATAAAACATATAAATATAAGACAAAACATGAATGAATGCAGAAAATTCATGAAAAAGAAATTTTTGTAGTTAAAGTTGAGTAAAATTTATTGGGTCTATCTATAAAGTTTTAAAAGCTGTAATATCAAATAGTATAGTGATGCTAAGTTAAAATTTTGTTCTTTCTCTGTTAAAATAACAAAATTCCCTAAATCAGTGGTCTGTTTCAGTAAAAGTTTGCAAAAATTCTTTCTCCTGACTAATCAGTATACAAAAGAAAAAATCTCTTTTATTAAAATATCTTCTTATACTTTAACCTTATCATTTCCTTGGCTGTTTAAGAAAAATAAATCTTATCACTTTTTAAAGAACATATTGTTCAAACCTGTCTTCTCAGAGTCAAATCCTGAAAAATATCTTTTTTGCCTTGGGGAAACTGTGAAAGAATAGAATAGTTGAGTTCATTTGATATATTATAAGTTGAATGGAAAGTGTTTAAAAGTGTTATGAAATTAGAAGAGATTCCTTAACCCTCTGTTAATCAAAGCTGTATGAGTAAAATGTTCACATGAATACTTAAAGAGTGCATAAAATTCCTATAAATCTACAAATGTTTTGGCATATTAGATAAAGTATAGTGTTGTTAATCATGGTTTTAATTATTTTTTTTTAAATGGTATGTGTCACAGAAACACCTCTCTGACTAAATCAAGAGGCGGATGCTTTAGCTCGTGTTCATCTGATTTCCCCCACCTCCGCTAAAGAAGCAGCTCTATGGCTGCAGAAAAATGGTTGCCATTGAGGGCTGCCAGAGGTGGTGCATAACAGTAGATTATCGTGAATTAAAGTAACATCCCAACATCTTCTGTAACATCTTCTGTAACAGACCCAAATATTGCAAGTTTGCTTCAAAAATTAATATCCAGTTATGTCACTACCACTTTGTTTTAAAGCTTACTAAGGCTTTCTTTAGTATCTCTTTAGGCAAGTCAAGCCCGCATGCATTCACCTTCATGTGAGAGGCCATCAGTGGATTTTGGTGGATTTTGCAGTGTTTCCCCAAGGCTGTATGCATAGCCCAGCCATCTGTCCTGGCCTGGTGGCAAAGATTCTGGCTGCATGGAAAAAAACCTGTGGCTGTAACACTATTGATGGAATTATGTTAACCAGCAATCTTTTTTTCAGAATTAAAAAAGCATCAGAGACAATGGTATCTTACCTTAAGAGCCTGAAATGAGCAAACAATTGGAACAAGCTACAAAGTCTTGGCTGTCTATCAAATTATTAAATGTTGTTTAGTTGAGTAAAACAAAAAACGGTACCCTCTGCTGTAATTGATAAAGTACAATGTTTTCTCATATTAATAGAGTTTATAATATTGTTGGGGTACTGAAAACCCTTCATCCCTCATTTAGCTCAGATATTAAAACCATTATGTGTGTTAATCAGAAAAGGTTGTACATGGAAATGAGAAACTACCCCCCCACCCCAGCAGGCTGCTTTTTACGAAAAAAAAAAAAAAAAAAGAGCACAGAGGGCAATAACACAAGTTTAAGCAGTAAGAGGGGTGGGTGAACCTTAACTTACCCTATAAATTGTATGTAGCCAGTACTGATATTGGCTTTGGGCAGCGTTTGTGGCAGAGGCAACATTTTAAACAAATATCCCTTGGGTTTTAGTCACAACTGGGAGAAGAAGCCAGAGTACAATATAGCCCCTTAAAAAAAAACCAACTATGTGCAGCATACCACGCCCTGTTGCCAGTCACTCTGAAGACTGCCATCCCTATCCAGGGGTGGATTGCAGATACTAAAAACAAGACAGGAACAATGAACTGCTGTGTGCTGCCCTCTGTGGGGAAGACATCTGTGGAAGAACACCTGGGACGCCTGCCAGCAGCGACAGGTAACTGTCTATCGTATCCTGGCCCCCTCCTTCAACATCTCTTTTGGGATTGTTGAGGCAGAAGCCTTCACGAAGATCTAGAGTCATACCACTGAGACCCAAAAAGCAGCAGAGTGGCTCCACTGAAAAGGTGAATTTTGTGGGTACCAGACCTTGTGGTGCCTGGCCCAGCAGTTCCAACTGCCTGTCACTCTCCAGCAGCTCATGAACATCACCCACGCGTGTCCTTTATGCTCCCTCCAACGATTGCAACATCGGTCCCCTCCTGCTCTCAGAAGGGGCAAGTTATGCTTTCAGTGCTGCAGACACTGCAACGGGACTCTTATAACCAGATCCCTAAGATGCTTAAAGCATTGAGATTACGATGTTAAAATGCCAGCTGCCCCACAGCCCCAAAGGAAGAAGTAATAATAATTTATTGTTGCCTATGCATCAAACTATACAAACTGGGAAAAATAAAATCATTTTAACCATAGACCTATGTAGCCCTACTGGTTGGGAATCTTAAATCCACGAAAAATAAAAATCACTCAAAGCCACTGTTAAATATATAATCTTATTAATCCTTCTCCTCAGACTCCTGGAGGTGATAACCTCACAGCTCACCCTAAATTTCATAGTTAATTCCTATCCTGACCACAATTATAACTCTTATTCTCCTCATATCAGCAGGTCTGCACATCTTCCGTGCAATAACTCAGTTTATCCAAACAGCCGTCCGAAATGTCACCATGTTCATATACATGATCTTCTCCTGCTGCAAAAATACAGTGTCAACCGCTGAGCCAGAAGTCACAATATCTCAATGTCGAAAGAGGAATGATAACTGAATCCCACAATGCCCCATAACAGTAGAAAGCAGCCACATGATTGACACACCCACCAACCCGCTCTCCCTCTCCACCCAAACATATCAAAAAGAGTTGGGAATGGTAACCCATTTAGCAAAATAATCCCCTGTGGCCCCGATCGGCGCTGGCAGGTCTCCTCTGCCCCAATAACAGATGACCCCAAACCCCCAACCCTGTCCCTAATGCTACAGGATGTACTGATCTTAAAACTAACCACGAGAATGTCACAAGATAGTGGGAGGCAACTGCAATCATAAATGAAACTTATTGTTTTTATATTAGCAAAACCGGGCAGGTAGAAGAAAATCTATGGAAACCACTTATGGTTATCTTCATTTCTTTCTTCCTTTACTTCACTCCTAAAATCAATCCTTTTGTCTATTAAAACACCACTACTGATAGTATTGCTGCTGCTGCTTTTTGGTCCGTGTCTCTTACAGCTTCTTGTCCCATTCACATGCCAAATCATACAATCAACAACTCAGGAATGTGTGACAGCATCTCCTTGCTACACGAATGCCAATACCAACCTCTTCAGGACCAGAAATCAGAACCCACTGGACAGAGCAGAAGGGAACACTTCGCCACCCTATAACAGCAGTGAGTAGCCAGACTGAGTCGACGTCCCGAATGCCCTCACCCTTCCGTCCTGCCCAGTATTCCCATTACTTAGGTCTTTCATCATATCTATCTATCTATCTATATATAATCAAAGATTTAGGAATGTTAGAGGCTCCCCCTTATGAGGTTTGCAATGATTAATAGGTCATAAGGCCACACCTATGTGCACGGAGGCAGCCCTTCTCCCCCCAAGAATGAACAAAAGATCCATATCACAGTGGGAGTGGAGCAGATAAGGACCTTCACTCCTGCTGGGCCCAGGTGCCACCATTCCCTCCTGCATTTCAAAAATACTCCACCTCCTAGCCCACTACCCTTTAGCCACATGTGGGCAGAATTCACTTTTACAGCCCCTTATTGGCCTTAGGCTGTACTCAGACCCTAAGCCCCTCCCCACGGACTAATGTTTCCCCGCCTATTGATGTACTGTATAAAGTCACATCCACCATCTTCCACAGGTGGGCTGAAGTCTATTCTTCAGACCCCCTCCACTGGGAGAGCTTCTCAATAAACTTCCTGCCTGCAATATCAGTCTCCACGTCCCAGTGGATGCTGTTATTTGTTCAGAGTGGACCAACAAGACATTCTCCAAAGGCCAGGTCATTCCTCCTAGTTTGTGCCCACAATTTGGTTGGCTCCGTACAGTTGGAGGAAATATAGAGGAAAGATGAATAAATGTACTCCAGTAGTAGATGACTTGAGAAGGGATAAGAGATGAAGACTATGATTCAGCCATATTATTTTGCTTTTTCTAAAAAGAAAACTCCTTATTAGAGCAACAGTTTAAATATTAGGCTATGTCTTAATTATAACCTAGGTTTTACAGTTCTTAAGAAAGATATGATTAGGGCAAAATTAAAATAAGGCAATGAGTATAAGTTGTCTTCCTCAAGTACTGTTTTCAATTACCTCTCATCTAAACTTTGGCTTTCTTTACTCTTTTACATTTCCTAAGTGTTTCCAAGCATGGTAAAGCCTTTTGCCTATGCAAGGTTTCCAGGAACCCAAACTAGCCACTGGCAGCTTTGGTGTAGAGCCATTCTTAAGGAGGCAATTTCCTGGCATTTCTCCTTGGCCTGTGTTGAGTTCTTTATGGCTAACCTCTCCATGCTTTTGTCAACCTGCCTGTCCATCCATCCATCCACCCACCCACCCACCCACCCATCCATCCAATCAGCTCTTTATTCAACAGTGATTGATTGAATGACTGCTTAATATGGCCCTACTATGTTTTAAATACCGCATTATGTTCAGAAAAGATTTTCACTGAAGGGATAGTTTCAGGTAGTTTCAGATTGCTTTTCTCATGTTCTTCAACTTTTACTTTTGTAGCTCAGAACAGAACAATATCCGCAACATGGTCCACGCTCAGTAATGCTTGTGGAACTAAATTGTGCTGTTCCTCTTTCAGAAGGTGATATAATCTTCTCTTGATTCAGAATAAGTTTACCTAGATGATTACATCACTAGCATTGTATTCCTCTGGCTTCTTCCTCTCAAAGGGACAGATTGTATTGAAAAGTCAAAACGTATTACTTACATTATGCTGTTTCTCTACTAAGATCACTTTCATTCCAGATGAAATTCTCCTGGTCCTTCAACGTCAAGTTCAAATATCAATAAACTGAAGAGGCCTATCCTGACCTCTTCAAGTTCTCATGTGGGGTTAATCATTCTCTTACTTTGTTCTGGTATCATCCTTTCCATTCTTTGATCTGCCTGTTCATTTATCTTTCCATCATCCATCCATCCATCCATCCATCCACTCAGTTATTCTTACTTTCAACAATGACTTATTGAACACCTACTTACTATGACCCCCTATGTTTTCTGCTCCACAGTGTTCAGCCAAAAGCTCATATGGTTTGTCTAGTTTCTCGAATATGTCTTTGCTTCCTCCAATAGGTTAAGAGCCCCTCAGCAGTGCCAGGAAGGAGACTTATTGCTTTCTTTGTATCCCAAGTGCCTGACACAGAGGAAGGTTGTTCAATCAATATTTGAAGAACTGTATTAACCACCCAGTAGGGCCTGTCTTACCTTCAAGCCTGCTTTAACAGGCATTACTTTTCCCGTTTTAAGTTTCAAAAGACATTTTAAAAATATAGAGAGACAATAGTTTCAACAGAGTATGAAAGAGGATGCAAAAAGAGAAAAATAAATCAGGGGATGGTTTGCATGAATCGTCAGAGGGAGTCACCGTCGTGATTGCAGCACCTTGGATTGATTTGTCCCAATCCCTGAGAAGGGTTTGATTGCCTCATTATATGTATGATCTTTATCATCCTTTTCCTTTTTGGTATTCCACATATGGCTCTGATATCCTTCCTGCTTTATAGGTGAAAATACTCAAACTCAGAATGTGCTAGTGGCATACCCCATCTCACATGGCACATCAGAAACTGAGACATAGGGATGAAAGGGCACTTTTAGATTTTAATCGTTCAATCAAATCAAGATATCATCATCACCAGCATCTCGTATTTACTACTTATGGAGCCAAGAACTTTACATGCATTATCTTTTCCCCAAGATTTTATTTTGAAAAAAATTTCAAACCTGCAAAAAAAATTGCAAGAATATAAGAACATTGAGTTTCACTAATTGCTTTATTACTTCCACCTAATTTCTTATACTTAGTGTCACATTTTTACTTTATTTCTCTCTCTACATAATTTTTTATCAACAATTTGAGAGTTACTTGCAGTTATTGTGATACTTCATTCCTAAATATTTCTGCAAATATCTCCTCAGAACAAGGGCATTCTTGTCCATAACTAAAATACAATTATCATCCTCAGGAAATTTAACATTAAAAGAATTCCATTATCTGTTTTACAGTTCTTATTAAAATATCTCCATTTCCCAATAATAATCCTTCCTCCCTCCCTCTCTCCATCCCTTCCCTTCTAATCAGGATTAATCAATAGCCACACATTGCATCTACTTGCAGTATTTCTCTAGTCTCCTTTAATCTAGAACAATTCCTCGGCTTATTTTTTTTCTTTCATGACACTGACATTTTTGTAGTCCAAGTTAGTTGTTTTGCAAAATGTCCCTCAGTTTGGATTTGTGTTTCCTCATGGAAAGATTCAGGTTAAGCACTGTTGGCAAGATTGTTACATAAGTGATTTTGTATCTTCAACTCATCCCGTCAGCGGCATAACATGTCAATTTATTGCTTTCATTGATGAGGTTATAATCACTTGACTAAGGTAGTGTTTGCCAGATTTCTGTATAGGTACCATTTCCCTTTGTAATTACTAAGCAATCTGTGGGGTGATACGTTGGGGCTGTGTGACTATTTCCCCATAAGTCTTTCAACCAGTTGTTTTACCATCCATGGATAATTGGGCATTATCTTTTTAACCCAATAGGGTAGATGCTATTGTTGCCCATACTTGCACAATGAGGAAACTTAGTTTTACAAAGGGAAAGAAACTTGCTCAGGGTCTTACAGCTAGTAAAGAAAAGAGCTGTACTTTCAATTTCTGTCTGGCGGTCTCTACAGCCTGTACTCTTACTACTTCCTTCATTACACCTCCTGGGGTAGTTTCTCAACTCTTTTGCTCCAGGCAAGACAAGAAAAAGTGATATTTAAGATCATATAAGACAATTTATTTCACCTCTACAATTGATTCTCTTCCTTCTTACTCCCTAAGCACTTTTTTTGCTGAAACTTGATCTTCTAAATTCACCCTTCTCTATTACCTGCAACTTGGTGAATAAATTATGCCTTTGTCTAATGGACTCTAGACTGCGGAGTTCTGCTTTGATTTGATTCCAGGGTGCCCAGGACACTGGCCTCTTGCCGGCACCACACTGTCCCTGGCATAATTAAACTTGGTAATGGTCCATTGGAGCATGAGAAAGACAAGTGCGTAAGTCCATGGAGATGATTACAATGAACTTCTCCCTGGGTTCCTTCATAAAGGGGGACTTTAGGGATCTAGGGATGGGGGTATGGTGTCAAATTTGCCTGTCAACAATTAACCACAACTTGTTAAAATAGGAGCGTTCACCTAATCCAATTCCCTTCCTTTGTAGTTGAAGAAATTGAGCCCTAGAATGGTAAGTGGACTGCCCAGGCCATAGCTGATGACTGACAGACCTAGGGCTGGAACTAAGGATTCCAGGCTTCCTATGCTACAAAATCACAATGGTTATGTTCTTGCCTCACCCTTGCCTGGACCAAGAAAAGGTCCAGCATGCCCAGCCCTTGCTCTTTCTGCTGCTCTTTCCTACCTCTTCCCTTCTTGGGATCCTTTAGAAGGCATTCACTCATTCTTTCCTCTTTCTTTCATTGGTTTGTTCATTCATTTTTTTTTTTTAAGATTTTATTTATTTCTCTCCACCCCCTCATTGTTTGTGCTCCCTGTCTGTTCCTTGTGTGCTCATCTTCTTTTTTTTTTTGGGGGGGGGAGGCACTGGGGACCGAACCTGGGGTCTCCCATGTGGGCAGGAGACACCTAATCACTTGAGCCACCTCTGCTTCCTGCTTTGTTGTATCTCTCATTATGTTTTCCTCCTTGTGTCTCCTGTTGCATCATCTTGTTGCATCAGCTTGCCATGCCAGCCTGTCATGTCAGCTCGTTGTCTTGTTCGTCTTCTTTAGGAGGCACCGGGAACTGAACCTGGGACCTCCCATGTGGTAGGTGGGAGCTCAATTGCTTGAGCCACATCTGGTTCCCAATTCATTCATTCTTAACTAACATTTATTATGCTTCTGCTGTGTGCCAGATTCCTTGCTAGGCACAGGAGGTACACGGCAAAGAGAAACACAGTATTGGCCCTGGAGGAGGTCACCACTTAGGCGGGGAGGGAAGTATAACTCAACAACCATGGGATGATGCGCTAAGTACTGGGGTATGTTGCACTTTGGGTGCTCTTGGGGCACAGAAAAGAGGAGAATGCCTGAGATTATGTGGATTCTCCAGAGTTTTCTGGAGAAGTTTGGACTTCTAAAGGGAAGGGAGGAAAAGTATAGGGAGCAAAGGATGAGTCAGAAGGGCTTGTGTTGAGGGGACTCTGGAAGGGACCCAGAAGCACACCCTTTCATAGATTCAAGTAATTAGGGTGGCTGCGGAGGCCTAAAAGCTGATTATTGGCTTATCTCAGTTTGAGGGTTTAGGCAAGAGCATGAGCCTTCTCAAGTGGCGCAGCAGTTTGTGCTGGGGGAGCCACGGCAGAGGGAGCCAGGAGGAAGTTGGGGCGAGGATGCCGGGAAGCCTGGACACTGTCGCCCAGAGGGAACGAGCCATGGCTCTGGCCGGCCGTGCGAGGCCCTGTGATCTTCTCTGCTTGCTGTCCAGTCCCCTGCACAACAGACGCTCAGTTATGGGACCTAAACTAAGCCTGGCTCTTATTCTGCACAAGGGGTTAATCACATCACAAGCTGGAAGGAAGGAGTATGCTGTGCTGATTAGACCAAGGCCTGGGCCGTGAAAAGTTCTGGCTGCTTTTTCCTAGTGCTGCCACCGACAGATTGTACACTGCAGGCCAATTAGGAAACATCTGCTCACCTATCAGAGTGCTGATGTGATGACTTCACAGGGCATGGCCTTGGGCTAGAGGCCTAAGTACATTTGCTGTACCTCCCTTGAGTCTCAGGCGGCCTCCTTCCCCTAACAACAGTCAGCAACAAAAATGACAATAAAATGAGATTTTACTCTGCCGGACTGTTTTAAGTTATTTACACAGATTACCCTTTGAATCCTCACAGTAATCCAGATCATTAGGTACGGTTAAGAGTCCCATTGTGCTCAGGAAGAAACTGAAGCACAGACAGGGTAAGTAACTTACCGAAGGTCACACAGCTAATAAATAAGGGGAACAGGACTGAGTCAGGCAGTGAGGTTTCTGAGCCCTCACTCCTACCCATGGGGCCACATTGCTTTTTGTCCCAGGAGGCGGTGACTTGGGCCGGTGTCCTACAGCTTGTAAGAGTCTGTAATTATGTTATGGGTTGTTGTGCATTGGACTAGAAACTCCATGAGGGCAGGGAACAGGTCTGTCTTGTTCACCACTGGACTCCCAGAGCTGTACTTGGCACATAGTAGGTGTTGAATACATATTTTGGGCTGAATGAATAGCCATGGGTCAGGCCACGTAGCTCATTTCATATTCTGCCAATTATGCTAGCAGGGCAAGCTGATGAACACAGGCCATTCTCTGATCTGCATTTCTCAGTTACATGAGCTCTCTGAGCTCCGGGTTCCAGAGAGTCGGCTTTGGGGAAATTTGCCAGAGCTGTTATTTTCTTTGCCCTTGCCAGCATTTTTCTTTCATCTCCTACAGCCCACACTCATTCTTCAACTTACTTCTTCAGTAGATATTTAATGAGCACCCATTTTGTGCCAGATGCTATTCTAGACAGAGCAGTGAACAAGACAGATAAAAATTCCTTCCCATGTGGTGCTTGCAACCCATTGGAAGAGACAAACAAACAATAAATAAAATGCATAGTATGTACAATGGACTGTGTGTTTAGAAAGGGCGGTATGAGGTGTCAGGCAGAGAGTGGAAATTTTAGATAGAGTAGCAGGTCAAGGCGTCTTTGAAAAGGTGACAAATGACAAAAGACTGGGAGGAAGGGAGGTGGCAAGTCATGCAGGTATCTCAGGGAAGAGCTTTCATGGCAGAGTGAACAGCAAGTGCAAATGGCCTGAGGCAAAACCAGGATGGAGGTTAGAGGAAGGGTGGGAAGGGCAGTGTGGCAGGACTAAAGTGAGAGACAAGAGAGACAACGAGAAAAGTTAACGGGTCCAAAAAAAAAAAAAAAAAAAAGTTAACGGGTCCAGCTACGTTAGGTCTTGCAGGTCACAATAAGGCCTGACTTGAACTCTGAGTGGATGGAAACCACCCGAGGGTTTTGGCAGAGGAGGGACATGGCCTGACTTTCCGACTCATTCTGTGATGGAGCTATGTGCATACGTGGCTCTCCTCGGCACACATGGGGGACGTCTCAACACATGCCGGTCAGATATGAAACAAACGGAACAAAGAATACAAAACAAGCTGAGCAAGATGCATTCTGAACCGAGGGAAGAGGTGAGCTTTATGGAGCAGGAGCCTTTTGGCCAAGGCTGGAAATGTTTTCCACAGGTAGAGAGGGAGAAAGAACATCAGGCTGAGAGAGGGACAGAAGCAGAGGTAGGGAGGCGTGAAACTGTAGGGCAAATTCAGAAAGCACCAAACAGACAAATGTTTCCTGAGCCAAAGGAAGGGGCAGCCAGAACTGAAGATGGGGGTCCAGACCATGCCAGGATGTGCCTGTCATGAACTGAGCTTGGATTTGCCCTTGCTGGGTTGTGCATGTCCCTTTGGGGGTCCGTTAGCTCAGACAACCCTGGTCTGGGGTCTGTGAGGGCAGCGGGTGTGCCAAGGGGGCTCTGTGTGCTGCAGGCCATGCCTCGTGCCGTGGCCATGAGGGAGCACTGTGTATTCTGTAAACTGCACCTGGAGAACAGCTTTCATGTATAGAAGTGGGAATTACTCTAATACTTCACAGAAGCCTTTGGGGGATTCCCCTTGGTGGAACACTCTGGCATTGCACAATGAAAGGTTTAGCCGTTTACTCTGGTATATCCTAACAGGTGCCTGTGTCCAAGTTGGAATCGGCTCCGATTATATTCTGCTGCTCATCTAACCCCGCCCGCTTTTATGTAAAACCGATCAGCCATGAAGCTCCTGGGTTCACTTCATCTCATCTCCTGTGCTGGAGCAAGCTGGCAGAGTCCAGACATGACCTGCTGTACCCCTAAGTGGTCGTAGCTCCACTGCAAGGGATGAGTTACAATGATGTAAGAATTCCTTCTAGAAGGATGAGCTGAGGCTTCTCCTTCTTAGCCAGCAAAGTGGACCATCTGAGAGGTCTGGCATTGAACCATTCTGCTCCTAAGTATGTGGTGGGGGTGCTGGTGCGGGGGGGGGATGACCTGCAGGAGGCCCTTTCAAAATGGGCATGAAAATCCATGTCAAGTTGAAGGTCGTCAGCCATTCATTTGAGGAAATGGGCTTGTTCCCAGGCTCCCACCTTCTGTCCTGACTGTGTCGCTAACAGGCTAGCCCACCCTGTTGCTTTTCCTTTTGAAAAAAAATGAATGGACTGTATTATTTAGAGTACTATTAAGTTTCTGGAAAATTGAGCAGATAGTACAGAGAGTTCCCAAGAAAACCTTCTCCCCATTATTAGCATCTTGCATTAGTGTGGTACTTTTGTTGCAATTGACGAGCCAATAGCAATATACTCTTACTAACTTTAGTCCATAGTTTACAAGAAGGCTCCCTCCCTGCGCAGGCAGTTCTGTAGGCTTCAACAAATGTGTAATGCCATGTATCTACCATCAGCGTATCATACAGAATAATTTCACTGCCCTAAAAATGCCCTATGCTCCACCTTTCCTCCCTCCTCCCAGGCCCCTGGCAACCATCCATCTTTGTACTGCCTCTATAATTTTGCCTTTTCCAGAATGCCAGAGAGTTGGAACCAGACAGCACGTTCCCTTTCCGACTCTTTCCCTTACCAGCACGCATTCACAGGTCCTCCAACACCATCAGCCATTCATTTGAGGGAATGGGCTTACTCCCAGGCACCCACCCGCCTCCCTGGCTCTGCATGAAGCAGGCTGTTGGGTCATGTTGCCTTTTCATTCTAACTTAGTCTAAGTTAACCAGAGGGGCTCCTCGGCTGCCCCTGACCACTCTTCTGCTGCTGCTTTCGGGAACAGGCCTGAGCCCAACTCACTAGTGTTTTCAGCCTTCGGTTCCGGTCTCTGTAGCTGTCCCAAGAGAGTTCACGGATCTGCAGACACGTATGCAGACGAGCAACCTTTGAACCAGGGCGTGGCTTTCAAGGTTGGGGGCTGGGAGAGGAATGGCATGGCTTAGAGAAACCCCAGTATCAAGTGTTCAGGGAGTTGAAGTGAGTAACCAGTAATCATTCTACCAATCATCCCCAGTTTTCTTTCAGCTGTGCTCAGTGCAGGAAAACGGGTAGTCCTCTGCTGAGAAGTAGCCCCTTCCTGTACATTTGATTAAACGATGTAGTGGAAGGGAGCCAGGCTCTAGGGACTCCAAGAGCCTCCCATGTACAGAAAAGCATAGGAGGAGTAGAGTTTGACCAGGTAATGCACTCTTAGACAAGTGTGTCCTCTCCTTCGCATTGAAGGTGGGGAGACCCACTGCAGCATCTGATTCTCTCGCTCTGGGGAGGTCCCCTAATTATCTACTGGCAATTTGTATGCTCTGAAGATTAGCTCAGCTGGCCCTTGATGGATGTGGCTCAAGCTGTTGAGCGCCCTCCTACCACATGGGAGGTCCCAGGTTCAGTTCCTGGCGCCTCCTGGAGAAGAGCAAGACAGCGAGCTGGTGCAACAAGATGGCGCAACAAGGAGACACAAAGAGGAAAGACAGTGAGAGACACAACAAAGCAGGGAGCTGAGGTGGCTCAGGTGATTGAGTGCCTCTCTACCACATGGGAGGTCCAAGGTTCGGTTCCTGGTGCCTCCTAAAGAGAAGATAAGCAGACACAGAGAGCACAGAGCAAATGGACACAGAGAGCAGACAGAGCACAAACAACAAGGGAAGGGGGAAATAAAAAAAAGAGAAATCAAAAAAAAAATAGAAGCTAATCTCTGCTTATATTCCAGGGCCAGATAAAAAGGGTTCTTTTGGTTTCCATGCCTCTCTAAGGGTTAATGGCTAACCAATTATGTTTTGACAACTACCAGTAAGTATCAGGTGTTATAAATGCTCATAAACTTAAAAGCAATTTGAGATACCCACAGATTTTTAGGATAAGGATATTTTTCGTAGTTATGTTTATAATAAGAAAAAACTACAGTCGTTAAAATTCATCTTTTCAGAATATTTGATGACATGGGAATGTATTTACAATTTTTAAGACTTAAAAATTATGAAATATTTCATACAGAAAATTAGAGCAAACTTACATATATCTAGCCAAAATGTTGTCATTTTGCTCTATTTGTTTAAGATAAATTTTTTAAGAAATAAAAGGTTATGGACACAGTTGAGGCCTCTTTTGTACTTCTGCCTTTCCTGCTTTTCCAGAAATAACTATTTTTTCTGAAACTTGTGTGTACCCTTCTAATATGCAAGTTATACTTTCACTACATATATCTATCTCCCCCAAATATAGAGCATTTTAAAAATAATTTACAAAAATTTTAACTGCCTGCAATGTGCATTTTTCACTCAACATAATTCTCAGGATTTATCCATTTTGATATATGTATATTGAATCATTTTTATTGCTAGTATAGTATTCCAAATACACAAATATATTTACTAAACTTTTTATTTGGATCACAATGGCTTGATGCGTGACCTTTAAGTGGACCATGTACTACCACCCAGTTGAAGAAACAGCTTTACCCATATGCCAGAAACTCCCCCTCATGCCCATTTCCAACAACTAAGCTTTCTTTTCTCCTCCAAAGCAGCCACTCTCCTGATTTCTAATAACATCATTTTGCATTTTTAAACATTATATAAAAGGAATTATGTGGTGTTCTGTATTTGTCAATTAGTTCATTTAATTGTGTTCCGATCTTCACTTTCCTTACTTTTTTATTTTTATTTTTTGTCCATTGCTAGCTCTTGAATGTATTAAACTTTCTTACTATGACAGTGGATTTGTTATTTCTCTTTTAATTCTGTTAGTTTTTGCTTTAAAAATTTTGAAGCTATGTTTTTGCGTGCATGCATATTTTTAATTGCAATAGCTTTCTGGTGAATTGATCCCTTTTTGATTATGAAATACCCCTCTTTATCACTAGGAATGTTCTTGCCTTAAAATCTACTTTCTCTGCTATCAGTATAGCCATACCTGCTTTAATTTGGCTGCTGTTTTCACACTCTTTATTTCAGCATTTCTGTTGTTCTGTTTAAAGGGTGCTTTTGTGAACAGCATGTAGTGGGATTTAAAAATTCTGTTTTGATCATCTTAATTCATTTATATTTATAGTTCATCTATATTTAATATTTTATCCATTTACATTTAATGCAATTACTGATATATTTGGGTTCATAACTGCCATTTACCATATTTCTTTTCTTTTTGACCTACCCATTTTATATCCCTTTTTCTCTTCTTTTTTGCCATCTTTTGGATTAAGTAAACATTTATTATTTCATATTTTTTCTGTCTTAACTTGTTGATTATACAGTCTTTATTGTTTTTTTGGTGATTACTCTAGAAAATGTGTGTCCTTGACTAAGTTACATCTAGTATAAATTATTACTTTTATCAATTCCCTAATAATGTTAGCTTAGACTTTTTTATCTTTATTTCTCACTACCATCTTTTGTATTTTTGTTTTCTTGTATTTTAATTCTAAAAAAACTTTAGACTTCACAATTTGTTAATATTATTGTTTTTGTAAAGTTAATATTTCTTTATATTTGCCCACATTTTAACATTTTCTGTTGTTTTAATTTCCTTCTTACATTTCTGTATTTCCATCTGCAATCATCTTCCTTCTGCCTGAAATTCCTTTTGTATTTTTTTAAAGTCATGTCTGGTGATAACAAATTCTCTAAATGTCTCTATATCACCTTCATTTTTGAAGAATCATTTTGTTGTGTATAGATTTCTATGTTGGGAATGATTTCATTTTAGCACTTTAAAGCTAGCATCCATTGTCTTTTGGCTTCCATCATCTTTGTGAGAAGTCACATGTAAATCTTATTTTTGCTCCCTCAGAGGTGATGTGTCTTCTTCTCTCTGGATTCTTTTAAGATGTTTATTTTTTGTCTTTTATTTCCAACAGTTTTCCTGTGATGTACCTAGGTGTGGTTTTATTTATGTTTATCCTGATTGGCTTCACCAATCTTCTTGAATCTGTGAGTTGATGTCCTTTATCAGGTCTGGAAAATTCTAGGTTATTGTGTCTTCAAAAATTGCTTCTATTTTCTCTCCTTATGTGACTTAGTTTTCATGTATGTTAAATCTTCTGACTATGAAACCCAGACTTTTATGTATTTTCCATTTTTAAATTATTGCTTTTTGGATATTCTTAATTGATTTACCTTCAAGTCGATTACAGCAATCTTCTCCTGTGTCTAAACTGATCTTAAACAGTTTATTGAGTTCTTGATGTCAGATATTAAGTCCATTATTTCAGATATTGTATTTTTCAGTTCTACAATTTCCATTTGATTCTTTTAAAAACAGATTCAAATTCTAAGTTGAAATTCTTTATCTTTTCATTTATTTTCATCATGTTTTCATCTATTGCCTTAAAGATATTAATCATACTTATTTTATAGTCTTTATTTTATTCCCATATCTGCATAACTGCAGATCTTTTTTTTTTTTTTTCACTTTGTTTTTATTGTTAGTTTTTGGTCCTCTTGTCCTATTTCTTGTCTTGCCTTATAATATTGCTTGAATGTTGAATATTATATATACAAGTTTTTAGAGGCTCCAGACAATGTTATCGACATTGAGAGATGGTTCATTCACCCTTTCCTCTCTTAGGCAGATAGAGTAGATGCTGATCACCTTACTCCATCCAAGGACTGGGTTGAGTCATGGTTGTTAAGTTTGAGAAATTGCAGTTTGATAAGGCTCAGTCTATCTCTGGTTAGATGGGGGCATAGACCTCCAAGGCTTTCAATTGAGTCTCTGGAATGTTCACTGGAGTCCTTTTCCTTAGTAGGTCCTAAATTCTAATTTTGAAAATACGTGTTTTTTTTTTTTTTTTTTTTTTTTTTTTTTAATGTCCTACAACGCATATTGTTTTGAAACCTGCTTTTCTTTATCACTTAAAAAAAAATAATGCATCTAAAGACCAGAAGGCTATGATAGGTCAAGTTAATAGCAATTCTCTCTAGAGGATTAGGTTATAAGTGATTTTCATATTGTCTCTGTTTTTCTGTTTCTTGAATTTTCTATAATAAATACAAGTTCTTCCATATTTTAAAAATGGCATTTTTGAAAAAGAAAACTGCCAGAAAATAGTAAGCAGAGGAAGGAAGAAAACTAGAGAAAAGGAATTTGGAATAGTGGAGGAATGAAGGCCGGTAGAGCAAAAGAGCATGTCAGAGCTAGACGGGACTTGGCTCATATTAAAATCCCCCTTTGTACAGATGAGGAAAGCTGAGGCCCATGAAGAATTTAGTTAGTGACAGCAGTGAGTCAGGAGCCAGGTCTCCAGATTCCCAGGCTAGTGGTCTTTCAGGGGAGCTTGCTGTTGAAATGTGGGCTGTCTGAATCACAGGAGGTTCTCCCCTTGGAGCTACAGCCATACCCTTGGACTGGGGCTGAAAAATGAAGACATTGACCTGGCACAGCTGGACCTTCTCAATGAGAGGAATCACTAAAGGCTGTGGCTGGCTGGCAGGAGGCCTGGCCACCTCCCCTCTTGCTTTATTTCTATTTTGCTGGTGGGAATTTAACTTCAACAAGGATGGCACTGTCTATAAGATACAGTTCTTGGCTGAGCATTCCAAGGCCTCTTTAATCTGCCTAGGTTTCCCCACTCCACAGACTTACCTGGCCTCTCCTCCAGCTCCTCTAAATGCTCCTCTTAATGACTCTGCTCATTCCAGGCCAAGTGATGGGCTATTTGTCTGAGCCTTTACCCACCTGACCCCTTCCCCTTCTCCTACCTGAATTCTACCCACTTATCAAGGTTTTTACAATCCTTCCCTTCTTCCACTAATAGAGTCTGTACTTCTCATTTGGGAAGGATGCTTTAGGCTTTGCATTTATTTTCTCTTGCTCATGCCAGTCTTCTTCCAAAGACCATAAGGTGTGAAAGGCAGGGACAAATTCTCCCACGTCGTGGCACTCATTGGAACAGAAGACCTCATTGCAAGAGGTGGGCACTTAATGGATATTTGTGGAACGAACGGTGGACTCTTTGAAAGAAAAGTGCTTGTGAGAGGCTGAGGCAGATCTAGGAAGAACTGACAAAGGTTTTTGATGAGCGGCCAGGAGTGGGGCAGGTAGCACGCAGCTCATTAGAGGAGCCTGTCAAAGGCTTTCTGCCAGCTGTTTTTCCCTCCCTTGATTCCGGTGTTGGTTTCAGAAAGACACGAGAGGATACTGAGTCGGGGGTGGGGAGGAGCAGATATCGAAAGGAGAAAGATGAGTTGTGCTGTTTGAGGTAAAGATAATTTAAAGAGAAAGCAAGGGAATGGGAATCCAGGTACGGAGAAATAGAAAACTGCCTGGAGAGAGATGGGGCCCCATTGTGCTTTCTTGGGCCTGGGTGAGCTGGCCTCATAAACAAGGAACTGAGATGTGGGTTTGGGCAGAGCACAAATGGTATGTGAGATTTTGTTGGCAAATTGTAATGATAAGCCAATGTGTTCTGGGTTTTGAAAAAGGGGCCACTTCCAGTCCTCTAACAGAAGGAGCCTTATCAAGGGAACTATCATATTGATCTGAAGCCAGAGTTGTCAGGTTTTTGATGTCTTCCATTAGGTTCCTGAACAGGGGTGTGTAATTGAATGGGGAGACTAGAAGACTTATAGACCAAGGCTGTTTGCATGAGACATTTGGAGTTCAGAAATTTTGGGCTCTTTGGTAGCACTGAGGTTTATTTGGGCAAAGGATTTGATGTAAAATCAATTGTCAGATAGTAACAACACAGGGAAAAGGTGGGAAAAGGAATCTTGTCTTTACCTTGTGTATCCACCAGGGCTCTCCAGAGAAACAGAGCCAATAGGATACATGTATATAACTATTAAGAGAGTTATTTTAAGGAATTGGCTCAGGCGACTGTGGGGGCTGGCAAATACAAAATCTGTGGGGCATGCTGGCAGGCTGGGAACTTAGGCAAGACTCGATGTTGCAGTCTTGAGTTTGAAGTTTGTAGGGGGAGGCTGGCAGGCTGGAAACTCAGGCAGGATATGCTGTAGTTTTGAGGTAGGCTTTCTTCTTCTCCAGGAAACCTCAGTTTTTGCTCTTAAGACCTTCAGCTGAGGGGTTGAGGCTCCCCAACATCGTCGAGGATCATCTCTTTTACTTAAAGTCAGCTGATTGTAGATGTGATTAACCGTGTTCACAGCAACATCTAGACTAGTGTTTGACCAAACATTGGGCACCATAGCCTTGCCAAGGTGTCACGTATAGTTAATCATCATAACTTGGCTGGGGGATTTTGACAGATTCTCACATGCTAGCAGGCTTAAAGGAGTTAAATTTCAGAAAAGCTAGACATGCAACACAAGCTAACTCCAGGAACGATCCAACTCCAATTGTTATTTACAAACAAATAAAGTTCATGTGAGTTTTGGAGGTAGCTTTGGAAGGGTGGCATTGTAAGGTCTTATTCTGATGAAATAAATGTTTGGGGAAAGGGAGAGAAGAGAAGCTAGGGCAGGCCAAGCTTTATATATGGTTGAAGTAGCCTGATATAATTTAAAGGGGGCTGATAACTTGACTCCAGCTTAGTATATGACCTACACTCAGGAACCACAGTGCCTGAAATTTCACCATTAGGCACTCATTCCTTTTCATCTTTCCTATTTCCCTAGAGTGAGGCTGAAAGAATTACTCTTCCCATCACTGCAGGGGCCTAGAATAGCACAAGGCTCTGAGCACATGGGGAGAAGAGAGGTAGGAATAGGAGACACATACTTCACCTGTTTGGCCCTTTGGCTTTGAGAGTAGCCTTGGGTATATCTGTCTTCGGTGAGGCCCTATGTGAAACCACCTGCCTGGCTTCAAATCCCAGCTCTGCTGTTTACTAGCTGTCTGACTTGGCACCAGTTACTTAACCTCTGTGCATCTGTTTCCCCATCTGGGAAATGAAGATAATAATAGTATGTATGCCATATGTGAGGATTAAATGAGTTCATGTGTGTAAAATGCCGAGAACAGTTCCTGGCACATAGTAAGTGCTCAAAAACAGTTATTACCGTTCTTATTAGCTTTTGGGATAGTGGCACCTGCTATTCTAAGGAATTTTCGGTCTAAGCCCAGCCAAGTACAGAGGAGCTGATAGCGAAGGCTGGGAGAGGAGGCGAATGTTTCTGAGTTCTCCATTTCTCAACTGCAAACACTTTGAAATGCTCTTCCTTTGGCAGAGATAAATATGGGGACATGGGGGTAAGTAAGTCAGAAGAGGAAAGGAAAATGTCCAATAAACAAATAGGTCACAGGATGAAGGAGAGCTGGGCTAAGTCATTGAGAGAAGTTTCCTTGGAACCAAATCTTGTGTGTGCTGCCTCAGCCATCAGTTACCTGGGGTTGAATCACATTCCTTGCTTTACTCTCTTCACGGCTTATTCCACAGGGTTTAACATCTTGGAATTGCTGGATGTTTTAGAGGAAATTTTTACCCCCTGTGCCCCACCCCCAAGAAAAGGGGGTGAGTGTGAACTGACAGGGCAGTGTGAGCCCCAGTTTTGGCTGTTCATAGTTCAGCTTCTGGTCCTAATGAGCAGTAGGATAGGGCAACTCCAGGCTGGTCCAGCCCCACTGCTGACAGCGCCAGCGTGCTGGCCAGGTCAGGAGGGCTCGAAGGGGCCTGGGCCTGCTGAGATGCTGAACTTGGCATTCGGAGCAATCTCCTCCCTGTCCGGCAGCTTCAAGCCCGCAGTGTACGGGTGTGTGCGGGGCAGGGCGGGGGAGGGGCACGACTGCTCTAATTGTCAAGTGTGAATCTAGCTAGCTTCTACCCTTCACTGGGCCCTAACCTTTCCTTCCCTCCCCAGTCCATGCTCTTTTTCGGTAGCTGCTCTGCTGGTTTCTCTTTCAGGAGATGGCTGGATCACACCCAGCAAGGAAGCATCTCTAGTGGCTTTTGCCTCCTCCGGAGGAAGGGTGGGTGGGCCTGGACTCAATGCTTGAAGAGGAAAAGGATGAGGGTGTGCTGGGGAAACAGGTGATGCAGAAATGGTGAAGTGACATGGAAGATGGAGGATTTAAATGTTAAGGGGTGGGTAGGAAATGTACCAAGATATTTTGAGGGCTAAATTTGTTCTGGAAGTTAAATGCATAGAATGTGATGAATCAGAAAAACAAGAGCCACTTTAGATTTTTAAAGCTGTTGGGTTGCCCAGGCGATACACAGACGTTTTGTGGATGGTTTGTTATTAGCAGTAAACATTTACATAGCACTTTACCTCCTCAAATATTCATCCATAAAACCCTGGAATGTTAGCGGTGGTCAGGAGAGACAAATGATTTACTCACGTTCACAAAACTAGTTTGCTGCAGAGCCAACAGGGAATCCTGGGTCTCCTTACACTGTGCTGCTACCTGCAAGGGACCTTCACCTTGCTTGGTGAATTTGCCTTTCCATACCCAGTGAGGAAAGCTGGAGCTGCTTGGTGATGGCTTTCAGATAGAGGGAATAGAGAGATAGAAAGGGAAGTGAGCCACACTGACCAAGCAATAGTCTGTAGTTGACCTTTCCATTTCCAAACCTCCTTCTGGGTTACTTGACCCCCTGAAGCCTCATAGCTTTTTTTTTTTAACCTGCTCATTGACCATTCTCTTGGAGAATGATACTATTGACTATCCAGTTGCCCAAGCAACTTGACTTTTCCCTTTTGTCCACTCTCCACCCACTCTGAGTCTATCAGTCACCAAGACCTAATAGTTTCATCTGTTTAGTAGTTGTTGAATCCCACTTCTCCCCATCCCCACTGTAACCACCTGGTCTACCATGACTAGCCTCTTCTCATCCACTCTTTATACCTTCCTATCCATTCTCCTACTTCCTAATCAAATGGGGTCTCTCTCCTGTTTAAAACACTTGAAAGGCTCCCCATGGCCTCAGGATAAAGTCTGAACACCTTATCACAAGGCCCCTGCCCACCTCTCCAGACTTGTCTCATATACTCCTCTCTAGCCAGAATGAACTTCAGTTCCCTGAGCTCGCTGTGCCATGGGTACTTCTACAGGGTCAGAGAGAGCCAGAGGAAGATGAAAGGATGGAGAGAGAGTGAGTGAGAGAGAGAGTGAGAGCAAACGAGAGAGGAAGGCTTAGAGCTCAGGAAGGACCTGCACTGAACCTTTAGCCAGCACGGAAGTACCCTCTCCTCTTCCTATGGGAAATTCCCAACCTGGAGAGCACTGGCATCAGACTCAGGAGAGGGGGTATTTACCAAAGCAAGACTGCGAACCCAAAGCCCTCTTTCTCCAGACAGCCTATTCTGATTTGGATCAAACGTCAATGATCCTTAGGAGGTGTGGCATTCCTTGCCAGCTATGTGACATTGAGCTAGACCCATAATGAGGCTCTGGGCCTCAGTTTCCTTATCTGTGAAATGGAGATAATAGCTGCCCTACTGTGCAAGTCTTTATTTTGGCTGCACAGTATATGAACCCATCCCTGTGTTTGGGGAATCCTCCACCCTATGAGACTTTGTGGAAGAGAGGAAACTGTTTCCCACTGAGAAGATGGAAACAAACAAACAAACCAAGAAACAAAAACAGACATTGTGACTGACCCCTGGCAGCGAGGGAGTGAGATGGTTCTGCCTGGGACTTGTTATCTTAAGAGTCCTGCAGGATGCAGGCACGCCCGAGACCCAGTCCAGCGGAGGCAGTGGAGGTAGCAGTGACAATGGCAGTGCTGGTCCAGGGGGTCCATACCGGACTCTCCCCGCAGTGTGAACTAGCTTCCTTTCTTCTGTGCTTTCCAGGCAATTCTAGGAATGGTCTGATTTCCTCCCAAGAAATGCCATTTAATGCTTCTAAATTGGCCAGAGTCAGTTTCTGCGGATGGAACCAGGAACCGTGACTCAAATACTCGCCTACTTCACAGGGTGGTCGTGACGGAGCGGGGCATTTGGATGAGGCTGCTTCCACGAGACTGAGCACAGTTCCGGGCGGGGGGGCGGGGGAGGCGAAGCTCAGGGACTGGGATTATAATTTCTCTTGCACACATAACAGTTAAAAAAAACAAAAGAGCTGAAATTATAGTGGCCAAATGACCAAGTCAAAAATCCTATCAACCCTCAGGCATTCCACTCTGAATATCCTTTGTAAAAGACAAGGAAATGTGAGCTATTGTTCCTTGTCTTACCAACAGAGAGCCTTCCTGTTCTTTCCCCTTCTCCGTGTCTTAAATATAGCTTCAAAATCGTATTGTTTAAAAAACTGGAGAAACGCACGTGTCCCATTTCAGCAGACTGTTAGTGTCCAGCCGCTGCATTTATTCTCTGCACCACCTCACAGGTTAGAGTCCAGCTTTGACAACCTCCTGGGTCATTTTTTTTCTGGTGGTGCAGAAGGGCAGAGAGATGTTGCTTCCAGCCAGTCCCCAGCTACTCTCTAAGGTAGAGACCACAGAAACAGCCTGCTACAGGGCGTGGGGCCTCCATTTGAGGAGACTTGCTCTCCAGCCCTCTCCACCCTGCCCAGGGAGGCTTCTTAGGTAACAGCTGCTTGTTCAGCTCCTCGATCCTTGGAAGGCAGGCGCCAGGGCCAGCAGGAGGCTGGGCTCTGGGCAATTCTTCACCTTCACCGCTCTGGGCTGCATATAAACGATGTGGTGTTTTCATGTCCCTGTCGTCAAAGTGCCGTTGTTCCCGCCACTTGGAAAACATTTAGGTCTGAAAGCTGCCCACTGAATCCCCACCACTGGCATCCGTCCGCCTGAACTGCCCTCTCAGGGAAAGAGGGGCTTTGAAGCCTCGGTATTTAATCACAAGGCTTTTTTGTTGTTATTGCTGTTTTGAAAGAGCAAGTTGTCAGGCAGTCGTATGTGAAAGCAGTGCCATTAACCTCACGAAGAGCTGAAAGCAATAACCAGGGGGACCGAGGCTGAGGTCGCGGCAGAGGCAGGTTGGCAAGATGGCTCCATGCCTTGGCAGAGAAATAGGGCCGAGCTTCCAGGCTGCTGGGCCGGGGGCTGGCTTAGGGCAGCGTGGTCTCCTTTCTTGATGCTTCCTCCAAGCAAGGCCTGCCTGGTCCTTCCCGTTTTCGGGGAGCAGTGGGCAGGAGTGAGGTTGTGGAACGGGGCTTAGGAGTTGAGAAACTGAAAGTAAGACATGGCCACCCGGAGCTCGGGACAGGCTGGCAGCCAGCGCCAGCTTTGGCTCTTGGGCCTTGGTTTCCTCACCTGTAAAACAAGGAAATAGGATAAAATGACTGCCAAGCTCATTCTAACTCTAGCTCTCTAAGTGGTTCCAAGTTTCCCCACAAGCCTCAGGGGTGCCAGGCCACTGGGCTGTTTCTGGGGTTCACAGCCCAGCTGCTCTCTCCTTTATCAATCTAGTTGAGGGGCAAAAGCTGTAGGCCCACAGGTCAGTGGGCAAACGTGCCACACCTCAGGGGAAAGGCCTCCCTAGAATTGCATGGGCTCATTTTGCTACTAAACCAGAGAAGCCGGAGGACCAGCTACCTGCTTCTTTCCAGAAACTGACCTGCTATTACCTAAGACCAAAAGGGAGAGGGGACCTGTGACCGGGTAAAGCTACATTGTCTGTGGAGCTTAGACATCAGAGCATCAAAATGCAAGGCAGCAAGGGAGAGAAACTTGATTACTTAAAACACAAAAACAACAAAAATCCATCTAGGAGCTGTTCCAGAAATATACCATTGTTAGCCAAATAGCTTTATTTGATTACATACAGAGTACCATTGAATTTAAAGGCTGTTAATGTGAAATTTCATATTTTTCCTTCCAAGTAAAAAGCTAGATGATTTAAGTATGCCAATAGTGCTGGAAAGACAGTGGCTATGAACAGAAATCCCGTATTTAACCGATATCTGGGATCTGACCTAATTCTGGATCTTTAAAATGGAGGTAATACTGATTTCAGAGTATTCTTACGGATATTAAATGAGTTGCCATTTTTAAAAATGCCACTAAGAAGCCTTAAGTAGCTAAATGCTAGAACTCTTTCCCCTACCCCACTTCCCACCCCTTTTTTCAAAATTTTATTTTATTTTTTCAGTCTTCTCCAAAAGATGTTTATTTATTTATTTGTTCTTAATTTATTTTTACCCACCCCTCTTAAATTTGTCAAATGACATAGTTCTAAGTCATGTCATTGTTCTGGTGGATGTCTAACCTTTCCAGTTTGGCACCAAGAACTAGCTGTAATATAATATGTTGAGGCAGGATTTGAAGTGAAGAGAGTAGAAGATTCCTTCATTCATTCTCACATTCAACATTTCTGAAGCAACTGCTAAGGCCCAGGCCCTGTGCTAGTCACTGGAAATAACAAAGGAGCTTCTAGTCTAGAGAGGCACATAATCCAACATAGCATCACAGGTGCTGGAAAGAGGTGAGCCTGGAGGTCTGTTGGAGCACAACTGAAGAGCTCCCAGCCAGAACAGGCATGGGTCAGGAAAGCATCTTGGAGGAGGGGCTGTCTGACTCTTGAGGGGTAAGATGAATTTGTCAGACAGATTTGAAGTTTTGGAAACAAGGAATGTCCATATTCTGAGGGGTCTTATGTACTGTGCAAAGGAGCTCAGATTTTATTTTATTTTTTTAAAAGATTTATTTGTATTTATTCCCCCCACACCCCCATTGTTTGCACTTGCAGTCTGCTCTCTTTGTCTGTTCATTGTGTGCTCGTCTTCTTTTTTAGGAGGTACTGGGAACCGAACTGGGGACCTCCCATGTGGGAAGGAGGTGCCCAATGGCTTGAGCCACCTCTACTCCCGCTTGTTGTGTCTTTCATTGTGTTTCCTCGTTGTGTCTCTTCATTGTATCATCTCGCTGCATAATCTTGTTGGATCAGCTTGCTGCGCCAGCCCATCACTCCAGCTTGCTGTCTTGCTTGTCTTCTTTAGGACGCATCAGGAACCAAATCTGGGCCCTCCCATGTGGTAGGTGGGGGCCCAACTGTTTGAGCCACATCTGCTTCCCTCACATTTGATTTTGAAGCCAATGGGTAGCCTTGAGCAGAGGAATGACATAGGTTTTTGTTCTAGAAGTATCCCTTTGCCTGCATTTCAGAGAGCAGGCAATGAAGAGCAAGACTAGAGAGAGTGAGACCAGTTAGGAAGTCATGACAGTGGTTCAGAGAGAAAAGTATGAGGGCCTGAAGGAAAGCAATGTGAGTAGTGTGGAGAGAAGGGGAGTAATTTGGAGAATTGATAGGATTTGGTGAACATTTGGGTGTGGGGCTTAAGACCGCAGAGACTCGAGAGAGACTTCCAGAAGGTGGAGACCTCCAGGTCTACGTGGCAAGTGTCCATTCACTGTGAAGGGGAGCACAAAAGGAAGATCAGGAATTGGAGGAGAGCAGGGCTGTGTTTGGAACTTGGGGAGCACTCATATTCAAGTAGAGTAGACAGGTGGCCAACGAGGATTAAAAACCACTGGACAGTGGAGTCCTGGAGACCAAGGAGAGGTCAAGTGTCAAGAAGGAGAGGTATTTGGTGTCAAAGGCAACTGTCACAGGGATGAAATTAAATGATCAAAATTTAATCATCAAAGTAGAAGGCTACTGGTGACCTTGGCAAGAACAATTCTCAGTAGAGTCCTGGCCGATGGTTGAGGAGTGAATGGGAGGTGAACAAGTGGAGACATTTGTAGTCGGCTCTTTTGAGAAGTTTGTCTCTGAAGGGAAAGTGAGATATGGGGTAGCACTCAGGGGAACCAGGTGGGATGGGGGGCAGGGAGGCTTGAGCATATGTCTATCCTTGGGGAGGAGCCAGGAGAAAGGGAGGGAATAATGTGGATGAATGAATAGTAGGTTGGTGGCTGACAGCAACAAAGAGGAGTGAAGAATATTGTTGGTGGGTAGTGGGGCATTAAAGGAGCAGGGCTTCTAAGTAAGGACAGAGGAATAGGATGAATAAGGAAAGAGAGGGAAGAGACTAAGAGTCACGTTGCAGATGATCTGGTCATTTCTATGGGAAAGCCAACAGGATCAACAAACAACCATTAGAACTAAGAGTTGCCAGCAAAGTTATTGGATGTGGGGCCAATTTACAAGATCAATAGTAGTCTCCTATTACCAGCTAGAATATAGAACAGGAAGAAAGATACTGTTTTCAGAGGCAACAAATAATGACGTACGTAGGAAAGGGTCTCACAAAGAATGTATGTGCAAGACCTTTAAAGACAAAAATTTAAAACTCTATTACAGAATATTATAAGGCCTAAATGTGAAAGGCAAAATTATGATATTCAGAGAACGATGGAGAGTTTTGTGCATGTGTGATTCGGGGATGGGAAAAGAAGGCTTGGAAGATTTTCAAAGCAAGACTCAAATAACACAGATTATAAAGGGAAAAAAGTTGATGGACATGACCAAATTAAGAATTTCTGTTCAATAAAAGACACCATAGACGAAAGTGGCTGATGAGTGATAAACCTGAAAGTATTTGCAAGTTTTAAAACTGACAAGGCCACTTGACAGTTTTTTGGGTAGGGAGGGGATGAGCAGTTGAAATACAGGGGCTTCTTTGGGAGTTGGAGGTTGTCCTGAGTACTGTTGTGGCAATGGATGTAGGCCATTTTAAATCAGCACACACCACTCAGAACTGAGTGGGAGAGAGTGTGGTCTACAGTGTGAACTGTGGTCTATGGTTGGTGGCAAGGCTCCAGGATGTGTAAGTTCATTGAGGTTGGTGGGCCACACTATGGGAGATGTTTGTGTTGGATGTGGTGGGAGGTGTGGGAGGTGGGCAACATGGGAATCCCAGTGGGTTCCATATAATATTTTAGGTAATCTAAGCACCTCTTAAAATATATGTATATA
>JAKSZT010054552.1:15510535-15577396 GCA_026826555.1 Tolypeutes matacus
AAAAAAAAAAAAAAAATAAAACTGACAAGGGTTTAATTTCTAGAACTATACTAGGAACTGCTACAAATCATGAAGAAAAAGACAGGAAACTTGTTGGAAAATTAGGCAAAGGATACAATTTCACTGGGGGCTAAGAAATATATGAAGAGATGCTCAACCTCGCTAATGATCAAAGAAACACAAAACAAAGCAAGATGCCACTTTCCTTCCATCAGATGAGCAAGAATAAGAAAGTAAGATACTACCAAGTATTGGAGAAGATATGGGGAATGGTAACTCTCAATACTGCTAGTGGGAGTGTAAATTGGATATTCTGAGAGCAATTGGCATTTCTTTATGAAGTGATTTACATAGTCTGTGATTTAGCAATCCTGCTCCTGGGTATATGCCTCAAGAAATTCATGGACAAATCTAGGAGGAAGTGTGAACAAGTATGTCCATTGTTTGAGGTAGCAGAGAGCTGTCTAACCAAGGCACCCTTCACTAGGGGAATGGAGAAGTAATAAATAATAATAATGTTAGCTAGCTTTTTCTTAGAGCCCTTACACACTGAGCTTGCTCAAAGCTCTTAAGATATACCCAACACTCAAAAATTCAATCCTGCCAACCACCATGTGATGTTGGTACTCTTACTATCACATTTTATGTATTAGGAACCTAAACAGAGAGCAGTTAATTTGCCCAACACAAGCAAGTGGCAGAGCTGGGATGTGGAAGGCAGGTATAAATGGATACTAGGCTGTGGTCAGAATCCATGACTGAGATTTATATACCATGACAAGATCTTAAAAAAGCAATGTTGATTAAAAAGGTGAGAAGCGGATTGAGAGGTACAATGCAGCACCACTCTTGTAAAATAAAAATATTAGGAGTCCTTCAGTAAAGGACTCTAAGCATACCCACTGAACACATTTGAGTGGGTGTCTATGGGCAGGAGCAGGGAGAGGAGATGAAAGGAAGGACGAGAGGGGGCCTCGCTCCCACCAGCTTGGGCTGTGACCTGCAGAGCGCAATGCTCTCTGACCCCAAGCTCCAGATACCACAAAGGAGGCCACCATCCTTGAAACCCACTGGGATGGTTGGAGAACCAAGGGTAATGTGGCTTAGAGAGGAGAAGGCTGGCACTGAGGTGCCCCCGAGAGGCCCCTACATTGACCCCATTCATGGAGGGCTACTGAGAATAAGCAAGGAAAGGTGCTGGGGAAATGCAAGTTTGACCAGTTACCATGTGCTTTGTAGTCTGTTTATATCCGCAAAATGAAAGGCAGGCCAGCATTCTCCTTGCTATGGTTTTTGTGCCGCCTCACCTCGCTGTTGATTCTTGTACAGACTAATTTTAACATAATCCTAAGCAACATGAAATTAGGAAACACAAGCTATTAAAAAACAGAAACAATCAAACAAAAAAGCCACCACCACCATAAAACGGCACTGCTTCTAGGTCCTTGACAGCTTCATCAGCGCCTCTTCTCGCTCTCCCCGGGACATGACAAGGCTGATATATCAAGTTATAGAAAGAGTTTCCCAGGAAATTTAGCTGATGGCAGGGGTGGTTTGCAGACACTGGTGCAGTTGCTCGGGTGTGTGTGTATTGGGATGGTGAACATGGACGGATCTCCCTTGCTGCGGCTCGGCCAGGGTCCCAGGGCAGGACGGATTGGAGGACCCTGGGAGAGTGGTCCCGATTGCCTGATAGCTGTGGCGCTGCCCGACTCCTCACTCTCAGGCCAGGCAAAGGCGTCGAGGCACCTCTAGAGCAGTTTTCCTTGCTTTGCTTTTTAAGTACTACAGAAAGAGCGCTGGGCTGGGGAATAGAACAGTGTCTCGCCTGGCTTCTGCCTGTTCCTAGCTGTGCAAGGCTCTTCATGTATTTAACAGGGATAATTGGGCCAGTCCTGCCTACCACAAACGGGAAAGGGGGCAATAGGAGGTTCAGTGCAGACAAAATTTGCACACACACACAAAAAAATGCTTTCAAAACTGTTAAACCTATATAGCTAAAGAGAAATATTTTTGCTTCCTATAGACAACATGGTGAGTTTTGATCTGCAGACTTGTAGATCCTTTCCATGTGTCAGGATGGGGGAATTAAGCTTGTTATCTTTTACCTGTAGGAACCGAAGGATTAATCCCAGATGACACTGTGCATTAGCAGGGAAACCGAGGCCCTATATTCGATTTATTCCTCCTTAGGAGGGGTGATTTTTGTGGGCAGAGGGTGGTGTGGACAGACAGACAGTCCACATGCTTAGTAAGGTTGGTGAAGGTTACTGGACTCCTAGAATCCTTTCCAGCTGTAAAAATAAGTCAAGCTGCCCCATGATTTGGTGAGGACAGTACGATACAATGATGAACAGAGTTCATCGTCTCAAAGTCCTGGAGAAATGCTTGGCTTTTCTTGTTACACTCCTCCATTACACTTGGCTTTGACACTCACTTGCTTTTAAAACACCTAAATACAGTTGCCACAGGAACACTGGGTAATGTTCAAGTCCATGCCTTTGAAAGGCCAAAGCTCTCCACCCTTTCAACACCAGCTGCCCCTAGTAAGCCGGGGCCGAGCTCCTGTGATACAATTCTGGCTTCATCCGCAAGAACTCAGGTAGCCGCTTTCTTTTTTTATGAGCTGCTATTGTCAGAGTGTGGTAGATCTCTATTAATAGACTAAAGATTTCATGCCGCCGGTGATTTTTCTAAGAGGAAGCAGTAATGCAACGGGTTCATCTGTCTCCTTTTGCACTGAGAAGTTTCAGCTGGGTGTGTGGCCTTAATTGGGTTATGGGGCTGCTTGATATGATTGTGCTGCCTGGAAATGCAAAATCCGTGAGTCAGTTAAACATCAAGGTGAAGTTATTTCCAGCTGATCGATTGCAGCATCTCCCCAACTGCGTTGAGGCCCCGGTGATGGGAGAAATGGATTTTGCAGGCAGAGTTGCTCTTTTTCCCCACTGGTGCCCTTGCTTCAGTGGCAGGGGCACTCTTATCTTTGGAAGAACAAATTCCACACAATCCTACTCCTGGCAGCTTGCCCAGCTGGTGGGGATTTAGGTTTACTTGATGCACTTCAGCAAACATTTACTGAACACCTACTGTGTGCCCAAAGTACACAAAACAAGGGTGTTCTCTTTTCTTTCAAGTTATGAAAGTCATGCATTCTTGTTCTAACAGTTCAAACAATAAGCTAAAAGGTTATCCTCTTCCCCCTTCAACACTCAAGTTGAATGTTGAGTTTGTACTCTGTCCATACCTTTTCTACACTTCTACAGACATTCACACACACAGGAATTTTATCAAAACAAAAATAGGATAATATGCATTTTCTGTAACTTTGCTTTTTTCACTTACCCATATGGTGTAGAATCTTTCTAAGTTAGTACATAGGAATCTAGCTCACTTCCTTTCAATAGCTCCACAGCTATATATTATGGGGATGACATAATCCATCCAGTTATTCCCCTTCTGATGTACATTCAAGTTGTGTCTAGGTATTTGCTCTCAGGTACCCCATCTTGGAGGCAGTGTCTTGGCATGCTTAACACGGGGGCTTTGGGAGTGGATAGGCCTGGGTTTGACTGCCAGCTTTGCCCTTTACAGTGAGACCCTGAGGACCATCTCTAAGCTCCTCTGAGCCGTGGTGTCTTCAGCTGTAAAGTGGGGTTAGGGACCAGCTCGCAGTGTGGTGGTGATGTCTGAATGACAATACACACCAAATGTTTAAGACAGGGCCTGACACAGCCAGTGCCCATAATGTTAATGCTAGCTTAAGACTTGGAAGTCTTCCTCTGTCTTGCCTGAAGGCTTGAACGAGGGAGTCGCTGAAGAAATGAAGAGCCAGCATTTGCCAAATTACTATAGCTGCAGAGCAGGGCCCTCTGAGGGGTGCAGCCTGGGGAAGCCCTGGGCAGCCCCAGCAAGGAGGTGGGTGTCCCGCCTCTGGCCTGTCTGTGAGCCGCCAACATGTGGGGGTAGATGGCTCCCAGCTACCCTAGGTGGAAGGGTTGTGTTCAGAAGGGTGGAGGGGAGCTGCTCTGGTGGAAGGCTCTTATGTAACCCAGGAAAGACTCTGCCCAGTTTTGTCATGGTTCCAGACACCCTGTGCTTTGCCACATGGCAGGTGGTGGGTGGACTCATCCAGCTGCTGTAGCCATTGCCACCACCTATGGAAGTGACCGCAGCCATTGGCAGTTCACTTTATCTAGTACAGCCTAGACAACTCAGTGATTATAATTGCCACCAAATCTAGTCCTGTTCCATCAGTGTCTTTTGTTGAACTGAGAACACGTGTGGTCTGATTGTCATCACCCTTCACCACACCAAATGGGCCCCATGAGCGTGTGTAGTTTGCTGCCTGCCAAGGTAGAATGTTCTCCCTGTCACACCTGCTTTTGCAGACAGGTTCTGCTCACCCACCAAGATACACATGGATTTTTGGTAAAGGCTCTTCATTCTAGGGACCTAGGGGCAGGGTGTGTAGTCCCAAACTCTTTTCACTTTTTATCCCTGGAAGCTCAGGACCATCAGACAAATATGCCCTTGGTAGTTTCTGGTATCCCAGCAGGGTATTTATGAAATTAGACTGCCCTCCATCTATTTGCAAAGGCTTATCAGTGTACTTAGAATGATCTTGGTCAATGATTAGTAAATAGTGGTCTGTAGAGGAGTTTCAGTCACTGGTTCATGGGTGAAATGAGAAAAATAAGATCAGAGATGTGAGTTTTCATAAAGCTAAATGTATACAATTGAAGGGACTGTTCTTTACTCTTTGAGATTGAGCAACCACTTTATTGGCATTAAAATGTCCATTTAAAATGAGCTGGTGATAGTTCTCCAACCCACCCATTTCTTTTTTGACAAAAGGAAGCACTTAATTTTCAATTATATGTCTGTGATTTTTCTGTTCAAACCCTTTGCCCATATTTCCATCAGGTGTTAGTGTTTTTCATACTGATTTGCAAGATATTTTATATTTAAAAAACATTAACCCCTAAGGAAAATATTTGCAAAAAATATCCCAACTGGCTGTATGTCATTTAATTTTATGCATTATGCATGCTTTTTGATGTATAGTTTACATTTTTATGCATCCAGTCAATTTTTTTTGCAAGTTAGAATAAAAGCAGTAAAAACAAATCTTACTCTCTTCTACATTTTCTCAAATTTGTATTTTTTAAAAAACTTAAACTTTAATCAGTCTTAAATGTATTGTTTTTTCCCCCTTATTTGCTTTCCTGCATCATTATTTGATTTAAAAAAAATGGGCAACTCTATGTGGAGTCCCAATTTTTTTGTATTTTAATTATTGTTAATTATCCAAATGTCTGGCAATCACTGTTCTAGGTGATCTCTTTCCCTTCCTGCTTTCTCTCCAGTTTCAGTGGAATATCAGTTCTGTTGGAGCATGTTATATAATCAAAGATGTCATCAACACACCTGGTTTGTGTTGTCCATGGTCATGGGATAGATTTTTTAAAACAAATATTTCTTTTAATAACTTCATTTCCCTAAAATGTGAGACTCACCCTTTCTCAGCTTATATCCCAGTCTTTTTACTGATTGACTCATTATCAGAACGCTCCATTGTTAGCTCAGTTACAATGTTCATTCTCAACAATTGCTGTTATAACCTAAATTTTTCAATAGTCATCAGTCCATTATCTACTATAACTTCCAATTACAACGACTATTGTTATGACTTGACTCAGAATGGTTCACAGGAGAAACAAAGGTGGGGGTGGCTCTGTTATATCTGACAACATCCAAGGATACCTTTGGTATCACCTTTACTGCTAAATAAATTCACCTATTTGCTCCCATGCATGAAATTGTTGCCTTAATTTTGAAGCCTTCCTTGTTTTCAAAGGGAATTATGGGTCTCAGACAGGGCCAGCAGTTGGAGAGGATGGTTGTTGAGAAGATGAGTTAGGCCTGGTGACAAAATGGAGAGAGTACTGGGTGCTGGGTCCAGCAGGCTCTAGTCCTGACTGCAGTGGTTTGATTATGTGACCTGGAGCAAGTCCCTGATGTCTATGCACCTCGATTTCCTGCATTTGGAAAACAAACACGTTGGTCTCTACAATGGCGTGACCACACAAACCACTGAAAATGAAGCCATTAGAACTTCGGCCCATAGTCATTTTATCTTTACAAAAAACCCGATCTTGCTAATGGATCTGTCAGGCAGTCACATCTCATGCGTGCTACTGAGGGAATGGGGAGATTCCTTATGCAAAGGTCTTGACAGTGGTTCCCTTACTGGCTTGTTAGCTTTCAGCATATTGCAATGTTTTGTAGTTTACCCATGCCGTATTAAGATATATGCATTGTCATCTAGTTTGAATTAAATGACCAGTCATAAATAGGATGACTCCTGCAAAGAAATGGGTAGATGGAAAATAACAGTAATTGTGCAAGGACGAGAAAACAGCAAGGAAATGGCAGAATCATCCTTTCTCCTGAGCCTAGAACAATTTCTACATTAGTCTTATTACAAACTAAAAACAAGATCAAATTGGATCAGATGAAAAGTTGACTTAAACCCCCCACCCCCAATTATCTATGCTTAAAAATGTGGATTTACTCCCTCTTGTTAACAATGCACTTTATGTAATGTGCTTATTATGCTATTGTGTGTTTTTCAGCTCTGACAGTCATTAAAAGAAATCATGAGAATTAACTGACTTTTGATGTATCAAAGGTTTGAAATTTGAGGTTATTGATGTTTCTCAAAGCATAATATAAGGATTTTTAAAAAATGTTGCAAATTCTACCACATTGCTCTCATAAAAAAATGTAACTATTGGTATTTTAGTGAGAGCAAAAAGTTTTGTACAATAACTTAATTTAAATGTATTGAGAACATTAAACATTTTTTCATAGCATCCTTTAAAAAGTATTCCGTGGGTAATCTAAGCACCTCTTAAAATATATGTATATATATATATATATATATAAATAACATTTTTGTAAGCAAATACACATATATGCACATATATTTATATATCATTATATATCATTATGCAAATGTATTGTGAGAATTTTGATTTTTACCCATTTAAAAAAAAAAAAAAAAAATGTGAAGTTGACTATGACCCAGGGTCTCATCGGCAAAGATGAAACAAAGATAAATATCATTTCTGTCTTCATATTGCTCTGATTTTTTCCCTTTCCAGATTCTTTCATTAAAATTTTCTTGTGGCTCCTCTCATGTTGTCATACTCTTCATTAAATCGAAAAATTGCCTTCCATAGCTTTCAAAAAAAAAAAAAAAAAAAGTATTCCGTGTTTGCTGTATAATGTATACAGATACATACATATAATTTATAAAGAAAAATATATATGGGGGTGGTGTCTTCTGATCAACCAAGATGGTGGCATGACACTCCAGCGTGCCATTCCCCTACATAATTTTTGAACAATTAGCAAAACAGGCAGAGCCATCTTCCTCAAAACTCTGGAGAACGGTTAATGGGTTGGGTGCATGCTGAATCAAGAACGCAGCTTTAAAAATGGTAGGAAAGGCTTGGGTCTCATTACTGGCCCCTCCCCTAACCATTCTCTGACCTAGCGTGAAGCCAGCCTGTGCTTCCATTGGAGGTCCCTGCTCTGTTCCAGAGGGAGCAGACTAATTCCAATGCTCATAGTGGGGTGTCTGTTTTTTGGTGCCAATCTATTAGTTGGCAGTCTGGAAGGCTGAACCAGAAAACTCATTTCTGGATCACCTCCAAGAACTTGTCCTGCAGGCAGCTTTCAGTCAGCTTGCAGGTAGCTAGATATATAAGAAGTCAAAGCTTCGGCAGTCATCCTGCAGCTGAAGGCAGGATAATCCCATCCACCGTATTCAAGGGATATAAGCCCCCTCTCACTTGGAGGTGGAGTGGACATCACCATTCCAGTCCCCTCAGGATTGGGGGAAGAGCTATGGACTAGAGTGGACTTGATGGTATTCTGTTGTAGACATATTGTGACTCAAGCAATGGAAGAAATTATAACAGTGAGGTGGAGCCAGTGGCCACTAGACACTTTCGGGGAGGGGAAGGGCAGTGGTAATACATGGGCTTTTTCAGGACTTGGGGGTTGTCCTGAGTGACGTTGCGGCGATGGATGTAGACCATTTTACATCAGCATATACCATGCAGAACTGTGTGGGAGAGAGTGTGGTCTACGATGTGAACTGTGTTCTATGCTTAGTGGCAAAGCCCCAGGATGTGTATATCCATTGCAGGTGATGTGCCACAGTAATGAAAGATGTTTATGTGAGATGTTATGGGAGGTGTGAGAGGTGGGAAACATGGGAATCCCTGTAATTTTTGTGTAACACTTATGTAATCTAAGCATCTTTTAAAATATATATGAAAAAAAATAACATTTATGTAAGCAAATGCACATATATGCATATATATCTATATATCATTTTACAAATATTGGTTTGTACTGTGAAAAATTTGATTTTTACCCACAATAAAAAAAAAAAAAGAAGTCAAAGCAGACTGGGGCAAAGGATTACCTGCTTTAAATCATACAAGAGAGCACCAGGGAAGGGGGAGAAAACCTATTATATAGGGAGTAAAGGGGACATTTGAATTCCTGTAAATGGGAGGCCATGAGGAAGTACAAGCCCAGGGCAAGACATAGGTTCAGAAAAGGGAAAGGAACCTGTACTTTACATTTGTGTCAAGCTGATCTTCTCGATAAGACGGTTAAACTCTGAAGGAGAGCAACAGCCAATGCAGAGCCAATTTGTAAAGACTGTGAAAGGTATTTTTTGTGTTTGTTTGGGTTAGCTCCTGGCACTCAGGGAAATCTGTTATCTCCCTAAGTGAATACAAACTTAAGGAACAAACAGCTGAAGGACTAAATCCCATAGTCAACACTTCAAAATACTAAAATGTACAGTGTGCAACAAAAGATTACATGACAAGCAAGGAAACAGGAAACGATGGCTCATCCAAAGGAACAAGATAAAAATCCAAAAACCATCAACAAAAACCAAACTTTGGACATACGAGACAAAAACTTTAACAAATGATCCTCAACATACTCAAGGAGATAAAAGAAAACATAAAGAACTAAAGGATATCAGGGGGAAAAATAAGCAATTTGTAAAGCTCAATAAAGAGCTAGAAATTTTAAAGGGGAACAAAAAAATACTGGAGTTGGGGACTACAATAACTAAAATGAAAAATTACCTAGAGGATTTCAACAGCATATTGGAGCTGGCAGAAAAAAATCAGTGAACTGGAAGCCAAGATAATTGAAATGATTTAGGCTGAGGCACAGAAAAAAAAAGAATACATAAAACTGCAGAAAACCTAGGAGACCAGTGGGATACAACCAGGAGTATAAAATATATGCATTATGGGAGTCCTAGAAGGAGAAAAAAGAGAGAAAGGGCAGAAGGAATATTCAAAGAAATAATGGCAAAAAAATTCCAAACTTTAACAATATACATGAATATGTACATTTAAGAATCCCAAAGACACCCAAACAGGATAAACCCAAAGAGAACCATGCCCAGACACATAATAGCTACACTGTTAAATGCCAAGGACAAGGAGGAAATTCTGAAAGCTGTAAGAGAAAAGCAGCATGTGATGTACAAAGGAATTCCAGTAAGATTAAGTGCCAATTTCTCTCAGAAATCACAGAGGCAAGAAGTCAGTGGGATAATATATTTAAAGTGCTGAAAGAAAACAATTGCCAACCAAGAATTTTATATCTAGCAAGACTGACTTTCAAAAATGAGGGAGAGGGAAATGGATGTAGCTCAAGTGATTGGGCTCCTGTCTACCATATAGGAGGTCCAGGGTTAGATTCCCAGGGCCTCCTGGCGAAAGGCAAGATGGCCCACATGATGAATTGGCCCATGAGGAATGTTGGCTGGCGCAGGAGTGCTGGCCTGCGCAGACAGCTGGCACAGCAAGGTGATGCAACAAAAAGAGACACAGAGGAGAGACAATAAGGGACACAGCAGACCAGGGAACTGAGGTGGTGCAAGAGATTGAGTGCCTCTCTCCCACTCCAGAAGGTCCAAGGATTGGTTCCTGGTGCTGCCTAAAGAAAAGACAAGAACAGAAGAACACACAGAGAGCAGACAGTGAGCGCAAAACAATGAGAGGGTGAGGAGAGAAAAAAATAAATTAATTGAAAAAAAATGAGGGAGAGATTAAGACATTTCCAGATAAACAGAAGCTGAGGGATCATCACTGCTAGAGCTCCCCTACAAGCAATGCTAAAAGTTCTTCAGACTTAAAGGAAAGGACATTAGACAGTGGATCAGAACAGTTTAAAGGTATAAAGACCTCCAAAAAAGATAACCATCTAGGTAATTATAAATACACACACACACACACATATATCACAAGAGTACCTGTTTTAGTTTTACAGTAAATGTAAAATGTTAGTGTGTGGTTTTAGACACACAATGTATAAAGATATAATTTGTAACAAGTACAGCAAAAAGGTTGGGGGATGGTGAGGTATAGGAACAATGTATGTGTAAGCTATTAAAGTTAAATTGGTATCAAATCAAATGTGATTTTATGATTTAGGACGTTATATTTAAATCTCATGGTAATCACAAAGAAAATATATGAAAAATATATGCAATATATGCAGAAAGAAGTGAAAAGGGACTCTAAATGATATAATACCAAAAAGCAAATAAATATGAAATTAGACATTAATAGAAGAATTGAGGGATAAAAAAGGTATAAGACTTATAAAGACCAAATAGCAAAATTCAGAAGAAAGTCTTGTATTATCAGTAGTTACTGTAAGTGTAAATAGTTTAAACTCTCCAGTCAAAAGGCAGAGGTTGGCAGAATGGATAAAAAAGCATGACCCAGCCACATGCTGTTAACAAGAGATTCACCTTAAATTCAAAGTCACAAGCAGGTTGAAAGTGAAAGGATGCAAAAAATAAACCATGCAAATATAGTAACCAAAAGAAGGCTTGGGTAGCTATACTAATATCAGATAAAACAGAATTTAAGTAAAAAAAAACTGTTATGAGGGACAAAGAGGTCAATTTTTTGCACCTATAATGAGAGTCCCAAAATATATGAAGCAAATATTGACAGATTTGAAGGGAAAAATAAACTGTCCTACATTAATAGTAGGATACTTCAATATACCAGTTTCAATAGTGGAAAGAACATCTAGGCTGAAGACCAATAAGGAAATACAAGATTTATGTGCTACTATAAACCAACTACCTAACAGATCTATATAGAACACTTCACCTAGCAGCAGTAGAATGCAGAATGCACATTCTTCTTTAGAGCATATTTCATCATTCTCCAGGATAGACCATTTATTAGGTCACAAAACAAGCCTCAATAAATTAGAAAATATTGAAATCATATAATGTATCTTCTCCACTGCAATGGAATGAAACTAGAAATCAATAACAGAGGGAGAACTGGAAAATTCACAAATATGTGGAAATTAAACAACACACTCAAACAACCAATGGGTCAAAGAAGAAATCAAAAGGGAAATTAGGAAATATCTTGAGTCAAATGAAAATAAAAACATGACATACCCAAACTTAAGGGATGCAATATAGGCAGTTCTTAGAGGGAAATTTATAGCTCAAATGTTGACCTTAAAAAAGCAGAAAGATTTCAAATCTTAGAACTAATCTCACAACTGGAGGATCTTGAAAAAGAAGAGCAAACTATACTCAAAATGAGCAGAAGGAATGAAATAAAGATTTGAGCAGAGATAAATGAAATAGAGAATTTAAAAAAAAATAAGAGAAAATCAATAAAATAAAAAGTTGGTTCTTCGAAAAGATCAATAAAATGGACCAAACTTTAGCTAGATTGACCAAAAAAAAATAGAGAAGATACAAAAAGTTAGAATCATAAATGAAAGGGGGACATTACTACCAACACCACAGAAATAAAAAAGGATTATAAGAGGATATTATGAACAACTGTACACCAATAAATTAGATAACCTAGATGAAAGGGGCAAGTTCCTATAAACACAGAAGCTACATACATTGACTCAAGAAGAAGTAGAAGATCACAACAAACCAATAAACCAGTAAAGAGATTGAACCAGTAATTAAAAACCTCCCATTTATGTAATCTAAGCATCTTTTAATATATATATGAAAAAAAAAAAACATTTATGTAAGCAAATGCAAAACAAACAAACAAACAAAAAAAACTCCCAACAAAGAAAAGCCCAGGACTAGATGGCTTCACTGTTAATTTTAACAAACATTCAAAGAAGAATTAACACCAATCCTACTCAAACACTTCCAAAAAATTAAGAGGAAGGACTACTCCCTAACTCATTCTATGAGGTCAACATTACCCTAATACAAAAGCCAGAAAAAGATACCACAAGAAAAGAAAATTACAAGACCAATATCCCTCATGAGTATAGATGCAAAAATCCTGAACGAAATAAAAGCAAACCAAAATCCAACAACACATTAAAAGAATAATACACCATGAATGAGTGGGATTTATCTCAGTTATATAAGGGTGTTTCGACATTAAGTAAATCAATTAATGTAACATACCATATTAACAGAACAAAGGGGGAAAAACACATGATCATCTCAATTGATGCAGAAAAGGCATTTTACAAAATCCAGTACCCCTTCTTGATAAAAAACACATAGAAAACTAGGACTAGAAGGAAATTTCCTCAACTTGATAAAGTGAGTATAGGAAAAGCCAACAACTAACAATATTCTCAATGGTGAGAATTGAAAACTTGCCCTCAAGGATGTCCACTGTCACCACTCTTATTCAACATTGTTCTGGTAGTTCTATCCAGAGAAATTAGGCAAGAAAAAGAAATAAAAGGCACTCAAGTTGGAAAGGAAGAAGTAAAACTTTCCCTATTGCAGATGACCTGATCCTATATATAGAAAATCTTAGAAAAATCCACAACAAAAACTACAAGAACTAATATACAAATTCAGCAAGGTGGTGGGGTACAAATCTCAATAAATTCAACTGGTGTTTCTATACACTAGTAATAAACAATCTGAAGATAAAATCATGAAATCCATTTATAATAGCAACTAAAAGAAGCAAATATCTAAGAAAAAATTTAACCAAGGATGTAAAGAACCTGTACATGGAAAAACAACAAAACATTGCTAAAAGAAATCAAAGAAGGGGAGTGGATGTAACTCAGGTGGTTGAGCGCCTGCTTCCCATGCAAGAGGTCCTGAGTTCGATCCCTGGTACTCCCTAAACAAACAAACAAACAAACAAACAAACTCTCATTGGGGAATGGATGTAGTTCAGTGGCTGAGCACCTGCTTCCCATGTACAAGGTCTTGGGTTAAATCCCCAGTACGTCCTGAAAAAAATCAAAGAAGACCTAAATAAGTGGAAGGCCGTTCTGTGTTCATGGATTGGAAGACTAAATATTGCTAACATGTCAATTCCATCCAAAGTAATTTCCAGATTCAGCATAATCCCAATCAAAATTCCAAGAGCCTTTTTTTTTTCCAGAAATGAAAAATCCATCAAAGTTGGGTAAGAGGCCCCAAATTGCCAAAACCATCTTGAAAAGATGAACAAAGTGGGAGGACTCACACTTCTCAATTTTATTTTATTACAAAGTTAATACAAAAAAAATATGGTACTGACAAAAGGACAGACTAATTGACTAATGGAATAGAATAGAAAAGTTCAGAAATAAACCTTCATGTCTATGGCCAACTGATATTTGACAAGGGTGCCAAGTCCACTCAATTGGGAAAGAAAAGTCTCTTTCTGGGAAAACTGTATATGCATATTCAAAAGAATGAAGGTGGACCCCTACTTCATATGATACACAAAAATTAACTCAAAATTTGTGGAGCGAAGGTAGCCCAGTGGTAGGCTTCCTGCATCGCATGTATGAGGTCCTGGGTTCAATCCCTGGTACTTCCTAAAAAAATTTTTAACTCAAAATGAATCAAAGACCTAAATATAAGAATCGAAACCAAAAAACTCCTAGAAGAAAACAAGGAAGCATCTTCAGTACTTTGTGTTAGACAATGGAGTCTGAGATTTTACACCAAAAGCACGAGCAACAAAAGGATAAATGGAACATTATCAAAACTGAAAACTTTTGTACATCAAAGGACTTCATCATGAAAGTAAAAGACAACCTATAGATACAGATGCAAGAGTGTCCTTCTGTGAGCTAGATCAGATGTACATCACTATTGCAGGGTGGTGGGAACGTGGAGAAGCATGGGAAAAATACAATTGGTGTGACCTATGGACTGTGGTTAACGCAATATTGTAATATTGGAAAAAGTGTGCCAAATGCACATTATAGACCATGGTTGGTGGTAATAGTTTAATGATATTATCTCATAATCTGTAACAAATTTTCCACCACAGTGTGGTGTGTTGGTGAAGGGGTGTTGTATGGGAATTCTACATATGTGCATGATTGTTTTGTAAGTTCACAACCTCTGTAATAAAAATATATTTTAAAAAAATCTATAGAACGGGAGAAAATATTTGGAAACCATATATCCTGTAAGACTTTAATACCCAGAATATATTTTTAAAAATCCTATAATTCAGCAACAAAAAGACAAAACTCAATTAAAAATGGGCAAAAGATCGAGTAGATATTTCTCCAAAGAAAATATAAATGGTCAAAAAGCACATGAAAAGATGCTCAACATCATTAGCCATTAGGGAAATGAAAATCAAACCACAATGTTATATCATTTCATATCCGCTAGAATGGCTACCATTAAAAAAAAAAAAACAGAAAATAAGTGTTGGAGAGGATGTGGAAAACAGGAACACTCGATCAGGTCACAATTACAGGAAGACTGGCAACATTTGGAAGATATGTCAGCGTCTAACATCTAGCATTAAATATTTTTAAAATCAGAATTTACTGAGAACAATGTATAACTTCCACCTTTTATCTTTGTGGGCTGTAGAAACATTAACACAGAGAGAAGTTTTTTCCTATTTCAAATGTCCCTGGCAAATGTTACAAATGTCATGTGTAACATGGAATAGTGGAATGAATCATGACATAAGATTTACTGCTTATGTTTTCTAGAAAGTATAATACAATGGTAATAAATTATCTCTATTTTCTAAAATTTTCCTAAAATTTATAATACTATCAAGATGCAAGTTGAGTGAAAATACAACTGCTTATTTGAAAGGGTTTTTTTTTTTTTTTTAACTCAAAATATAAATAAATAGGGAGCAGATGTGGCTCAAGTGGTTGAGCACCTGCTTCCCATGTACGAGGCCCGGGTTCAATCCTCAGTACTTCCTAAAAAAGAAATGAAAAAAAAAAAAAAAAAAAAAATATATATATATATATATAGATCTATATATAATATTTGGGGGTAAAAAAAGAAACAATGTGATAAGGCCTTCTCGGTGCTTCACGATTTTGACTAGTGTGGTTGAGTGGAGGCACGGTGAACCCAGGAGGAAACTCACTGCTAATTCTGGATGGTGGTATCTGAGGGAAAGCCCCGGCTATGAGGGAAGATGGGGAAGGCAAGCCCTTGGTGGGGAGTCAGCTGTTTGGGGAACAGGAGGCTTCCTGCAGGATGGAATGTCCTCTTGCCGTAATCTCCCCATTTGTATCCATTGGAAACATTCCACATTCAGGGAGGCAGAGGAGGAGCAGAAGAGTCTGGCAGCCACAAGGAGGTTCTAAAAGGAGGGGAGTCAGACCCTCCCACCTCAGAAGAAGCAATGCCCCGTGCCCAGGGATCAGGAAGCAAATGCCCCCTCCCAAACGCTCCACTTGGATTATCAAGCACATGGAAAACCACTTCTAAAAGCTTGACTTTCATCGCTGTTTCAGTTGTTCTTTGCCTCAGATCTGTAACCTTCTGTCTTCAGATGGAGTTTCCTTTTGCCTCCCGCACTCCCAACCAATGATCGTGAGCTTTTCATTCCAGGGGCAGAATCTCTGACTTTGAGAAGAAGCAATGGTTCTTTCCCGCTTTCCAGCATTTCCTCAAGGTCTTTGAATCACTTTCACCCATGCAGTGCCCCTTGTCATTTGCTTCAAGCATTCCTCCTTTTGCTCCAAGTCATGGTCTGCTTTGACAGGTAATGTGCTGAGAAACTCCCTTTCTCTCTCTTGACAAAATTCAGTCACTTCATTTCCTCTTTCCTGAACATTTTGGTCCACGCTTTCAATTGAAAAAGGTCGTTTCCTGTTTTCTTCTTCAGCCGTGTTGGCATAGGATTGACTTCTCTCTCCATCTTGGGTGTTGAGATGTGCACTTGACATTGCAAGAACAGCCAGTTTCATCTTGGCTCTTCAAGCCCTGTCATCAGCATGGTCTCCATCTTCTGAGTCCAAGTTATCGCCCATATTCTCTTCTCTAAGGGAAGCTGCCAGCTCTTTTATCTTTAGCGGATGTTCCTGCAGAGACTTGCTCTGACTTTGTGCACAGGTCTGAGAGATCAGTATGGAAATCCTGAGTCTTTCTTCAGTTGCCCACAATAATTTCAGGTTTTGTTTTTGTTTTCAGCTCCCTCCACTTATGTGCTGATGGATTCAGTTTCTTCTTTCAGAACTTGGATCTTTCTTGATCTTTCAATATCAGACAGCCGTGCTTCTTGACCTGAGCACTGAGGTTCTTTTTTCTCATCTGGTTTGCTATCAAGCATATCAAAGGCATTGGGCACTTCTGAGCTTTCATCTTCTTCCATCATGGGGTGAAACTTGATGAGAACTTTACAAAAAATGTAAAGAGCTAGTGCTGAACTCTAATGGTGTGTTCCTCATCTCTCTGGACAGAAAGCCTTTCTTTCACAGACTGAAAAATTCTGCCTAAAATCAAGAAAACTGTCAACAAGGGAGGCATCATGGCACAATCCACCTGTCTCACTGGAATCCAGAGAGAGGGAGACTTGGTCTCACACCGGCAGGCCCGTCTTCCACCAAGCTCGGCAGTGCCTCCCGAGTTCACCAGCAGTGCAGGTGTGTAACAGAAAGAGGCGCCTCCAGGGGGCACTGGCTGCCACAGAGCACCCTGTGGCCACTGGGACCAGCTGGACCAAACGACCCTGTAAATCAAACCTCATTTACAAACCTCATCAGGCACCCAGGGCAGACCGTGCCCTGAGAGAGTGAGGGTAGAGAGGGTTGGAAACAATCAAGAACTCACACCTCCTCAAACCTGCCCAAGTGCTCCCTCTTTCCTCTACTTAAGCCTCTTTGGTGACCCCAGAGGAACCCTCCCCCATCCTCTGCCTTCACTGCTCCCTCTACCTGGAAAGGACATCCTCTCACTGCCCACATGGCGAGCACATGCCCACCCTAAAACTTCTGGGCCTGGGGGAGTGGATGTGGCTCAAGCAGTTGAGCACCTGCCTCCTATATGGGAGGTCCTGGGTTCAGTTCCTGGTGCCTCCTAAAGAAGACAAACAACGAGCAGACATCAAGCAAACACAATGAGCAGACAATGAGAAACAAAACAAAACAAAACAAAAAACCATTGGTCCTGGTCACCCTTGTGTCCCCAGCACTCAGCTAAGAGCCTGGCACAGTGTGGGTGTGCTCAGTGCCCCATGCATATTTGTGGAATGAATGAATGAGTAAATGTATTGTTGGCCTTCTCGGGCTAGTCATGCATAAAGCTCTGCTGACTCAGTAGATAGTTCGATTAGGAGGGTTTGAAAGTCCCAAGGGTATAGAATAGCTGCATCATGTAATTTCAAATATTTAACAAATGCTTAACATCAAGTCACTGTGTACAACACCTCAAAATTCACCATTTTGGACTACAAAGAAAACCTCAAAATTGTTTGAAAAATAAAATGCCCTACTGGAGATCATTTTCCCTAATCACATTTCAGTAAATTTAGAAACAGCTGACAAATATTGAAGTATAAACAACTGCATGGATATTTCAGAACTCTCCTAAATAAACTTTGGATTAAAGATTGTAAAGCCCCAAAATTTATAATATTTATTGCGATAATAATAATAATGAAAGCACTGCATATAAAAAAACTCCGTGGAATGGAGCTAATGTTATTCAAAAAGGAAAATTCACAGCATTTAACATTTAACGTAGCTAAAAATGGAAGTGTGAAAATGAATTGGACAGTGAGCACTCAGTTAAAACATAAATGAAAAAGGAAACACAAGGAAAGCAGAGAAATGGGAATAATATCAAAACAAAATGTGTTAGAACTCAGAAAACCTAGAGGTTTGATAAAATAATCTAAGAGCTAAGTATAGTGTGCCTATTGTTTTTTCTTTTAAATAGAAAAGGCAGAAATATAAAACTGAAAATGTGAAAGAATAAAAAACCAAAGACATAGAGGAAAATAAGTTTTCTGAGTCTGCCTTTCAGAACTCTGTGTAAGGAGATAGAAGGGGAGCTGGTGGCAGCTCTGGCCTGATCGCCCCTCCACACCCCTACCTCTCACCCCCATTTGAACAGTGCAGTACCTCCTGGCTGCCTGGTTTCCTGGGAGCAGGAAATAGAAAGAAAATTCCCGTCTAGGCTGCTGAGGTGACCAGGATCCCAGAGCTGGGTCTGGAGGTGATGTGAGGCTAGGAAGCCTAGGCTGGGGTGCCCCTGGGATGCCTTTCCTGGATTGTGGGATAAGAGGCCAGGTTTGGTTTACTTGTACTTTTCTGTGTCTATATCTTTATTTCTAAATTGATATCCATATCTGTAATTATTTAGAAAGTAAAATGACAGATTCTGAATCTAAAGGACTCTTAGGTTGGATTATTATGAAAATTGAGGGAAGTCCGGGACATCCCTGCCTGTGTTTGTGGGATGATGAATGATTGAATGAATGAGCATTCCAGGGGCAAAGCCATTGTTTGCCAACCCTGACAGTGACCTATAACTCTGTGCCCTCTGCAGATGGTGCTTCCAGTGAGAGCTTAAAAACCCAGTGGAAAAACCATGGCTCCTGGGAATTGTTATGGGTCCTGTGATAACATTCAATTTTAAGCTATGAATACTCAAATTCAACATGTCCAAAACAGAATTCCTAATGACTCCCCAAAACTGCTTCACCTCCCTCCTCCATCTAAATAAATTAAATGGTCCCACCATCCACCCAGAGTTGCTCAAGCCAAGACCCTAGGGCTTTCCTTTCTCCCCGTCTCCTCTCACGACTCATGCCCAATCCACCATAAAGTCGTGTTGGGTCAACATCTAAAATATTTCCCGAATCAATGTGGTTCTCCCTTTCCAATACTCTGTTGTGGAGTACCCGCAGCAGCCTTTCACTCAGTTTCCACGCTTCCATAGAACAGCTGGAGTTATCTTTCTAAGTAAATTGATCCTATCACCCTCCTGGTTGAAACCCTCCAGGAGCCGTCCATCAGCTTTGTAATAAATTCCAGACTCCCTTCCTGGGCCTCTCGGGCTCTAAAGGACCTGGCCTGTCGACCTCCTCAACATCAGCTCTTGCCATTCTGTCCCCTCACCCAGACTGCTGCAGACACAGTTGACTTTTTTTTCTGTTCCCCAAGTTTGTTCCTGCTTTAGAGGCTTGCATTAGCTCCCTCTCCCAAAATGCATGGCCCCCAAATCATGTTGCAACTGAATCCCTTTGCATTTTCTGATTTCAGCTTACACATCATCCATTTGGACCCAATCTAAGGTGCCCCTTCCCCACACCATTCACTACCACAGTCCCTTTTTGATTGCTTATATGTCATGGACAGGGCGATCTAAAAGTCTCCATGCATTTCCATGTATGTACAGGAATGGACAATAGCAAGATGCTTATTGTCCCATTCTCTCTTAGTATCTAGGGCACAGACAAGGATTTGGGTTAATTTCCTTTCTTATCAGATGTGCTGTGGAATTTTTTTCCCAGCAGTTCTGGATCAAGGAGAATACTGGTCCCAAATGCTAGTAAACACTCATTTCTTGACTTCACATTTCTAAACCAGGTGACTGCTTTTTTTTCTATTCTGGCTCTCTCAGCTTGCATTTTGGCCTGTGGGCCTCTAAGGGAATGGGGGGGTGGGGGGTGGCGGTAAAGGGAAGGACACAAGCCCAGGGAATATTCTTGGAGCCACTGTCTTTGGCAGCTCTGAAGCGAGGCAAATAGCTTTCTTCCAAAGTCACCCACTTTTTAAAGTCTTTTTGCAAAAACCTGATTTTGTAGTCATGTTCTCAGTTGCTTCTAGACATTTTTGTGGTCGGTGAGCGTTGAGTATAAGTGCTGGTCCCAGGGGGAGATTTAGAGGTCAATTCTGTGTCAGAGGGGAAGGGAAAGGCATCGAGGCCAGGCTAGTTAGCACAAAATTAAAGGAGTTAGGCTGGTACATTTAAGAGAAACTGTGCAGGCTTCTAGACTTTGGGAGGCAAGAGAGCAAAACAAGGAGAAAAACCAGGCAACTCAGAGGTGGGTTTGCTTTCTTCCAACAACGGGAGAGAAGGGAGCCAGAGAGACTGTCCTGGGACAAGCACAGTCAAAGGCATGTCGAGGCTGCCCTGTATGTGCTGCCACCTGGCTGTCCTCCTGGGACCCAACAGCGTGCTACGGCTAAAGGACTCACCTGTCACCTGGAGCAGGGCCACCTGTTGGCCACTGAGCTCCCCTTTGGGGGAAGATCAGAGAGGATCATTTTGTGCCACAGAAATGAGGGATTGTTATGGGGGGGGGGGTTGAGTCAAATATAAACTGGCTACTTGGCACAGTGGGTTTGAGAGAGCCTCCAGGTACGCTGACCTCCTGCCCCTGCTTTTTACCAGACCAAGAGGGTATAAACAATAAATACAGTATCACATCCCCATTGTCTCTTGCTTTCTCACTGGCATCCCTACATAATCAAAACAAGTATGGAGAGAGGGAGACGCCCCGCTCTCCTGGAGCCCTGGGTCAGGGGGACCATCCAGGCTGCCTCCTGCTTCCCTTCCAACCCCCCCCACCCCGCCTCACCTGCAGGAGTCCCGAGCTGATGCCATAAACTTTTTATTTTGTTATTAGTCACCAAACACAGGTGATTTGCTTTATTGATTTACGTTTCTTAATTTAAATGCCATATCAGCTACTACCAGTTAAATGAGTTAATTGTTGTAAAGAGCTTGGAATGGGGCCTGGCCCTTTAGCGCCCACTCTAAAACTCTGTTACCATCCTTGCCGTCGTGGTGTTTCAGCGCCTGAATTCTGATAGCTGGTATCAACACACAAAAACTCTGATGAAAATGTCTGATGTTGGAGTCTTCGGTAAATGAAGTACGCCCGGCCCATTAGTTCCTTTCAACCACGGCTCCAAATACACATTGTAGACGTTGGATGTCTGACGTGCGCGAACTGCACGTTTGTCAGGGCAGGAACCTGCTTGCTGGCAGCTGTGTGAGGCCTGTCAGTTCCCCGTTCAGGGGAGCTGCCTCCGAGCCAACTAGCTCCTGGCCCCACGGCTGGGGGGATCCATACGGTCTACTTAGGGTTAGAGGCTGGGTTGGGGGGCTTCCACCGCCAGGCCTCCTCCCCACCTCCTGGCCCGTGAGGGAGGGGACAGAAGCTGCACCCTCACCTCCCCATGCTTGCCATCCTGTGTTGTGGCCCACAGATGTTCAAAAAGTCTATGAGTGATCCTAGGCCACTGGGTCACCACCTTCCAGGGGAGCTTAAAGCCCAGGTCCCTAAGAGAGAGCTCCTTTACATCCGCCTGCCTGTCCCTGAATCACTTAGCTTCCAACACGTAAGGGTGGACCTGCTCGCTCTCTCACCCCTCCCCTTACCTTCTTATTCCTTTCCTGTTTGTCCCCCATCAGCTCTGAGCCCCGCTTCTCAACATGCTCCTGCTCTCCCTCCTGCTCTTGACAATCCCTTTCTTCCGTTTGCAGAATCACCTCCACCTTCAGCTCTCCTCCCCACCACCCTAGCTGGTCCCGGCTGCTGTGCAATCTCGCTCTGGCTGCACCACCTCGGCTGCCTGCTGGTCGGGCAAACGCCCACCTGGTTTGGCCCTCATTGGCCGCCGTGCTGCCAGCCTGTACAGGTCCTCTGAGGGGGCTCTGGGCCCCCAGCCCCAGTCTGGAGCCTGGGCCGGCCCCCGTCAATTCGAGGGCTTCATCAGACTTCTGCTGTGAGCAGAGTCCCAGATACATATCGGGAAGGCTGCTGCTCCTGCCTGCCAGTGCCCGCTGGGAAGGGCAGGCTCTCCCCCGCCCCTGCCTGCTTCATTACAGCATACTGGCCCCTTTTCGAGTGGCGGTGATGTACTGCTTCTTAAATGAACACTCAACTCCTTTGGAGGGAGAAAGAACACATGCCATTGCATGAAGTGGCCTCATATGGCCCTTTCCTGAAAAATATGGAGTGAGTTCCTGGGGGTTGTGCTGATGAGTCTTGAGGGCATGGACTTTCCTTGTCCTTTGACCCAGCAGCATCTATTGACCCACGATGAACATTCTGGGCAGCCCCTGTGAGCCAGAGAGAGAAATAGTGTAACGACAGAGGAGAGTGTCAAAGGGGGAAAAGTAACAGGAATGTTTTACATTTCATCGAGGCGTGAGAGCAACATCTCCTTTTTCTTTTTTTTTCCAAAACAAAAAACAGTACCTAAACAAACCAAAAAAAAAAAAAAAAAATAGGTATCGATATGCCTAAATTATGATCTGGTCTGTTCTCGTCTAAAAATAAGAGATGTTTGATGTTAACCATGCAGCTATTTCTTGATTTAAAAAATCTTCATTTTATTGGTGGCACTAAATTTATTCATTGGGGGTGCATCCAGTATGTTTTCATTCTCTGCACACCTCTTTGTATCTTTTCCAAACATGCCATGCTATTTCATTCCTCTGGGCCCCTTCTCATGGTCAGTAACCAAACTCCTACTCATCCTTCAAGACTCCACTCAGACATCACCTTCCCCAGAAAACCTTCCTGTCCCCTTTACCCTACCCCACCCCTAACACTGGGCCTCATGCTTATCCCGACTGAGCTCACATATTCTGTGCATGTATGTCCCTTTTTCCCTACCCATAATTTTAGCTAATGTGTCTCTCTTCCCTTCTAGACAGTAAGCCCTTTGGGGACAGTGAACGAAGTGTAGTTACGGATGCATTCCTAGCGTGGAGCACAAACCCTGGCCCATAAAACATGCTAACAATGGTGTTTGCCCCCCACGCTGACTGCTGGGTGTCTTGAGAAGAAAGCACGCATCCTTGGGCAAGACCTGCTGGGAACTTCTCTTACTTTTAGAGTGGCTCACATGGAGGACTACTCCACAAATTCAGTTTTGTGATCTCAATGCTCTGCTCTCTACACCAGAAGTTCTTAAACATTTTGGTCTCGGGATTCCTTTACATGCTTAAAAATTATTGAGGACCCAAAGTGTTTTCATTGATGTGGGTTATGTCTATTGGTAAGGATCATATTAGAGATTTAAACTGTGAAATTCAAACCCTATTAATTCATTTAAAAATAACAATAATAAACCCATTACATGCAAACATAAGTATATTTTGAAGCAAAACATTTAGTGAAAAGAGTGACACTGCTTTACATCAGGGTTTTTCAGCACCAGCACTATTGACATTTTGGGACAGAGAATTCTTTGTTGTGATGCTGTCCTTGCATTGTAGGATATTTACCAGCATCCCTGGACTCTACCCACGAGATGCCATAAGCACCCCCCTCCCAGATATGACAACCAAAAGATTGCCTGATATAACCTGGGGATGGCATGAGTCCTGGGTGAGGGCCACTGTTTTACATTTTTGCGAGTCTTTTTAATGCCTGATTTAACAGGAGACGGTTGGCTTCTCATCGCTGTTTCTGCATTCAGTCTCTTGCAATATGTTGTTTTGGGTTAAGTATATGATGGAATTACATCCTCACACATATACATAGTTGGAAAAGGGAAAAATCTTTTAACAGGTTTTTCAGGTAATTGTAGATATTTTTCTTTGATACTACACCTAAATTCAACAAGTGGTGGTTTCTTAACAGTTAGTTGCAATTTGGAATCTGCACTTTTCATATTCAGTTACATTAAAATACATTGGTTTATCTTGGACCCCGAATCTTTCACCCATGTAAAATTTTTTTAACATCACACATTGGTTATTTGGAAAATATTTATGCAGGTCTTCTAAATGTTGACACATCTTACTATACAATATGAGAAATTTCATTCATTGATATTAATCTCATTAGAGAAGTTTTTTAGTACTGGAAGCTCTCAAGGCCACAATGGCAGGTGCAAGTTTTCTAAAATTCTAATTTCCTTTTGAAAAGCTTGCATTTTATCATCGGCAGAGAACGCTATAAATTGTTTACCTTGAAGTGACAAGCTCACTTATTTTTGAGAAAATAGCTGCCAAATACTCAAGTCTACATAATCATAGACTGTAAATTTTTCTTCCAAGTAAAAATGATGGGCCGTGTGAAAAGTGGCTAGTTCAGTCTGCAGCTCAAACAATTGCACTAGTGCTTTCCTCAAGACAGCTGTCATCCTTTGACGTCCAGCCAGAGTGCTTTCTGTGTATTTCCCTTATTGTCACAGGGAGTGATTTTTAAAAGTGCCCTCAAGAGTTGAGGTTTCATAAAATTAATATTGTTTACAGCTTCATCAAGGACATTCCTAAGTGAAATTAGCTTGTGTGTTTTTTGTTTTGTTTTGTTTTGTTTTTTCTTCTACAGGAACCTGGCTGTGAAGAATAAAATTACAGCTAGTTTAGTTTTGTGTCACTGCCTTGATTCGTGCTAAGACACAGTGGTTTTACCACCACTGCTTTTGCAACATTAGTGCAAATGTCAACACGGTGTAAAAGGCAATTAACATCTTAGTTTTATTATGAAAATCGTTTTGGTCTCGCTCACTCCCGAAAGGTCTTGGGACCCCAGCTGTCCCTAGACTGTCCACACAGCTGGTTTGTACCAACGTGTTTTTACTTTGATCATGAAATGAAACCACTGTAAAAGTGGGACATGAGAGAACAGAAACTTTCTTCATGCGGTTGGCTCATTAATTGCCAAGGAAATAGTCATGGATTCAAAATTCCAGGCTGGAAAGGCCCTTTAAGATGACCTAATCCAGCCCTCTTTGGTTTAAATATAGCATACTTAGACCCAGAGAGGGGGAGTAAGTAACATCGTCTCACAGCTAGATGTGCAAAACCAGAATCGGAACTAGAACCCAGGTCTTCTGATTCCCAGTCCAGTGCTCTTTCTACCACCTCCTGTTGTTCTCAAACACCCCATATGGTGTCTAATGTAGATCCACACGCAGAAAGGTGCTGGCTGTACTCAGGATGAACAACTCTTATTATTGTTGGCATATATCTTGTTGGCTTATAAGTTTGTTTTTGTCCAGTCCACATTCAAGAGGCTGTCTACTTCCTCTAGTTACTTGATCTACAGTGATTTTAGTTGGCTGCCAGGTGTATGAGGTGCTCAGTTACGTCTTTGTGCTCCAACAGTTAGACCTCCTATAGAGTTGGCCAGCCAAGAGAACCGTGTGGATTTTTCCACTCAATTAGGCCATGTTGCTATTTATGATTACTCAAGGAGCCCGCATTTCCACCTGCACTTTGGCTCACTCAAAAGAAGCCTCTAGGACATTTTCCATGGGAATGGTCTTAACTGGGGTTGCCTTGACGTTGCTATTTGCCTTGATCCTGGTCATGACTGATCACCACCTCATAGAGTTTCAGGTGAAAACTGTGGGCATTTACCTCTGCCTGGCAGTTGGGGAATGGAGAAGAAGATAGATGTCGCTTCTCCACATAAATAAATTGCAAAGCACCAAGTCAAAGTTAAAGATGAGGGTTAATATGAAAAACTCTTCCCAGTGACCCACAATGTTCTTTAGGAAGAAAGTGCCAGGCCTACTTGGTTCAAACATCTGAGCTGAGAAAAACAGAACCTTTCCTTTAGCTGAATTCAAACACCATGAAGAGACAAGTCATTGGCAAAATGCAAGAGCACAGAGCATTTTAGAAGAAAAGACAGTGAAATGGGGCTTAAGAATTATTTCTAGCCATCTGTTGCATTTTCCTCATCAGACAGACCCTGGGAGTTAATATCCAGGGTGGCCTCCTCAGAAGTTGCCCCAGGCTGGGGCTCACCTGTTTTAGATTCTAGTTGCTTCCAGAAACTCTGATCCTCCTACTGGTAATTGAAGGCCCCACATCACAGGATTGTGTGAAGAGCAGTGTGTGGCCCAGAAGCACCTAGTTTCACCAAGCGCCCTGCTGATGTCTTCCCTCCCATGGCGTCCCAGAGCCCCCGGGCCCAGGAACAGGATTTGCCATCTTCTGGGTCTCTTCCCAGGATCTCTGCCTCATCAGGCTGGGTTAACTAAGCCAAGCCTTCAAAGAGGCTGGAGCCCTGGGTTTCAAAATTGGTGAATCTTGAAGGGCAGAGAAGAGATAAAGCCACAGCCCTAGTTATTCTGGAATGGTGCTGGCTCCTCTGGAGACTGCTGTGGAAAAGACCCGAGAGGCAAGCACCTCTGCAGAGGTGTCCAAGAGATGCAAGCACCTCTGCAGAGGTGTCCAAGAAAGGTCAATCAGAGGACAGCTCGGCAAGCCCCAGGTGTCAACAGGCAGAACGCAGCTTAGCTGGCCTTTCAAAGAAAGGAAAAAACCCCATACCTGCCTGAGCAGAGCTTACAATCCCATAGGGGACAGAAGTTAAAACTTCTGCCTGGGACCATTAAAAATATGAAAAAAAAATCAGTGATGACAAAAAGGCATTGCCCAGGGATGCAGGGACATTGGGCAGAGGTGGTATTATAGCCAGGGAAACTTTCCCAGAGAGACACTCTGAGTGGTGATTTAAGGGCCATCCAAGACAGATGGAGGCTATTGAAAGCTCAAAGGAGGAGCCCCAATTCCTCCCCACTCCTTCCTTTCCACAGCCCTAATGGTATCAAAGCTTATCCCTAGAACTCTGCAGCCCCATTCCTCAGTGACCATTTATTGACTTCCTTTCGGGTGGTGAAGCCGGTGCCAGGCCCTGAGGGGCAGTGGGCTGCAAATGCTGGCTGGGTGCTAGAATTCGCGGGTGAGGGAGCTTGCTGGCGATGCAGACTCCCCGGCCAGCCCTGACAAAGTCTAAGTGAGTCATTTGGAGGCCTCTGCAACAGGGGCGGGATGAGGCAGAGAACATGGTTTCTGACCTCGAGGACTTCAACCACCTTTTTCTATTGGGAGAATCCAGACCCTGCTCTCCACCTGCCCACGTGACCTCGAAGCCGGCCTGTGAGTGAGGGGTCTGGGCCAGGATGCCTCCTCCGAGCTCACCCTTTGGCTGTCAGGAGGGCTGGCTCAGCCCGCCTGTCTGTGCCGCCCCACGCCTCCTATCAGACCCTCTGCGGTTCCCGTCCCGATGTGGCCCACCTGTTGGTACCCTTGTCCACACAAGCCTGCTGCTCTGGCCAAGCCTGAGCGGCAGCACCTGCCCCCTCTGGCCACTGGCTAGAGTTCCAGCCTCTCCTTGGGCCTTGTCCTGAGTGGTCAACATATGTTGTCTCAGGTGTTTCTCACAGCACATTCCACAGTGGGCTCTTGCAGGTATCAAGACGCAGTGACATGCTCAGGTCACCTCAGGTAATGGGGGCTTATTGTAAGGATGCATAAGGAAATAAGGCAGCCCCAGGGACAACCTACAGCTTGGCCTCATGGAGAACTGGACCATCGGGGGGGTCTCACAGGGGTCCCAGAGGCCAAATGCCAGCTCCACCGTGACTTAGCGCTCTGTCTCGGCTTCTACACCTAGCCTTCTCTTTAATCTCTCCCTTAATGCCTGCTTCCAGCGTGTCTTTTGACTTCTGTATTGCTCCACTGTCAGCATCTCTCAGTTTCATTTTCTGACTCCCAGAGAAGGAGGACAGGATTGGGCTCACAGGGCTGGGTCCCCAGCCAGGCCACCTCACGGGCTACTCTTTATCCTCGAGGTGGCTCCGGTTGGCTCTAGCAGTAACCCTAAGTCCAGTCACCGTTAGCCAGGGTAGTGGTGTCACAGGGTACAAAGCATGGTGACCTATGTGTGAGAAGCTGCCTGGGGCTGCTTTCTTCATGTCAGGCCACATACCGGAGACGCAGCTGAGGTTTCCAGGCCTGCCCAGTTGTGTAGAAGAGAGAGCCCAGAGCTACACAGCGAGCCAAAGGCCCAGTCGGTGTTGAGACCCTGTCTGAAGCGCTTTCTGATAGTATTAAGCAAGTCTGAGGACGTGACCACACACACTTCTCTCTGTGTGGAAAAGCTTCACGCATGGTTTCCAGCCTGTTATTAAAGCTCCACTGAAGTGTCTTCATAGACTCACAAACTGTGGAGCTGGGAAGGCCCGTGGAGGTCACTAAGTCCGACCACTGCCTGCAGCTTGGGGAGCTCCATGCTTCCTGGAACGGACCATCTGCATGGAGCATCTTCCTCTCACCTGGGTTCCTAATGGGGCCCTGGGCTTGCTCACCAGTCTGCCCCACTTACCTTTTAAGGCCTTACACGGGAAAGGCAAGAGGCAGCAGGAAACAGAGAGGGGCGAGGCTGCCACCTCACGGCTCCTCGCAAAGTCAGAATTACTCATTTCAGGGGGGAGTATTTAAAGTTTGATGGGAAATGAATCATCAGTTTTAATGAAAGACTGCATTATGTGAAAGCACTTTAGAGGAGAAGGGACGGAGGACTGGGAAAGAAGGGGAACCAGTCACAAAGGAAGTCATTCATGGCTTATTAGCATTTGAGGAGTGGGAAAGGGAAGGGGCTGGGGGATAAAAGGGTCGTGGAAAGCCCCACGTTGGACATTTCTCAAGTGGAAGACTAAGTTTAATGGGCATGAATGGCTCCCAGCCCCTCGCCAAAAGGTTACAGTTAACTGGCTCGGTCTTTGTGGCTGGCAGGTTGGTTAGGGGAGGACCTGAGGGGAGACAGTAAGAGCGGAGAGAAGGAGGGCCCCTGGACAGGAGTGGAGGGCTGCTGGAGAGTGGGGCACTGCCCTAGCCTTGGCTGTGCCCCCCTCCTTTCTTCCCTCGCCTCCCTAACGTGAGTTGACTCATCCCCTTTGCCTTTGCCACCCTGAACAAAGAAATTGCCGTGCACTAGCTGTGAGGAGCTGGCCGTTCAGTGGGAGCTTCAGTACAATAATATACCACCTCGCCACCAGGGGCCCTTCTCCTCATTCACATCTGACCCACCACCCCGTTTAGAGGGAGGAGGTGGTAGCATAGCCTGCTGCCCTAGCTGTGCTCACTGAGGCCAGTCTGCCCAGTGGCCTTCCCCTCCAATCCTTCCTTGGGGGTAAGAGGGAATTGAGCCTGCTCAACTGAAGACGGCTGGGTCCTCCTGCCCTCTATTCACTGCTCTTTGAGAGGCAGAGGGAAGAAGGACAGACTGCATTTCCATTTTGCAGATCTGAGAACTTGAATCTCCGAGGTTAGGTGGCATGTCTACTGTCCTTCCTTACCCCCAGTGACGTGAGGGATGGGTCAGGGTGCAGAGCACAGCGAAAAGAGCACAGACTTGTGAGCACGCAGTCCCAGTTCTAAATCCAGTTCTGCCACTTGCTAGCTATGTGACATAGGGGAAGTTCCTTAACTTCTCTGAGCCTGTTTCCTCATCTGTAAAATGAGGATAAGTCCCACCTCATAGGCAAGTTGTGAAGATGAGGTGAGAAAACATCCATAAACTGTTTAGCCCAGCTCCTGGGCTAAGTGTTGCTTTCCTTCCTCCTTTAAAGCACCTTTCCCAAGGACCACGTCAAAGCATGCCAGGGCTGCCAAACAATGTGCCCCTAGTGGGAGAAGAGGACAACCTCTTCTTGACTGCCCTCGCTCTGGCCTCATCATCCTCTACGCTATGGCCAAAACTAAAATTTCTGCTGGGATGATTTAGTCTCTGTCTGACTGGGAGGATGGAGCCAGGAGATGAAGTGGGCCTGACATTTTTAAGGGTCATGGACCCCTTTGAGAATTGAATCCATCCAACAGATCCCCTTCCCAAAACCAAAACGAACACCCACACATCCACCCACACCATTTCTATAGAATTCGAGAACCTCTGAAGCTCCAAGTAAATAAAACTTCTTTACCAGATGGAAAGTCAAGACATATGAGCACAAATTCAGCACATGAGTGATTTATTGCAGACTTTTATTCTCTGATTCATAGTCTTTCCCTTCTGAAATGGCAAGGGTGATCCTTCTCAATCTACCTGATGGGGTGAGAATAAAAAGTCAAGGAATGTAAGTGGATGGCTGGGAAGGTGGTCCTTGAAGGGGGCTTGGCTTGGCCTGGAGGAGAGATGATAGACAGGGAGGACAAAGGAGAAGGGGCTGAAATACCGAGGCTGGCCACCCTCTCTTTTCCCCTTGACTGAGGATTGAATGAGAGAAAAGAGGAACATTATCAGACAGAAAGAACTGAAATACTCTAGCAGGGGAAGTAGGTGAACAACAGAACAGAAGCTATGGGCTCTCTTACTTCAAAGGCTTGAAAGAAATAGGAAAGACATATTTTCTGGGTGTGGCTTAGGTCCTAGCAGCCAAGGTAGGGGCCTGGCTTGGCTGACCACACCTGCACTCAGGTGAAAGGAATAGAGGCCTGCTGGGATTGTGCACCACCAGATTTAGAGAACCAAAGAGCTGTCCTGCTGCTTTCTTGCAGAGGAAGTGTCTCATAATGACAACACGCTTTCTGGTGTCTGTCCACCACTATCTGAGTGTCTTCTGCAAGGGCAGTTTGGCATCCCTGGGCCCAGCACTCTTGGAGTTGTGGGACAGAGAGGGGCCTCTATGGCTTTGATGGAGCCCCAGGCTCCAGCCAGAGTGAGGGTGCCAGACAGCCACCAGCTCCAAATTCTCAACTCCTGTTCCAGGAGAGTGTCCTGACATTACTAAGCATGCCTTTGACTCTACAGCCACTTTGGCCTTGAGCTCATCCTTGCTACATCAAAATGGTTGTTTTCCCCAAAATATGATTTCAAAACTACACATAGTAGAAAACTTGGAAAATATAGAAAACCAACACAGAAAAGAAGAAAATAAAAATCACCTATAATCCCACCACCTAGATTTAGGCCCTGTTAGCATTTGGTTAGATCTTTCCAGTTTGCCTTCCCCCTCCTCCTTATTCAGTAGCATTTTAATCACATATCCCCCAACCTCCTGGAGTTTAGGGCTCTGTGCCTCAGTTTTCCTGTTTAGAAAATATCAGAGCTACCTGCTAAGAATTACCTGACTGCTTTCACGTGGTTATCTCAGCTCTTTTGCCAGGAGAGATGCATATATCTCTAGCAGCAGTGGGTGCAAAGCTATGTAGCAGGCTATGACTGCCCAGGGGCTCCTAACTCTTACCCAAGGCCAGTGTCAAAGAAAGATTTCACCTAGATGTAAGCCCACCCATATGCCAGCCTGCCAGAGCAAGCCACAGCAGGTCCATCCAACTGCCGAGAACTGTGCTTGGGCCTCTGGGACACAAAATTGGGAATAGCAAGCAATCTCGAAGTAGACTTTACAATTCATTTTAAAATTCAGACCAAACTTCCTCTTTGCTACCCTGTGTCTGCCCATTCACCTTCAGTTCAGAGCTCCTTCCAGGCTTTCTTAATGAAATGGGGCTCTTTCCTTGCTTAGTAAATAATAAACTCAAGGCCTGCCTTAGACTGCTTTGGGGGTCTCTTTGTGGTGTGTCCCACGACATGGGTCTCACACAGATCGTCCCAGGAGTGAGTTGATACTTTCTTTGAGGCACTGGCCCTGGAATCCCTGATCATGTCTGTTCATCAGGGAAGGGCTTCCCAAACCTGCCTGGGAAAAGTGGAGCCCTGGCTTGCTTGTTACCAAGTCGCTCAGACAGTCTCCACTGGAAAACGATTGGCCCTTTGGTACTCAAGCACTGGCTTTGCAAATTCCCAGGGGCAGTTGGCTTTTTTAGTTGGGACTTTTTCTTTTCTTAAGTTATGTTTGTACATACTATGCGGAGACATAGTCATTTGTTTGTTCATGTGGCCCGAGAACCGATGGTGGGGGTGGGGGGAACAGTTCCAACTTCCTTCTTCCTGCCAGACACCTCAAATCCCTGAACTGTTCTGGGTTGTGGCCTTATTTTGGAAATCAGAGCCTGGGGGATTTTCCCTGACTAGAAATGGAAGGACTTCTGCATAAAGTTAACAAACATTCTCTATGAGAGGGGGCAGGTCTTGACAGGCTCTCCAGGGTCCACCCATGCTCCCTCTTTTATGGAATAGATGGGCTCTGCACCCCTTCTGCCTACCCATTCTTCCCCCATAGCTGAGCAAAGCTTCTTTCTACCTATTAGGCATGGCTTCAAGCCAACATCGAGTAGGCACCCATGCCCTGGGGGTTACATGGGCATCCCAGACTGCTGTACCCTAAAATACTTAGGGTAACTTTCCCAGAGCTCCATAGCAAATCAGGAGTGCTCTCCTGAAAGCCTTCTTTGTCTGAACATGCAATAATTGTTTATTCTTACAAATTGGAGTTACGGCCTCTTTAACCCTTCCTACAAATTTATGCAACATGCAAAAGTTTCTGCCATATATTGGCAAGGGAAGACCTTTTGCAGGTGAAGTGCAGCTGAGAGCTGATGCCTGCCTGGCAGGGGACTTTTGGGGGTGGGATAGGGGAAATGAGAACTTGAAGGTACTTGAGTGATCGTCTAGTCCAACCCCCTCGTTTTACACATGAGGGAACTAAGACATTAGGAACTAAGTGGCTTACTCTGGTTCTCAAAGCTAGACTCTTAATCATCCATGGGCCCTCTCAGGGTGGCATTACTGACTGGACATCTGGCCTTCCGCAATCTAGGAGCCCTCTGAGATATCCTGAGAGCAAAAAATACTTGTCTTTTTTTAAAGGGTACAGAGTCACCTTATGCTCCCCCATCACTCTTAAGGAAATTGTGTGGGCATCACCAGCTTCTAATTGTGCTTTTCAAAAGACCAGGCAGTTGGTCTTGGGTGCAGGGTTGTTCTTAGACTTGTGGATAACTTCTGGGCTGCCCCAAACCACCCTGTTTTTCTTATCACTGTACTCTCTGGACGTTGATAGGTGATGATATCATTGGAAGTGATGGAAGGAAGTGAAAGGAGGGAATGGCAGAATGGGATGTGGGGGGGAGGGGAGCTAAAAGTAAACATTTATTTAGCTCTTACTATATTCCTGGCATTGTGCTTAGTGCTTGATCCAATATTATCCCCATTTTACAGAGTGAGGAAATTGAGGTTTAGAGAGGTTAAGTAACTTGCCCATGTCTAGTAGCTAAAAGGACCCAGGATTCAAACCTGAGGCTTTGATTTCAGAGCCCAAGCTTGTCCCCCCATCCATGCTTATGGCCTAGTGGTGTAGATAGGAAGCCAAGTTCCAGGAAACTTCTAAATGGCCACACCAAAGAATGGCTCTTTTATATCCTGCTGTTTTGTAATTGCTTTGATGAGATTTTTAGTGGAAATAAAGGCAAGAAAATAAAGAGGGAAATTCCATGTTTTAGCTTCTTCTTGTCCACTCTTTTCTGGGGCTGAGGGGCTGACGGACCAGAATTTTTCAACAGGTGTGGCTGCAGGTTGCTGGGGCTTTCTGTGCTGGTGAAGGATCAGCTGAAAACTCATTTATCATTTTCTTAATCTATCCAGTAAGCATTTATTAGACCCATTCTCCATCCATTGTTGAGCCCAATAAAAAAAAACAGGCTCACCGACACAACAAACCTAGCTCAGATTCAGAGATCCATAACCTAATTCCAACTAAGCCTTTTGTAGAATATCTGGAACAAATTTTACATGCCTTTATCTCCCCCACTTCTCAACTATTGCTTTGCCAGGAGTAATCTCTACCCTGAAGGAATGGGGAAGAAATGGAAAACTTGGGCTACTTTAGCACTTGGGCTAAAGTTCTTTAGGGAAGGATATGGAAGCCAAAGACTAACAAGAGGTTTTGGCATTATTTGCGAATATCTCTTCCCTCTGCTATTCCATGTCCTTAGGCACTTAAGCTAGGCTCCTGAGGTAAGGGCCAACTGTTCACTTAAGAATGCATCCCAGCGTCCTCAGCAAGACTTCAGAACTAACTGCCAATTGCCACTTGCCTGCCCCAACGGAATTAACGGAAGCTGTCAACAGTCCTCTCCTGACCTCATGGGACGGAACACCAGAAGTACCTCTTTCTTCTGCAATATCCTCTCTCCTGTCTCAGAATAGGGAGAGAAGGGTGTTGGGGTTGTTAATTTATTCCCATTAGGAACCCCATCAGTGCTTCAATATGAGTCTCCAGATTAGTCCCATGAAGAGCTGCTGTCAGAGGCAGATAGAAGCAAAGACGAGGACATGCAGAAGAATTAAAGTACTTGGGAAGGGTCAGCAGTCCTCTGACCACAAGCAACATCAAAAAGCACTGTAACCCCGGGCTGAACACGGCTTCCCGGGTTATGTCAAGTTGCATAAACCTACTTATTAGTCCTCTCCCCCGAGAACTTGTAACATAGCTGCAGGGAGAGAGAAAAGACATGGAGAGCATTCATCTCTCCGCAAGTTGAGGGATGAGTCCCTGTTGAAGGGTGGTGAGTGTGTGTGCTGGGGCCAGGGGTGTTCCCTGAAAAGTGTGTGTGGAAAGAGTAAGATGAGCAGAGGATTCAGGGCATGGCTAAGGTGAGATCAGGGGCATCTGGGAGGGTCGAGGCACAAGCCCAAATCATAACTGGTCCTGAAAGTGAGACATTGGTGTTACCCTGAGAATGACTTTCTTTCTAGTTCCTGGCTTCACGTTTTAAGGTTATGGTTGATGGGCGAATGTATACACGTCACAGGTGCACATGTGCACTTCTCTCTCTCTCTCTTGGACTTTTGGAAGATTTTCTCTGGGATAAACTTGTTAGCTAGGTTAGAATATCAAGGAAGGTTATAGTTGCTTTTTCTCCATACTGCCTAGAAATCGGACTTTTATAAAATTCTAGAGGAGGTTTGCTGTAGCATAGAGGAAAAAGCACTGGATTTAGATGTTAAAATTTGGCTGCCAAGTTATGTGCCTTGGGACAAGCCATTTAACCTTTTCAGCTGTGCTCTAGAAAGAGTAAGCCCTATCTTGCAGGGCTCTTGTACTGATTAAGAGGGAGAATAACCAGAAAAAGATATGTAACCTGTAAAGAGCTGTCACCGCCTTATAATGGTGATGGTGAAGATCTTTAAACTCCTGGCATGGTTGGTGCACATTCTTGCCTCGAGCAATTGTACACACAAGATAATCTTTCCAGCTTGAGAATTCTAGTAGTTAGCTTATACGATGCTGCTATTACCTGGATGTTTAACATAAATAGATCCACCACCTACTGCTCTATGCACAAAAGTTATGGGGCGGAGGGAGCCTCCGTGAGCAGGACTGAAGACCTTGATTACAAACAGGGGGAAGGGATCTTTAACAACCTTTGAGAGCAAAATGAACGGCAAGTTATTTTTGTTCAGGAACACAAAACAAACCACATTAACAGTGAAAGGAATGCAAACCACATCTTGCCTATTTAAAGCAATAGAGGAAGGGAACAAAATTATACAGGCAAAGAGGTTTCTTTTGTTTCCCCAGCTATGAATCCTGGTTAAAAAGTGCACATATATCACAGAAATAGTCGACAGCATCTCCTCAGCTCCAAACGTAATGCATTTCCTCGTTAGTGTGTTTCTTTAAGGAAAAAATAAGTCCTAAAAATAAAGCAGTGTCACACTTTCTTCAACTTGCTATCTCATTTGAGCTTTATGTTTATATTCTGTTGAGGAAATCTCAAGACGTTATCTGTTTCCTCTGCAGTAGTAGTTGATTCTTCCCAGGCATGGGGGTGAGGGGTTGGGGAGGGATAAGTGTCGTGTCTCCAAGCACACATTCATATAGTCAACATTTATAAAGAACCTATCATGTGCTGGACTCTGTTAGATGGAAATATCAAAAATAAACCAAAAGAGACCCTACCATCAAAGGAAGAAAAAACAAATACCCCAGCACCACCTGTATTTGGCTAGAAAGTGATTTATCAAGAGAGGGAGCAGTTTCAGGGTTCAGAAGGAGGAGGAGTTATTTCTAGTAAATCTGAGTTGCTAGAGGTGGACTGAAGGCCTGAAGAGGAAACAGTGGACACTACTCTTAGAGGAAGACTTAAACCAGATCATGGCCTTGAATGATGGGTTAAGGATTTGTGACTTTCTTTTGAAAGCATTGGGAGTCATCGAAGGTTTTTGAGCAGGGGAAGCAGCATGATAGTCTGGCTATAAATAGACTCTGAAATTTGGAATCTCATTTTTGAGAATGAACTAGAAGATAATTGCATGGGTGGATTTTAGGATGACTTGAGAATGTTTAAAAGGGAACAGCAGTTTTGGCTTCATGTGATGTCATATTTGCTCCTTTCCATTCTCACTTTATTTAGCATGGAGAGCTAGGCACGAGCGCACAGGGGGAATGGAACTCTTTCGTAACTCATCCCTGTGGCAGAGACAGCCGCAGACACTTAAGAAATAAGTAACCCTTCTAATTTTAATGCCAAGAGAGAAATTCTGCCTGAGCTGGCCATTCCCATGTGGAGATGTGTCTTCCCAAAAAGAAGGGCATCAAAGCAGAAAACTCTTAAGATGGTCTGGTAAGCAAGAAGGAGGAACCAGCCCACTATTGATAAGGGGTGGACATTGCAGTGCATCAAGCTCTGGCCACCTCTCTTCAAGTCTGGGAGCTGCCACTAATTTGCTGTGTGACCTTGAACAAGTTGCTTTGCTTCTCTGGACCTCAGCCTCCTCATCTGTAAACTGAGAGGTTAGCATGGAGGGTCTCTAAGGTCCTGCCAGCTCTGACATTCTGTGGGCTCCTGGGAAGGAGTGAGCCTGCCGGTAGCTCTGGCATGGCACCTCTGGGGATCTCCACGTTTCTCTTCTCGCTCACTGGTGTGGGGAGAGGCAACACACTGAGATGCTCTTTTGCTCAGGACCCTGGCCTGGTCCTAAGACTTGGGTTTGAGTCTTAGCCCTGCCGAAGGTTAGCAGTGTGACCCTGGACAAATCACTTAACCTCTCTGAGCCTCTGTTTCTCCAAAAAAGATAAGTTAACAAGTCAGTGCCCTCTAGCCAGGGGGACAAAGTCAGGCTGCAGGACATAATCTTTGATATCTGGCTCTTCCCCATCGCTGAAATTTTGTTGCTCAGTATCAGGAGGTTATCCAGAGATGGTTGTCTGTAGTTGGACTAGAGTAAATCTCCTCTGGTTCCTTTGTTGCCGGGAGAGGTTTTGAATCCTCTGACTGTATAATAGCATTAAAAACTCTAGACAGAGTACATTGACCAACTGCAATACATATAACTGTTAGAAACAGAAGGATTATCAGTGCTTGTGACAGGTCTTAAAGCCAAGAGACTCAGGCAGTAGAATCATGTCCCAGAATCCAGCTGAGCCTGCTTCAGAGAGTCAGGTGGCCTTTTCTTTACCTCATCATATACTGATGTACTCATCCTGTAGTATGGGCAGGCGTGGCAAGAAGTGCTTGTTAGAACTCGAAGAAGAAATTAGGGGCTATCTGTGATTAGCCGTGATTGGCCAACACTTCCTAATGAAGGAGCCATTCAAACTTAACTTCTGGCTTTCTGGACTGAAAGCTATACAGTAGGGTCAGAGATGAGTGTGCACTACCTTTTTCAGCTGTGTCACTCCCTCCTGTGGGAACTGTAGCTCTGAGTGTGTGCAGGAAGGGCCTTCTCACATACTCTGTGTTGGCCTCTTGGAGGTTTCCAACTATTCTTTTCAGGGAAACGGGATCCCCTGAGTGGTGGGGGTGGAGCTTTTAAACCCGCGAATGTCTCTAGCAATTACCACGAGTACAGAGGCTCCGCGAGCGTGTGGCAGGTGGGTGTAATCCCATGTTCACATAAAAGCATTAGCCTCGCAGGGCACAGACTGCCCTGGGGGAAGAAGCCTCCTTCAGTACAACAGGAGTGAGCGGGATTTTCATCTTTCAAAGGGGGCAGATTCTTTGGGGTTAAAGAGATGCTGCAAAGCAAGATGGAGTATCTCTAAGGAAAACCACCGGACTGTTGTAGCTAGAAGAGTCCCAGTATTCGTTCTCATTCCTAACGGGCTAGTGTGTGCTGGTAGAGTGGTAATGACTTCAGCAGAAGCAGCTTGTTGACATGGGGTCAAGGTTCAAGATTCACTTTTAATAGGAATGAAGTTTGAAATTGTAGGAGGGAAACTTCAGTCCCAGAAGGGACCCGGAGAAGGAAATTTATACCTTCTTAAATATTTGTAAAAAGAAGCTGTCAAATTTTGTCAATAATCAGTTGAATTTAGGGCAGTAGCTAAGGCGGGAGAAAAACACACAAGAGTTTTATATTCAAGTGGCAGAAGGCCTTCAGGAGATGAAACTAACAGGATGGAGGGAGGGAGATCATATTGAGAAAATAGAGGATGGTGAAGTACAAAAACAGGCAACAGGTGAAAAGGACATGAACCAAAGCCTGAAGGCCCTTTGAACAGTCCCAGACAGGCCATTAATATCATTCCATTTAATTGAAAATAATTTTGTATATGGATATGTATTTATATGCACACACATTATTTTCAAGGAAGTTATGGAAACAGTGGTAACTTAAATCATAAAACAATGTAGGAAATTTAGGAAGTTTGAATCATGAGAACTTTAATCTGTTCTTGATCAAAGCAAAATATCGTGCTGATGTGGTTTGTTATGGTACATTAATTTTCAAAGCCTCTGAATCAAGTCCCAAACTCTCCATCCTGGAACTAAAACCTTTTCCTATTACCTTGTCAATACAGTAAAAAGAGTTATATAAATACACATTTAGTAATTTCCTTTTTAGAAAATTTTGACTGTTTATCTGAATTCTTAGATATCCTTATAATACACACATAACGATTGAATGATGGTTTTGATTCTTGACCTTTATAGTTTTCCAAGAGAAGGGAAATAGAGAAAAACAAAAAAATTAGAGGAATCTGGCTTCAGATAAGTGTGGAACTATCACTACCGCTAATTATGTTCCTTCTGCAAGGAAAGGTAAGAAAGGTTAGATGTAGAAAAACAGATTTTGATAGATCTCAAAAAAGAGTGACATGATAACCGTTTTAGACAATAGTTTGGGCCTTTAACAGTTTTATCAAGCTGGATGGTAAAAAGCCAGCAATTATTAATCTCTGAAGTGTGGAAACAGAGGAGGGGTGTTTGTCGCCTACATTTAAACAAAGCGATCTTTGTTTTGGACAAGACAATATCTTCATGAGGGTGTCTTCCCTGCTTGCTGTAAATTACCTCTCAAATGAAGACTCTTGTTCATGACAAAAGTTCCCCAAAGACGCCATTGCGATTCCAGATGGTCTTACGGAATTGTGTCAGAGAAATAGGCATATGCGTTAACACGACAGTGAGCCCATGTGAAAGAAGGGGGTGTCTGGCCCAGAAGAATGCCATTTTAGATTGAGAAGACCCCATGGGAACTGCCACAGCCTGTAAGGAGACTTTGTGTCTCAAGAACTTGGTCAAAGGGCAAAGGCCACTTGTCACCAATTAGGACTCAGCCAAAAATCCTGATTCCAGGCAGATGGAACTAAAGAAAGCCATTCTCAGGAACAACACAAAGACGAGACTGAGGAATAAGCCCTGATGAGATTTTGAAATTGGTGACTTGGGGTAAATTGGCCCGAAATGACATTGGTGCTCAGCCCCTGGACCAGCTCAAGGACAGACTTATTGGGCCTATGTTCATGCTTTCTCTTTAGACTTTTCCAACTTACAGACAAATAACACTTAAGGCATTAGACAAGCAGACACAGGAGCAGGCATCAGAAGTCTAGAAAACAATTTCACCGAGGAGCAACACAAATGTGATCGCAGAACCAAGGTGTCCCAGGGGATCTCACTCTTAGGAAAACAAAATAAACCCAAAGCTAAAGGGCCCCAAGGAAATCTAGGAACTCACTTCAGTCTTAACTTACCTCCCAGCCACGGGCAGCACGCTCAGTCAGGCAGACACAGGGATTTCATACTGTAATGGAGTCGCGAGGCTCTCTTGGTTCCAGGAAGTGAGGAGGACTTCAGCTGACTCTCAGTGGGACCTCCATTTCTGCCAATGCTCTCGAGTGAAAAACTACCAAGAATGCACCAGCAGTCAAACAAAGTTGGGTTTATTGGTTCATTTCTGCAAGGAAGAATGTACACCAGCAAAGAGAGTCTTTGAAAGAACTTAGAGGAATTGGGTATTTGTTAGGTGATTTGGGGGAGGGTTCAGACAAAAGGGCTTTTCTCTGGGTTGGATGTTATCATTCAGCAGGTATAATACTGTATCTAAGTATATTAATAATTCTTATCTAAAAGGTGAAAAAAATAGAGCAAGGCTAAAAACTGTGATTGGTAAAGAAGTAGTAGTCACTCACATTAGCCAGGATAGGGAGATGTTTGATATTTTTGGAGACTTGCACAGTGACTTTATTTTGGTCTGTTCTTAGGCAAGATTATGAAATAGTCTTATTTTTGTGGTGTCACTTTGTGGTCACAGAGTGACCTGATGTTGGTTTTCTATGAGATTGCTCATGTCGGACAGAACACCATGGTCTGGTGCCATGGTCTGGTGCCCCTTAGCTCCTAATGACACCCAGGCCCAGTCGTTAGCACCGGGCCAGTTCCTGAATGTTAGGGACTGCTTCTATCCAGGAGCCACTTAGCCAGCAGCCTTGGTATTCGAGAAAATAGCCAAGACACTGCATGCAAGCAACCAACATTTCTGAGCTCCTGAAATGAAAGTCTCCAAATGCCCCCATGTTTTTATACACGGGATCTATCTACTCTGTTTTGCACACATTTCTAACAAGTTTTGTTATCAGGCTCACAGAAGATAGTGACAGCAAAGATGAAGGTGAAGGGAGTGTTAGAAGTAGATGCAAAAAGAGCAGCGAGAAGTACTGGCTGGTGCTACAACAGAGAAGAACCTCGAAAGAAGCCAGGCATAAAGGCCACTTGGCGAATGAGTCCATTTAATGAAATGCACAGAATGGGTCCATCCTCAGAGATGGTCGATAAGTGGCTGCCAGGGCCTGAGGGAGCAGTCAGGAGTGAGTGACAATGGGAATGGGTTTTCTTTTGGGGGGGGGGGGTGATGGAAAGGTGCTGGAATTAGATAATGGCAATTGTTGCACAGCTTTGTGACTATACTAAAAACCACTTTAAAAGGGGTGACTTTTATGATATGTGAATTATAGCTCAATTTTTTTAAAAGGTGAAAAAGTGAAGCAAGATCTGGCAACCTGATAACTTGATAGCAAGAGAGGACACAGACACTGAGGAAAGCTCTTCTTACAAAGCAGAGTCACCTAGAGCAGCCAGCTCTGCCTGCCTCCCATCCCATAACCTCTGCAAGCTTCTGTCAGTGCAATCCCATAAAGCTCTCCAGCCTCCAGCTGGACTAGAAGCTGAGGGCTACAAAGATGACTAAGACATGGTCCCTGCACCATGGTCCACAGTAATGGAAGTTCATAACAATGACCCTGAGTGTGTCATGAAGAAAAGGCTGAATTATTTTCAAAATACTTAGCTAAAGAAGGCAGAGGAGTGTGTCGGATGTATTAAGTTCGCAACAGCATTTTTAAAGAAACGTGGAAGCCCACGGTGTCAGCTTTGCATTACCTGGAAAGCTAATGCACGTGGATCGGCTCATTTCCCAGAGAAGCCAGAGAATGAGATGCCGCTGTATTTGTGGAAAGGCAAACATGCCCACATCCCTCGATAACCCCAGAGAGTGGGTGATTCACAGTATTTCAAATCCTTCCGTCTCCTCGGCATCCAGGATCCCATGGCGACTGCACCAATTGTGATACTTTTTGTTATTTTTCCAAAAGACTCAATGCGCCTCTTACCCAGGAGAACAAAACACAGCACTAAGTTATGAGGGAGGAAGAGGGGACCAGGGCAGGGGCCGTTGTCAGGGGGCGCAGCTGAGAGGAGGCCCCCTTTTACCACACTCACTACCATTGGGTTTCTTTCTTTTCTTTTTTGTCAGTAAGTGGCAGATACATGTGCTTCCTGTCTCCATGGTATGGTTTAAAACCTTGGCTGGTATGGATAAAGCCACTGGAGTTTCCTGGGTGGCGGAAATGGGGCAGGTATGGCGTGAGCAGCTGTCGTAGATGGCACCTCTCAGAAAGTAGGAACGGGGCCTCTCATAAGCCACGGTTTCCAGCAGACAGTTGTGTCTCAGGGTTGAGGAAGAGGGGGCCTTGAGGATGGGGGAAGAGAAGTTCTGAAACCCTCTTTCAACTGGGCATCGACCCGGCGAAACTGGGTAAGCTCTTTAGCTCTTAATCACCATTGCAGCACACAGGCTATTTCAACAGGACCCTAGGGTCCCACTTGCCACAGGTTTGGGGACACAGGGTCGGCTTCAAAAAGTAACCACTTGGGAGGTTTTAAAAACAAATTCAAACCGGCTTCTGGAAAAGAAATGCTTAAGGGGACAACTCCCACTTGAATGTCATGGCCTCCCGTTTGAGCCAAGCTTGGTGGAGCCCAGGGGATGGAGATGAAGAGACTGTGTTGTATTCCCCCACCCCCGCATCCTGAGTTCTGGGAGACTGTGAAGACGTGGGTTGGAGACTGGGGCAGCATAAGAAGTTTCTTCGTGGAGAAGCAAGCGGTAGTGTTGGGGGTGCCAGGGGAGAGTTTTGTTGGTTGCACTTTCAGAATTTGGATGGAGAGCCAACTCTTCAGCCTGGGCTTCCGTCTGGGCAGGTTTAATCCACTGGACTTTTTACAGGAATAGAAGAGCAGGATGGGATGGACATGGGTCAAAAGTCTGAGTGTGCTGACCAACTCTGGCTCCCCCTGAGGCTTAGAGAGCAGACAGGTTTGTTAGGCTCCCTCACGGTGGACAGAGACCCTCTCGTGTCACCTTAGGTAATGCGGCTTATTGTAAGGATATTTGTGGAAATTGGGACGCCACCAAGCCTCAGGGCTCCATAAACTCTGAGGGCAGATTGGCTTCCAGGATCCTGGAACAGGATTCCAGATCTGCAGCAGCTCCGGGATCTGGTGAACTCACCAAGTTGATGGCAAGATGAAATTCCTCAAGCACACCTCTCTGCTCTCAGCTCCTTTGTCTCTGCCTCCACTGATTCCTGCTGCTTTCCCCTGACATATAGTTTCTACTTATTCATGGCTTCTGCTTGCTTGTGGCTTCTCTTGTTGTGTCTTTTAGCTTCTAGTCACACTACCAGCTGCCCGTCCCCTCACATTCAAACTTCTCAGTGGAGCCAGTTGTCACCATGACCCATGTTAGTAGCCACTCTCATGCTGGGCCACCTCCTGGACCACTGGCTGGCCCATACAGGAGCTCTCTTTGGGTCAGGTGCCCACCCCTGGTCCTACCAGCTGGAGCTGGGAGAGTAGGCTCACAAATGACGGTGCATTTTCTATGTAGAGGGGACTGTTGATGGTGATGGGAGGGTGTGTAGATGGGAGAGGGTTGAATGAGGGCATAGCAGGTCTCCTAAGACTTGGCCTGCCTGAAATTTTGTCCCAACGATAAAAATTACAAAGCACTAGGGAGTGCTTTGAAAAGATTCCAAAGGCCATTACAGTGTGTGCTGGAGATACCCCAATGCCAATGAAGCTGTCTCTTGAGTTCTCATCAAGTTGAAAAGAGTAGTTGGGTTGGTAGGTACTGTATCATTCCCACTCTCTCCCATATTTGTTTTAGTTCAGTGGATGACAGCAAACAGGGGTGACCGGAAGGGTTTGCAGAGCCATTTCTGGCTGCAGGAGGTGATCCACAGATTGCCCTTAGAAATGGGTTCTGCTATGCCTCTGTCTGCCTGACACCTCAATTCATCTGAACCTTTACCTTTTTATGCAAAACTTAAAGTTTCTAAATTTCAAAGTAGTATTTGGGGTATAGAAGATGCTTAAATGTTTGATGAATGAATGAATGGATGGATGGGTGAAAACGAATGAAAACATGAATTTGCCATCAGACATTCAGGAAGGCAGGATAGGATTGGGTTGAGGTCCTTAACTTTGGTAAAAAAATAAAGGCCCAGCTTTGAATTCTGGCTCTGCCACTTGCAAGCTGTGTGACATTGAGACAAGTTACTTAACTTCTCTGAGCCTCCCTTTCCTCAACTGTAAGGCTGGAACAATGCCCACTTCAAAGTACTTTGGGAAGTCCAAGTGACATTAACTGTTCTAGCAAGGGATGCAACCCAGAGTGCTCGAGTTTTGACAGCTCTAATGATTACGCTAGCTCAAGGGGACAAGAGGGTTGGAAGAGCTGGGGAAGATCAGGTACCAACATGAGGGTAGCCCGGCCAGCAGTTCCAAAACTTACATAGGGCAGATGAAGGGCATAGATTCCAAGCCTCTGGTCAAGTTGGGGGCAAAAACCAAAAGACAAGGGCCAGCAAGAGCCAAGAGGAGGAAGCTCTGGGGTGAGATGGAGAGGGTGCCATGCTGCTGGGGGGTGACCTCAAAGTGGAGGCCAGGAGCTTTTTCTCCTTCAATAATGGTAGAAGGTTCTTGCTTTTGGGTAGAGCTCTGGGTCCCATCCCCACTCTACCTTAGGGAGCTTATTCCATTTATGGTCTTTTTTCTTTTTTCTATCTTAAGCCCTTCCTTACTACTGGCTCTTTTCCATTAGCATTTAAACATGCTCCTGTATCTTTCAATAAAAATTACAACAAAAGCCCCTTTCAACCCTGGGTTCCTATGAGACTTCTCTTTACAGTCAAAGTTCTTGAAAGTATTGTCTGCATTTATTGCCTCTTTGGTATCCCCTCCCTTTCACTTCTCACCCCTCACAGTCGAGCTTTCACAGTTGCTACCCCCGACCAGCATTCTGTGCACCCACTTTGGTTGAGATGACTGCTGACCTTGGGATCTTAATGCCCAACGGACACTATTCTGCAAGCCTCACCTTCCTTGAAGACCCACAGTGGGAGGCCATTGGCTGTTCCAGCCCTGAAATGCTGTCCTGCCTTGACTTTCCTGACAGTGCTGTCTCTTGGTTTTCCTTCTACCTCTCTAGCTGGTCTTTTACAGTCTCCTTCCTGAGACCCTCTCCCTTTGTCCACCCCATTTAAAGTCTGGGGTTTGAATCCATAGTTCTATTGTCTACTCTCTGCAATTCCCAACCAACACATTCTCCTTGGGTGAGCTAATTCTTCTCAAGGATTCAATGACCATCTTAATGGTGATATCTCCCAACTGGTCTATACAGCCAGGGTCTCTTTGCTGAGGACTGGATTAGTAAAGCCACCTGGGTACAGCCAACTGTGCATCTTCTCTTGGCTATCCCCCAAATCAAATTCCCTCCCTCGCTTCCAAACATGCTCCTTCTCTTTTATTCCCTGTCTTGGTAATATTGTCTCCAACTACCCAGCTGGCCAAATTAGCTGCCACAGGAGACTTAACCCTGACTCAATCCAACTGGATATGTTCTCTGCTACTCACCTTTGGTGATTCATACTCCTTAATGCTCATATCTAATGGTCACCAAGCTCAGTTGAGTCTACCTTCTTACTATCTGTAGAATTTGTCCTTCTCTGTGTCCCCACTGCCACTACTGCACTCCAGACCCCCATCCTCTCTAGCCTGGACTAATGCAACACCTCCCACCTGTCGTCCCCTCAGGGGTGGTGGACCCCTCCCATCTATTCTCCACACAGTGGCCAGAATGAACTTCTAAAAGTGCACATCCGCTCCTGCCATCCTCCTACTTAAAATGCTTCAGGGTTTCCCCGGTGCCTTCAGGATAAAGTCCAAACTCCTTAGTGGGGTGCTTAAGTTCTTCCTCTCAGCAGTGGGACCTGAGTTCAAGTTGCTGTGTGATCTTGGGTGAGTTACTTAACCTCTATGAGCCTCCGTGTCCTTAGGCCTAGAATGAGGGTAATATGCCTGCTTCCTGGGGTGCTGTGAGGATCAAATGAAGTTACGTATAATGTGCCTTTGTGTTTGCCTTTTTATCTCAAAGTACCTCTCTCTTTGTTACCACGCAGTGAGCAGGACCCACTGTTTCCCCCCACCCCAGCCCACCTCCACCACCTGGGCCTTGCCTCTGGTGCTCTCTGCTCCAGTCCCCCCAGGAGGCTAAAGTCACCCAGCCCTCTTCTCTCTGCTGGACTCACTCCTGATAATTTTGGAGGGTTTTCCTCAGAAATCACTTGCTGAAAGTTTCTCCTGAGTACACCAAGATGAGTCACCTCCTTGACTATTTCCATAGCAGTCTTTTCAGGCTCCTATCAAGGTACTCGCCGCATCCACCTGCTCTCTGAAGTGTCCTACCCCATGTGCCAAAATCTCCCGGAGAGTGGGGTCCATGTCTTATTTATCTTTATGTCCCTAGTACCTAGCGCAGAGCCTCACACAGAGCAGGAGGCCTGTAAACATTTGTTGAATGAGCAGACATAAAGATAGAATGCTCCTGGGTGGCCTGAAAGCTCTTTTTCTATCACTGTTTGTAGTTTATTTGTCTGTTCTTCAGGGTGGGGGGCGGGGTCCAGGGAGTGGCTGTCAGCCCGTCAGATTGTAAGCTTCCTGCAGGCAGGGTCCATGGGAGAGTGGCTTCCTGTAGATTAGCAAGCAGAAGTCTCGGTGTTTATAGCTGACTGCCTGGCCTCTGAAAGAAGAGAAATCCAGCGTGAGGAGACTGGGCAAACCTGATGGCGGTGGAGCGTCCTGGCCTGGTTCAGAGCTCCTAAGTATGGGTAGGCCTGAGGGGTGGGTGGCATTGTGTGTGTGTGGGGGGTGGGGGGAGGGTGCAAAAAGAAGTTTGAGAAGGGAGGTAAAGAAGAAAGTCCTGGAGGAAACGCACGGTTCCTTATTCTGGCTTGCTGGGAGAGTAGTGGACATGTGCCCCAGGGACTGTCAGACAAGGACAGGCCTTTACCATGGAACTGGCTTTTAGATTTTTGTCTTTAAATCATTTTTCAGGCAGGTCAGAGCGTCTCTGAATGTCACTTGCCATCAATTCACGGGCACACTGCCTGCTTTTCGTTTGAGGGCCCTGCTGATCTGGGCTGAAGGAGCACTGCCATCTCCAGAACCGCTAGACATTTCTGGGGGTATGAATTCCTTTTTGTCTCACTTTAGCAGATGTGGAGGTAGTTTGCAAGCAATCTGTGGATAGCCCCCTACTCCTTGTTCCACAAGAACCCGAGCAGTGACTATTCCCTCTGGCCACACGGATAAGGCAAGCCTGTCTCCCTCCCAGGCATGCTTCGGGGTGAGAGAAGGCAGGCAGCCCCTGTCCCCCTCCCCCGCCCCTCCCCCGGAGAGCCCGGTGTCCCCAGCACACTCTTGTTTGTTATGCTCACTCTCTTCTACATCCTGTGGGTGTGTGACACATGTGGAGGACAAGGGCCTGAGGGGTAATGGATTTTGTGCCCCAAGTTTTCTTTTTAGACACCCTCTTCCATGTCAGAACCTCTAAAGCTGGCTTTCTTACCATTTGCTAAGAAATGGGGGTAGGCTGAGTGCTCAACAGATTCTTTGGGAGTCATGTGCTTTGTCGACAAAGAATCTGGGCATCTTTATAGAGGGAAGGTCCCATTTAGATAATTGGTCCTAAGGCCTGCCTTAATAAAAATTGCTTTTTCCATCCTCCCAAACTTGTGAGTTTCCAGAGAAGAGACCCAATAATTTTCTAGTCTTACAGGGAACCAAGCAACTTGAAAGGGGCTTTAGCTGCAGGTGGGAGTGGTCTAGGTTGGTCACACGTCAGCCCTTCTTGCTGGCAGTCAGGATGTTTGGGAACGAGGGAGGTTGTAGACTCTCCTCCAGAGGTCTTTCCAAAAAGATGAGCTCTCATCTATGTAGGGTAACAGAAATGTGGGCTTGCTGGGTGTCGGGGAGTCAGCCAGCTGGGTCAGGTAGAGACCCTTCCTTTTAAGGTTGAAATGGATTTTGTTATTTGGCAGGTATATAAACAGTGAACCAGGGAAGTGCCTGCAAGTTGGTCTGAATTTGTATGGAAGGCACAGGTGCGGCAGGCTTTTAAACAAGAGTCTCCTCCCCATCTCATTAGTACACATTTGTTCTCTCTCTCCATCTCCCATCTCTTTCTTGGGGCAGGAGTTTTGCTCAGTGCTGTGCAGGGGTGGGTAGGAGATGAAGAAGATTGGCTGAGTCCCTGACAAAAAAGCCTTCCCAAGAGGCGTCCTCCACTGGCAGGACTAAATCAGAGTAGTCAGTGCATAGATGCCTTCCCCTGAGCACTGACAGCAACCTCTTGTATTCTTTCCCCTTTCTGCCCAACAAAGGGTCTGCAGATTCTGGATGTGGGCATCCGAGCATGCAGCAGGGCAGTGAGCTAAACAGAGGCTGGCCTTCCAGCCTGTCCATTTGGTGGCCGGTGGAGGGAGGAGGGGCCCTCAAGAGCTGGGCCCACAAGGCACACAAGGTCTTGGAGAAATCTGGCAGCATTTTAAAGAGAATCAGCATCCTGTGTTGTTTTTTTCAAGCGTTTATATTTGTAGGGTCAGCCTGGAGTGTGACTGACTACAGGTAGTGAGAACTGAGTTTCTTTGTAGTTGTGCTGGAAGTTAGGAGGGGGGCTAAAAGATGGGTGGCAATGGGACTGGGGTGGGGGTGATGACCTTAAAACAGTGGTGTATTTACAAGTCTTAAGTGTTCAAAAATCCACTTTAGAAGTCCATTTCCTAAACTCGCTCTAGAATAATAAAAGGCAGTGGGCCTACAAATAAAAGGGGAAAGGATCAGGACTGCTGTGTGTTCATTCATTCATTCATTTGTTTAATTAGTATGTATAAGTGTCTTATATGTCCTCAGTACTGGACTAGGCACTGAGAGAGAGAGAGAAAAGAAACAAGGTATGGCCCTGCCCCCTGGAAGCTTAGAGTTGAGCTGAGAAATCCACAGGCATGCTCATGAAATGGCTGAGCAGCCTGGCAGTGCAGAAGGGGAAGGTGGTTTGAATCTTCTGAATCCATCCATCATGGATCACCTGGCCTTTAAATTCTGATACATTTTCTTTTGAACACTTTTGATGCATATCTTTAAAAAGACACCTTCCTCTGCCTTAGAACACAATTTCATCTCTTTCTGATGGTTTGGTCCTAATTTGACCTTTCCTTGAACATTCCTCCACCTTGCCTAGTTGTTGATGGTTCTTTCTTGCAAGCCACCGGAAGTCATTTCTCATTGTGTCAAGTTCTAACTGTTTTTTGCTGTTTCTGTACCCTAATCAGCTGTAACCACTAAGATTTGAAGACTGACTTGGAGGAAGGAGAGAATGATTCTTGTTTAATGAACAAGTTTAACTTTCTATCCAACTCAAGGTTAACAAGCTTTGGCTTGGTGACTGGGGTGTTGCATGGTAACTATTCTCCTCGCTTTTCTGAGAGCATTTCCCTCCCTTTCTCTTGAGCCATGTTCTGTATAATCACAGTTGTTGCATGCAACCTTTGGCTGAGGTAGGACAGTGCTATGTAAGCTGAGGTGTTAAAGCAAGTGGCACCATCTAAAATGCTGTGGGAGTTGAAAGAAGAAAACAAATCCCCATGAGCTGGGTGGGCCCAGGAAAAGTTTTATGGAAATGAAATTTAACTGGACAGGATAGGTTTTAAACAAGTTGATTGGGAGTGGCCACATTGTTTAGAATGGGTAGACTGAACTGGATCAGAGAGTCTTCATGATGGACCTTATATGTGATACCCTGTCATCCATCCTGTCAGCCCATGCAGGGATTTATTCCACAGAACCTTGCCTTGGGCCACTCCAGACTCTGCAGGGACCCACGGTGCATTTGCTGTCTGCACCTGCTTCCTGGATTGTGAGGGTGAATTGCAGGAGGGGCCTTATACTCTGGCTTTCCCTTGGATGACATAAGATGAGACAGTGTTATTGAGCTTCTACATGTACCTCAAAGGCAGAGGCAGAGGTGTACAGATTGGGTTCATCTCCTTGTGCTGGCAAAGGCCCATCCAATTCTCTAGAATCCAAATTTTTCTAATACTTCAGAGAGATTATAAAGTTGAATTTGAAATCAGGAGCCACCAATGGGTATTGGCTTTTGTGGGCATATGTTATTAATGAAAACATTAGGATCTTTTTTCAACTAACTAATTCTTGGGAAATTAGGATCTAAGTCAATAAATCAACAGCTATTTTTCAAAAGTAGAAAGTTTTGAAATAAAAGTTACAGGGAAACATTAGAATTCATTTATCCATCTAACAATTATTGAGACTATTCTTGTCTTTTGTTTCAAGATGGGGGTTGGTGGTAAAAAAGGTTGGCAATCTCACCTTTCCATCCCAAATTAAAAGAAATAATAGAAAGCACATAAAAAATATATAAGCAGGGCTAGAAAATAAAAGAATGTCCTTGGTGTATTAGAAACTATGAAGATTCCCTAAAAGACAGGAAGTGGTCAAGATCAGATTGATGACAGGAATGCATCTGTAGAAGGTGTTCCAGGCCTGGAAGTAGAAGATGTGGAGCAGGAGTATCTGACAAAGCAATTAGTTGGAGTTACCAAAAGGATTAGCCAGGCAGCTGAATCCCTCTTGCCTCTGCACTTGACCCCGTCAGAACAGGCACTGGACAATAGAGGTTGCTTGGATTTTTGGGTCAGAGGAGAAAGATCTTCACTGCTATACTCCCTACTGGCTTACTTAACCAACAGCAGGTACATTCTCTCCCTCATGTTAGACTGGCTGGAGTAAATCCTGCCATGTAGCACAACCCATTTTTTCCCTTTGTTAACCAGGTTAAGAGAGATTTTCAGATAAAAGAAAGAGCATGCAGTCAGGATTCACCAGAAATTTGTGGAAAACCAATACTGTGAAAAAGAGTTACTGATTTCAGTAAATAGATGTTCACAACTAAGGAAATGTTAATAGTGTAAGCAGAATAGGACTTTAGAAAAAGTATGACCATTGCATCCATAAAAGAATCAGCCAGAGACCTTCAAAATTTAAAGAGTTCACACACACACACACACACACGCACACACACACACAAGCAACAGTTGGGTTGGACTAACAGAGTGGACATGAATGAAGAGTAAATTAATGAACTGGTAGGTGAAACTGAGGAATTCTCTAGGGTATGCAGTCCAAGGGGATCATGAAATGGAAATATGGAAAGAAAAGTTGAGATGTGTAGCATGTATCTAGCTATTCCAGCATCCTTCTATAAGGAGTTTCAGAAGGAGAGAATGGATGGAATGGAGAAAAGAAAATAGAAAAGAAACAAGACAAAATCCCAAGATTAAATACATTGACCAAGTGTTAAGTTATGTGAATGAGAAAAGACCTATATAACCAGACACATTGAAATATTAAAGACAAGGGAAAAGTACTAAAATCTACTGCTAAAAAGATCACGTAGAAAGGAACAAGAATTAGAGTGACAATAGAATTTTCAGTGGCAATTCTAACTGCAAGAATGCAGTGGAGCTGCATGCTCAAAATTGTGGGGATGGAGAAAATATTGAACTGGAAATTGTATACCCAGCAAAACTACCATTCAAGTGTGTGGGCATAAAAAATGCCCTTTCAGATATCACAGATTCAGAGAGTTTGCCATCCTTAGACTCCCTTTGAAAATAATTACCAGAGGTCATAGAAAAACAGAAGGAAAACACAAAAAGTGGGAGCCAAGAACTCACTTTTTGTAAACACTCCTGCCTTAGAGGAGGGCAGTCTTCCTGGGTTAGTTCACTTTTGGTTGAGGAAGAGCGATGAACCGATCTGCCATCTTCCCAAGGCCTAGGAAGAAGCAACTGCCCATACCGAAGATCTGTTAATCCTGAGCCACCTTTGCAGGTCCACTGTATTGACCCATGAAAAGAACATGGCACGGTGGCACTCTCCTCTCAACCCTGGTCTGAGCACTTGCTTTTGTCTCTGTAGCCTTGAGAGGGATAGCTACCTGTCTGGGGTTGCCAACATTCCACTAGATGTTTGCTGTCCCTTAAATTCTCAATCCCATCCCATGGGTGTTCAGAGTAGAATGAGACTGGGAGGCTGATCTTTCACCCCAGACTGATGGACTGGATTGCAGCAAGCACAAGGACGTGACTTTTTCTGATTGGAAGCAGTACAATGGCAGACGTAGATGGTTCCGAACGTCAAGCATATGCCCTGCTTAGGAGAGGGAAGCACTGGCTTGGACCTCTGGGAACTCTTCCCAGTGGCCTGGTATCTTGGAACACACTGACAGCCTTGCTGGTTGGAGGAGGAAGACCAGTCAGGAAGAGGGAAGGAAAGGAGTCAAAATTGTTGTAGGAGGCCATAAGGATTATATATAATATAAATTACTGAAGTCCAGAGGCAAATTCACAAAGCGCTGCTTTAGGAAACTTGGGCTGGTATGAGAGGAGGCTATGGGGTTACTGCAAAGGTCAACAGAGTCTGAGGTGGGGGGCACAACACGTTCTGAATTGGAAAGTTCCTGGCAGGCTTTTCCTCAGAGGAGAGTTTGAAGGCACTCCAAAAATTCATATGTGATTAAAGTAACTTTCTCCCTCAAATGCCTGTCCTCTGCATAGTAGTGTTTGGGAAAACCAAATGGGACTAATAATCCCAGCATGAACTTGTCACCCCGGTGGCTCCCTCAGTTCTCAGTCCAGCCTGGTCTTCCATGAAAAAAGCCCTTCTCCATCCTCCCTTGACTTAGATGGGCCTTCTCCCTTGGCTTTTCCTCGGCTCTCTAGATTGGAAGGAGGTTGGAAATCATGTTTCATCGATTACCTTCAGAAAAGCCCCAGGAACTTGGCTAGCATTTCTTAGGCTTTTTATGATCACTGTTGACTGTGCAAGGTAGGAGAGGATGCTCAAAGCCATTATGTCCTGTCCCCTGGCTTTAGGCAGGGGTGAATTTAAACCATTTTCGATAACTCTCTTCTTCTTTTTTGATTACCCCAAAGAAGCAGCTAGTGTAGCAGCTCTTGGGAAGGCTTTCCTGCATTTTACTTGATGTTGGCCAGGGAAGATTAAGTTGTCATGGGTCTCCAGCAGACCCACCACCACTTAGGGTAAGGACTGGCCTGAGAATTCTCACACATAGCCCCCAAATAAAAGAACTGGATGCATATGGCCCCATGCCACCCTTGCCCAGGAATAAGAGACCCCCCTTGGTCTTTGACTTTATTGTGGAAAGTTTTTATGTGTTACATGTTAGCATTGGGTTTGGGCTTCATATTTTTTTTTCATACTTCAGGCACTGTATACCCATTTAAAAGCATCTGAGCAGAGTTAGAGAAAATTGTGGAAGAGGAGGGTAAGATGTGTGAAAGAGAGGGTGGCTGCTTTGCAAATAGATGCCCAGCAGTACCAGTCCACAAGTGGATTTCACCAGCATGCCCCCTCCACCTGTGTGGAGAATGGAAGAACCATAGTGGGCATATGTTTCCACAGATTCTCAGCCAGAGAGAACTTGGCAAGCCTGGGGTTGAATGTTGTAATATTTTAAAACATGATACCTACCAGTAGACCACGAGCATTTGAGCTCCTTGAAGGGAGGAGGTAGTATTTAAAGCTTGTCTTTATAATTATTTTTTTCAAAAGCAACTTTGAAGATAGTTAGGGTTGGGTATTCTTGAGGCCTAAGAGCTGCAGCCTTTGGAGCACCAGCTTTCCCAATACCCTTGCCTGCCTTCCTCCTTGTTTGGCTCAGAGTGCTGAGGACAGCATGTCTACTCTGAGTACTAGCCACAGGGCACAAAATAATAGAATGGAAGAGTTGAAAGTGACCCAAGGGTTCAGAATGTCCAAACTCTTCAAGTTATGGAAAAAGAAATGAAAGCCAAAAATAGAAAGTGCTCTAAGGGTAGGAACAGACTTTAGACCACCCCACCCTGGGGTCCTCAGCAACTTGTGGCAGGGCTGGGACAAGAATTTGAGTCTCCTGATTCCAGTTTAGTGCTTATTTTCCCTTTAGTTCCATGTTATCTCTGCAGCCTGTACATCAAGGCATAACTTAACTGGCAGGCAGAAGAATCGACCATCAGTACAGCATGGTTTTAAAGAGTATAGGATATACTTTCACCTTAAAGCTGGATGCTTGACATTCCACCATTAGAGAGTCATTGTTTTGTAACTTGGAGGTTAAGCAGACTTCCAGAGTCTCCTCTTGAGATGTAAATAGAGTTGTTAACTAATGAACTGAAGGGGCTGTTTCTCTAAAATATAGGATAACCCAAGGTGGTAGTGGAGGTAGAGGGGGAACCATGGCAGGGAGATTTTGGTCCTCATGGAAATGAGAGGATAAGTTTTGGACTGATGTGAGAATGGTTCCACCCTGCTGTAGACATTCCATAAATGTTACTATCTGCCAAGGAACATGATCTAGATACATTGGTCAGAGATCCCTCTCACAAGGCACGACCAAGTGTTTGATAACTTAGAGGGAAAGCCAGGGCTGCCCACACCATCTGCCAACAGAGGATGTCCAGTCCCGTGCGTTCTGTGTAACAGGCATCAAGACTAAGCTGCGGCCACATCCTCCCACTTTCAAGGCTTTATGTGCACGAATCAACCTGCAATTGTAATATATTGCTTTTGGCAGAAGAAGGGAGGAGCTCATATTATTATGTTTTTGAGTGGAAGAGAGGGGAAGGGATCCAGGCAACATAGGGGATGATGTGTCATCTGGGTTCTGCCCTGAGACTGGATTTTGTGCTCTTCCAAAGGAATAGAAAGTGTAGGGCCAGAGACTGAAAGGGCTGCTTCTCTGAAAAATTTGATGAGACTCTGAACACAAGGAGCAAGGCGTGGGGGTGCCTCCGTGCTCCTTCACCTTCTGCAGTGGAGCACCAGCTTTGGGAGCACTGAGAGGTGGCAGCCCTGGCCCAGCCATCAGCATCCTCGGGAGGGATGTTGCCAACGTGGGCAACAGCACAGCCCCTGGAAGCAACTCCAAGGTTACTGGGCATTGACTAAGAGGACATTGGACATCTAAGAGGACTAAGAGGAAGAAGAAGACTCAATGTAAGTACGTATGATAGGGCATTACTGGGTCTCCTAGACACACTTGGGAGGGTGTTTGCAGAAAAAGGAGGGGCTGGTGATGGCTTCCCTGTCACAAGAAGCTCAAGAAGAGACGCTTTGGGCAATTGTTGTTGAATGGGACACAGGCTGTGGTGGTCTGATGATACCCAAGTTCTTCTTATGTCTTTAGGACCCAGCCTGAGACACTGATAGAAAAATAAGAGCTCTGGTCCCAAGGCCAGGGAAAAGAGCTCCTGGCCCCACTTAGAGAAAGTCCAGCAGCTCATTGGTCCAATCTCCCTCCTTCCTGCCCACTCAAATTTAGGTTATGATACTATCGGACTGGAAAGTCTGTTCCAAATCCAGCCTGGGAAAGGGCAGCAACAAGAATAGTTTCAGGGACTCCATTACCCAATCTGGAAAAGGGCGAAGCTTGATCTTAACTTATAGGGGATAAAATGAGATAGAGGAAAGAGGGCAACATGTGCTCAGAGCCAGAAACCATGCCTGAACATTCCAAGGCCTGATTTATGGGCCCGGAGGAAAAATACAGATATTCAGTTTAAATTAATCTCAGTGTAGCACGGACTATGTTGCAAGGGATGGCAATAGATTGGTTTAAAAAAATAAAAAGAAAATCTATCTTTGCAGGCTGGAAAAGAGTCAGGGTTTATGTGCAAAGTTGTTCTGATTTTATTCCCCCCCCCCTTCCCCTTTCACTGTCCCCTTGTCACGGGGCTGGATTTTTCTTTCCTTCCTGTGATTAATCCCATGTTTGCTCAGGATGCATTAACTAAGCCTGGATGCAATTGTATGGGAGATTTGGCCACAGTATAAGTTGAGTCTTCCAAAAGTTAAAAAAATAAAAAGCAATATTTTCCCTACCTGCAAATATGGTGCGTGACCTGGAGTGACACTACTTAGCGCAGTTACTAAGCAGATGTGACAGAAAGAGCTGCAGCAGGAGTACAGGTTGATAGGTGCCATTTAGATGGAGTTACCCTGTCTAGGGCCATTGCCCGGTTGACAGGTACTCTGGCCTCTGGGGGTGGGGTGGACTGGTCACATGTGAGCTGGTGCCCGCGAGTCTAACAGCAGAGCCCGTTTTGCTGAGCTAAGTCGGTCACCACCAGTCACTTGCCACCTGCCGTGGTGAGGTCTACAATGTGCCTGGCTCTGGATCAGGCATTTACAGGCCCGCCCCCCACCCCAATGGTAGATATTAACAACTGACAAACTCCACTTTCTTTTACAGATGGGGAAATCAAGGCTCAGAGAAGTTACACTGTGTGCCCAAGGTCACAGAGTTAGTTCATCAAAGTCCAGATTCAAAACCAGGTCTGTGTGACTTGAAAGTCAAAGCTCTTTCCATTGGTGGAGTTGGGGAGATGTGGGTTTTAAGCCTGGTTCCATCCCTGACTAGCTGTGTGACCTTGGGCAAAATTCTTTAACCTTTCTGAGCTGTCCTTTCCTGCTCTATACAAGGATTGCAATGGCCCTGACTTCTGGGGTCCGCATGAGGATTCAGTGGGGTAACCGTCTTAGCACAGCGCCTGGCCAGAGCACACACTCCTGATCACCCCAGGCTCCCTCTTACTTCCCTGAGGTCCTGGGGGGAAGAATCTCAGCCCTAGGAGACAGCTCTTAGCTAGGCCCAGCAGCATTTCCATCCCAGCAGAGGGAAGCCCATCCCTCTAGAAGCCACGACTACATTTGAAGTAAACAGATGCCTGGAAGGCCAAAGAAGTAGAAACTACTCTTTTCTTGCTGGGGGATCTGAAAATGTCATCTAACCTTTATGTAGTTTCTCCTGGAGAATAACTTGAACAGTCCCTGACCTCACTTCATTTAGACTTTGGGTCCAGATGTGCTGGGATGATAACTGAGTTTTGCTTCCCCACAGACAGCAAGCTGCTTCTGGCAAGAAGAGGACTCTGGCCAGCTTCTCCAGTGACCCAGCTGACGGATCTCGGGACCACTGTCTGTGGCCATCATTGTCTACCGTGGGACAGCACATCCATTTAAATATGTTCTGAAGCCAAAAATCATTAGAAAGGTAGAAGTTCTATTTGCATGTAGGTGGATACATCATATGAGTCAAAGGAAAGAGATGTTTGGATAATCTGCCAGTTTGCATTATTCATGCCCTGACTCGGGTCCCTGAGAGCTGAGGGGTTTCTTCGGCTCCAGCCCAGCAGCCTTGTTGTTGAGCAGTTCGTTGGTTCCCCAAGGAAGCGCTGCCTCCCGACCAGTGCTGGGGAAATCAAGTGAGGCCTGCTTATAACACCGCCTTGAGGCTGCAGGAGTCAAACTGGACTCAAAAAAAAAAAAAAAAAAAAAAAAGCCCAGTGCTGGAGTGAACACTGCAATTAACATTATATACAGGCTTCCCTTCTACATCTCTGACTTGATGGGGAGTGTACTTTTTCGTTCGATCATTCTTACAAGCGGGAGAGAGAGTGCCTTCTACTCTTCAGCCTTGGCTTTGGCCACCAGAGTTGAATTTAGGTTTGAGATGAAACTGACCAACTTTTGTTGTGATTTGGTTGTGGTTAAAATGGCAGTTCACACCTTGCGTAATATGACCAAGCAGAAAGGGGAATGTAGGGATAGTGTCATTTAAAACCCTTCTTTTACAGACGAGGAAATGGGCCTAGGGAGATGGAGTGACTCCCCCAAGGCCACCCAGCCATCCTGTGATGGAGCTGGGACTCAAGCACAGATCTCCTGACCCCTGCAGTGACACTTTTCCTCCATGTCCCTCTACATCTCTGCCTTGTGTAGATAGATAGACACGGTCTTCTAAAGAAACTTACTTTTATTAGATCGCAGTGCTCCAGGAACTCCGCTAGACCCTTCATCTCCATGAGCTCATTTTGTCCTCATAACCCTTCTGTCATGCAGGGATCATCTTGAAATCATTTTCACAAACATGGAGAGGTTAACTTACTGGTCTGTAAGACGACAAAGGCCATTGCTCTTTGTCCCAGGCTCTGCTTCCTCTGCCTTCTTCCTCTCTCTGCCTCACTCGCACTTGAAGAGCCCTTGGACAGACTACAGGGGGAAGTTTTAAATGGTACTGTTTCCTTGGGTAGAGGGACGGTGGGGGTGAGGAGGAGTCACATCTTATGGGCAGGCCTGAATACAGAAAAGATTGCTTAATAAGGGAGTAAAAAAGACTCTCCTGGGCACTGGAGCATGTGGTCTCCAAGGAGATGGGGTCTTTCTTAGGCCTTGTGTCCAAGCAGCAACGAGGCGCATCACTGTTAATCAAGACTCTCATTCAGGCACAGCCCTTCCTGAAGAAAAGGGAAAAGAGGGTGGCCCCTCGGGCCCGAGTATTCTTTGTGGCAATTCCTCCTGAGATAGAGGTAATGGGTGCCAATGTAGTCTATTTTTTATCTTTTTCAGATCACAGAACGTCTTGGTAACATGACATTTGTGACCTGCCACCCATGACATGGAAGTGACCTGGTCTCCCTGTAAAGACCTCCAGACAAACTGTATCTCAACAGTTCTTGGGAACCCTTTCCAAGACATTGCCTTTAAAACAAGGGTTGTGTCTTTTATTTCATGGATCTTCCTCCTCAAATGCCTCCTCTAGGGCTTTGAAAGCAGTAGGTGTTTTTGCACTTGACATTGAGTAGGAAAAGGGAAGGAAGTTTGGACTTCTAAGGGTTCGGGCCACAGTCCTAGGAATCAAAATTTTGGAAAGATCTGGAAGTATCTATTACAATGATACCACTTTTAGGGAACTATCATTCAGAAGTAAAAGCTCCTGTTCATAAGGATACAGGTAAAAGAATGTTTATTGCTGTATGGTTTACAGGCACAGGATCTGAGGAACAACCTGAATTTCTATCAATAGGGGCATGCTTTAAAAATGTATGGTCTAGGGAAGGGGCTGTACCTTAGTGGTTGAGCACCTGCTTCCCGTGTGTGAGGCCCTGGGTTCAATCCCCAGTACCTCCTCTAAAAAAACAAAAACAAAACAAAACAAAAATGTGTGGTCTAATCCATACATTGAGACATTATACAGCCACTAAAAATAACACTGAGTGGGTGTAGCTCAGTGGTTGAGTGCGTGCTTCACACGTACGAGGTCCCAGGTTCAATCCCTGGTACCTCTTAAAAAATAATAATGACTTAGCTCACAAGTAATGACCTGGTATGAGGTTTATGATACATGTTTAGTGAAGAACGCAAGTTGCCAAGTAATGTATATAACATGATTCCACTTCTATACAACATATGTTAGCAGCACACACTTCTAGGTATGTCACATATATTTGCATGAGCAGAAAATAAAGAATACCCAGCAAAATGCTAACATTATTCCAGAGGGGTCAAGTTTTAAATAAAAATTTAAAAAAAAAACAAAGTTTAAGTAAAAAAAAAACACAAAAAACAAACAAACCAAAAAATGCTGAAAAGACAAGAAAGAGGTCAGGATGATTAAACGGTCCAAAACGGAGACAGATGGACTCAAGCACAGTTTTGCTTAGCCATGTCTGCCTCATTGTGCATTTTCAGGTGGGACTACCCCTGAAACATCAGAGATCAGCCTTGCACTAGGCCAGATCACAGTGAGTCATGCTCCAAGTGACATCAGAACATAGTGCATTTGGAGGGCCAACCCAGCATCTATAAATGTTTCAGAGGCACATGAGATCTTTGATATGTTCCAGACTTGCTTGAGTGGAGGCCCTGATGCTTCTGGTCCAGGTTCTATAACTACCAAGTTCTCCTGGTCCATATTAATAGAAACTTCTTGCTGGGCCACTCTGACGATAAGTCATTGTTTATAGGTACATTTAACCTATAAGAACCAATCCCTAAGGCCCTTGATAGTACCTAAATATACTATAGCCCTTATAACACTGTATTAAATCACTGTTTAATCAACTCTTCCTGGAGGGTAAGTGCCTTCAGTGCAGGGATGTATCTTTTCATCTTTTTGTCTAGAATGCCTAGCACAGTGCTTGGCCTACACAAGAAAACTATATAATGGTTGGTTGAAGAAATATGTCTTGAATTATTGCACTAGATAGACTGAATTGATTTTTAGCTGGCTTGGGAGATTCAGAAGACGTTTTCCAGGAAAAGGTGAGCCCTTATGAAAGATTTAAAAAGGTGGAAAGGAGAAGAGTGGACAACCTCCACCAATCAGAAAGAGAAAATTTCTGTTGTGACAGCATTTTAGAAAAATATTTTAGTACCTCCCTTATCTCTTCTCCCTCCAAAGAAGTTTGGGTTTCCTATAGGCCACTGAGAAAATGTCTGGATGTTTTTTGGGTCCTTCCTACCCTGAAAGAAAGGTAGGTAATGATACTATTTGTCATTTTTAGAAGATAAAACACCAAGGATTAAGCTATTAATGCAGAACTAAGAAACAACAAAGAAACCAACCAACCAACCAGTATCCAGCACAAAAGAAAAATGGGTTGATTAAATCTGTTATCAGAGCAAGGAAGAAGTAACATTTTGCTTTTAATGGCAAAAAAAAAGCATAAAAGAAGAAAACCAAATTACTTTGTGGGTGCTGGTGGCACTCTTGCAAGTTGTTCTTTGGAACATAATTTAAGAAATATTGGGTCTTGGGTTAGGCAGAAATAGGACTACAGAAGCTTCCATGGAGGAAAACTGCCCAGATGTGGAGCTGCCTGGAAGGCTCAGCCAGATAGCTCACTGCTGTAGCCCTGGCTTGGCTTCCATCTGGCCCAGAAGACACTAAGAACACTGCCAGGTTAGCTGCCATGGGGTGGTGATGGATAATGTCTGTGGTCTGATTCTGAAGGAGCCGTGAATTCCCTGCAGCGTGCCTTTGCCATGTGTGAGCCCTGGCTATGTTTGAGGTTCCCCTGGAAGGAAGAGGGGAGAAGCCACATGACATGTCTTATACCTCTCCTCTAATTGTAGCAACCACATTTGAACAAGCTAGAACCTTTGCTTTCCCAGGCAGTATGGGCTGCAGGTTAGAGAAACTGCATCCTGATTATGGGGGTACTGGATTGTGGGAGGCAACAAAGGAAGTGTTGGTTGGCCCCTGGAGTTGAGCTACTACACATAATCTTCACCCTACGGAGGGCTCAGAGATGAAAGAACTATGAAGTCCATGGGACAGGTGGAACCTTAAGAGATCTAGCTCAGCCTTCTAAGTGTTTGCAGCTCCTCTACAATATCCATGCCAAGTAATTAGTCTAACTGAATCCTTACACAGTAACAGGAAACCCACTTTCTCTGCAGCATCTTATAAAACTGGGTAACTAAACTTCTGTGGCATTTCATAAAGCTGGATAACTTTTCCAGTAATCCCTCCCCAAGAGCATCATTCCAACCTTTGCATGCTAGCTCGACCTTCCGCATAAGTTCATTCTACTCCAAAGCTCTCAAGAACCTGTTAGGAATGGATTGTTCTATCATCACATTGGGGGGTTCTTGGAATTTTGGGGGGCCCTTTCTGTAACTTAGGGACCTTCTTTCTCTGCAGATCTTTTTATCTCCAAATGTTTTTAAACCCAGGCGCTTTCACTAAGTCATACTCTTGGGGGCAGAACCAGAACATTGGAATTTTTTAAGCTCCCCAGGTGACTGTATTGTGCAGCTGAGGCTGAGAAACACTGCCTTGTTCCCTCAATCTGGTTAACTTCTTGAGGGCCATGCTATGGAATCAGACATATTTAAACGCTGAGTTTTAGGCAATTCTTTGTGTTTTTATCTGTTATGTGGAGGATATGTGAGAGATAATAGCACCTACCTTGGAGCTGTTGAAAAGATTAGATGAGAACACATGTAAGTCTAAAAAAGTCTCTGGCTGTCACATAAGTGCTTTATGAAGTTTTACTCATAGTGTAGCATGGGACATAGGGAATAGCAACACAATATTTGTGCTCTTACCATGAGCCAATCATTGCTCTAAGCACTTTACATGTGCTATTTACTATTCAATACTTTTGATTGGCTAGTTCAAGAAAAATGACATAAGCAAAATGTGACTTCAGGATCTTTTTCCCTGGTAGGACCTATTGTACCAAACAACCCATTTAGTTCACCCTTGAGGAACTTATAACTCTTGTCATTCCATATGTCTTCTTGCCTCCCATCAAAATCTCTTCAAAAGCTCTTCTACAAAAATGTTCTGCACATTTCAAAAACATCCAAGGCGACTAAAGAGTTCATCAAGGGTCAGTCCAATATCTTCTGCCACCTAGTCAAGCCTAGTCCCTACTAATGGAGCTAGGTATATGAGAGATACTCAGTAAATTCTTTGTGGAATGTCTGAAAGAATTGACCTGGTAAGAGACTGTGAATACATTTATGCAAAGAAGATGAAGAAAGATGGAATTCCAGTGAATGGTGGGGATGTTGAGATAATAGTGTACTACAAAGGGCCTACTATGTGTTAAGCACTTTTCATTCATTGATTTTTACAACAACCCCTGGAAGTGAGTGTTCAGATAATCTCTTGCTGTGTAACAGATCTCCCAAAAACTTAGACTTTTTAAGTAACAGTTATTTTGTTTGTGAATCCATAAATAGATGGGGCCTAGCAGGGACAGTTCCTCTCTGTTTTGAGACTGGTAAACAGGGTGTACTCACTTTCAAGATAGCTCACTCTTGCCCTCCAGCTATTGTGGAACCACTGTGGTATCCCAGCCTCCTCACTCTTAGCCCCGTGCTGCCTTTGGGTGGGATGGGTTGGAAGAGAAAGCTCTTGCCATGAAAATACAGCTCTCCTAACCTCAACCTCTCCACTCCCCATTCCAAGAGGAGCTGTGTCTGTGCTTGGGAAGAAGCCAAGCAAAAGATTTCAACAGAGAATGAAGGAAACACACCCACTGAGGTTCTCATAGCAACATAATCACGCACAGGCAGCAGCCTATTTCGGTGGGAGCTTGTTTCAGCTCCCCTCCTCCCTGGTTAGTCACAGAATGGATTCACCAGCAGAAGCAGTGTGGGGTGGGGGTTGGGGAGAGTATTGGGCTGAGAGCTGGGAGGCTGAGGAGCTGGTCTCAGATGCTCCATCAGCTTGCTGAGGGACCATGGACAAATGTCTTCCTCTCTCTATGAGAAGATTAGACTAAAGAGCTGGGAGAATCCTTTCTGCTTTGATTTTCTTTGTACAAGAACTGAGATGCTCTGCTTAGAGGATCAGCTGTCACCCAGAACCTTTTGTGTTTGAGAAAGATGCGTAGAGGAAATGAAGTTCAAGAGGGTGAAAGTCATTCTCTGGTTTCACCTTATTCACCCCCTTCCCACTTTCTGCATGTGGGCAAGGTGCAAAGGGAGAGGAGAAAGACCAGGTATTGCTGAATACTCTGCTTACGCATCCCCAACTAATCAACGTCTGTGAGCTGAAGGAAGGAAAAAGTTAAGACCATTCTTTCATTTGCATTTTCTTCTCCCCCAACACACACACACACACACACATGCATTTCCATGAACTTAAGAGTCACTCGAGCCTCTTTTCACCCTTCTCACTCTCCATACTCACCTATCCCTAGCTCTCATTGTCCTCTCTTTCCTCTAGGGTTAGGTGATGGAGGCATTTTAATACTGGGCATAATTCTGGCCCTTTTCTTCAGTGGACTCTGGGGTGATCACATTCCCTGGTTGTCAAAGGTGATGACAAAAACAAATGGGGCAGGTGGAACTGACCTCTCCAAATAAGTACAGGCAGGGATTAAGTGAAAAGAGCCAGGATGCTCAGAAGCATCTTTTAGGACCCTGTCCTTGACTTGTGGGTTGAAAGCATGAAAGTGCTGCTGATGGTCTTTGAAGGAGTCAGCCTGAATGGCCCCTAGCAATGGAAGAGGCAGAGTGGAGCCCCGCCCCCTTGGTTCTATCTCCCACTGCCTGACAGATGGCCAGTAAGACAGAGAAAAAGCAGCTCTCAAAGTGAAGACAGGAATGCATTGTATAAAAATTCACACCCCCTGCTGCCGCCCAAATTCTCTTAAAAAAGGATGAAGAGAATCCTAATGGGTATGTGACATCTTCCCTCTTTCCCATAAATGGGATTTCAAAATCTGCTGATGATGGGGGAGGGGTGAGGAGGGAGAAGAGAAATGTGTGCACAGGGGGCTGTCAGGAAAGACTGGGTTGGGGGAGTACGACTGCAGGCATGAACTCAAGGCTCATCCATTTGCCTTTCTCCCACCCGGTTTCCCAAGGCACCTTCTGGCTGCTGCCTTCCTCCCACCCTCTCAGCCTGAGAGGGGCTTGGACCTGCCTGTGCCTTGGACAGGGGAAGAGTGCGAAAAGGAGAGATAATGATTCCACACTTAGCCCTAGAGTTTAAGGAGTTAAGGACCCTCCCCACCCCCACCCCACCCCCATCCAGTCACCCATCCCTTCATTCCCCAAACCGTAATTCATCAGCGAAGGACCCGGGAATTGGCAGAAGAGCGAGAATTGGGGGTGGAGTGGGATGGGGACGAGCTAGCTGCGGCCCGGCCCTGTCCAGGGCTTGCCCACGGTGGGAGGACCCGCGCCCGAGTCACAGAACCTACAAGAGCCCAGTCCCGGCGCCTGCTTTCTCTGAACCTCTCGCGTGGCCCCGCAGCGTCCGCGCAGCCCTTGCCCCAGCTCAAGTTTTCGGTAGAGCCGACGAGTGGAGGCTGCCAAGAGACCCCCGGAGCCTGGGATAGAGGGGCGGGTCCGGGGGCGCTGGGGACCCTCGGTCTGCGCCCAGCGGCCGCCTGCTCTACCGAACCTCCTACCCCGCCCCCACTCACCCGGCTCAGCCCCTAGGAGAGACGCGCAGGAAGCGTGTTGCTTCGCCCAGCCGATCCTCAGAAGTTGAGAGGAGTTGGTGGCTGCCTCGGGCCGGCCGGACTTTGCCAGCAGCCGGGAGAGGGGACGCCGCCGCCGCCGCGGAGCCTTCGGGGCTGCCTCACTCCTGCTCAGCCCGCAGCGCGGGTGGAGAGGGGCGGGGAAGGGGTCGGGGGTGCGCGAGAAGAACTTGAAAGTGTGTGAAGGAATCCGAACCAGATGAGAAGGGAGGAAAATAAAACAAAGTAGAGACTGCAGAAAAGACTCAACCGTGGTTGATTGTATCGGCTGACGCTCCAGCAGAGGGGCTGGGTTGGGTGTCCCCCCCCCCCCCGCCTCCATTCTCTCTCTCTCTTTTAAAGCTACACCAGCTCTCTCTTTCTCTGCTATCTCTGTATCACCAAACCCTTGCTGGCTCTTATGGGCATGAAACACTCCTCCCGCTGCCTGCTCCTAAGGAGGAAAATGGCGGAGAACGCTACCGACAACACCGAGGTAAGAAGGCGAGAGAGTCGGGGCTCTCCGCGACCCCCGCCGCCCACTCCGGACCCCCGCGCCAGCGCGGTTGTCGCTGTCGCTGCCGCCGCCGCCACCGCCGCCGCTGCTCAGCACCTAGTGCCAAACTTTCCTTAGCTCCATCCCGCTTGCTTCAGCTGGCCTGTGTGTGTGTGTGTGTGTGTGTGTATGTTGGGGGTGGGGGGAGACAATGCATGTCTCAGGTCCCCTCCCTTTTGTAAATGCAAAAAAAAAAAAAAAAAAAAAAAAAAGTCGCTTTCACCCCATCACCCTGTCCTGCTACCCGCTGCTCTGTTGATCCCCCCAAGTCCTAAACCCTGGGCAGCGGTGCCCCCTGCCCTCTCCTCTAGGCTCCGTTAGGGCTGCCGGGTCCCGGGTTTGTGCAGAGCGGAGGTGGGTAATCCCGGCCAGGTCAGCTCCCCGCAGTGCCTTGACCATCTCTTGGCTCTGCCTCAGCTTGTACCCTTCAAGCTCGAGTCAGTCCCCGAGCTCTCGGTCCCCGCAGCACCGCGGAGAGCTCCCGGCCGCTGGGGGCCCAGCCGAGTAGGGGGCTAGGACTTGGACACCACCAACAGACCCGGGAAGGGAGAGGTCTGCAATCCTGGGATGTGAGAGCCGCGTCAGGGGCGCTCAACCCGTGGCGGGTGCCCTAGCAGCGGCAACCTTCAGCACCAGGGACAGCGCCCGCCCCTGCAGCTGCGGGGCCAGCGCGAGCCGTGGCGGCGCCGGCTGCAGCGAGAAATCGGTTCGCAGCCGTGCGTCCCGCAGCAGCTTTTGAGCAGGTCGCTCTAGCTCCGTAAATTATGCTCTAGGCCCCCGCCTTCCCAGAGCCGCAGAGCCCTGGTGGGTTGTGCGCCCCAGACTCGGGGCCGTGTTCCCTCGCCTCGCACCGACTCCCTGTCATTACAACTGGACTAGTCCTTAGGCGCCGGGCACCTGTAGTCACCAAGGGGTTCCGCGTGGGCAGCCCCCTTACCTTCCTGGAGAAACGGTGCGCCGAGGTGGGGGCCGAGTGGGGTATGTGTGTGAAGATCATCCTTTACTCGGTGGCAGGAAAAAGACACAGAGAGCAAACTCCCAGGCTCTATTAATAGCCGGTGTTTGGTGGGGCTGTCGTGCATTTCTCATATGGTTGCCCATATGCAGCGTGGGGCGGGGATGGGGGTGTGGCGCGGGGATTGGCCCTCTATCTTGCCAGAAAGTAAAAAGTACACGGACCCTTCCCAATCTTCTTCCCTCGGGGTCTTAGCTCTGCAGCTAACCCCCACTCCGCAGGGTAGGCAGCAAAACGTTTAAAATCCTCTGAAAGACTAGAAGCAGCAAGCATCTGGTTACTGTCGATTTTGAAACAAACGCGCTCTGGGGCTTAAAAGCAGTAGGGCACTCAGTAGCTGAAGCCTCTCCTTGAGTTAGAGCAAAGCCAGCGCGCCCGCAGTCCCCTCGCCACTTCCACTTCCCTTCCCCACTTCTCCCCCCCCCACACACCTGAGAGCAGACATCCAGAATGATGGTTAGTACAAGCCCTGAGCCTCACAGCGGAGAACCAGCTTACCATCCCCGCCCCCTCCGCCCTCAGCCTCCTGATCGCCCACCCGCTGAAGAGGTTTCTAAAAATAGCTCAGAGTCAAGGCCTCACTTTTGTAAAGTGTTGGGAGAGCAGGCACGTAGTA
>JAKSZT010054552.1:15577496-15728630 GCA_026826555.1 Tolypeutes matacus
CCCCTGCCTCCCCTCCTTACGTACCCCCCCCCCCCCACCGCTCGTGCTCGTTTCTGTCTTAAAAAAAAAAAAAGTTTGCACGGGTCTCTAGTCCCTGCACCCGCGGTTGCGCGAGGTCTGGGTGCAGACCCCTGCCAGATTCCGCAGTGTGCAGTGGCGGCTGCTGCTGCGCTCTCCACCTTAGCGAGGGTTAAAGGCGTCCAGGGCAGGCAGAGCGGCGCGCGCCAGGCTATTTTTACTTGCTTCCCTCACGGCTCTGTTCTCCCCCTTCTCGGCAGTTGCACATGCCAGCTCTGTTCTAGGCATCAATGAAAACAGCAGTAGAGGCGGCCGAGCTTCTGCGAGCAAAAAAAAAAAAAAAAATCACGCTGCGTGCCGGGCACAAAGGCGGCGGGGGAAGGAATAGAACCAGCTGTCGCTCTTTGGAGGGGATTGGGTCTAGGGGCTCAGTTCTTAGCAAATTCCCTCTAGAAGGGGAGGAACGCAGACTTGGTCAAGCGTGCCCAGCAGAAGTATCCAAGCGGCGTGACAATCTCTTGGTTTTCCTCCAGGAACCGGCTGTTTCTGTAATAAGCCAGGACTAGGGCAGTGTTTCTAAAAGTGGTATATTATGCTTTGTCTGCCTTTATGGTGGAAGAGTGGCAAGGGAGCCTCTGTACGTGTGTGTGCATGCATGGTGATGATGGTAGTGGTCCTTGCTCTTAAATTCAAGTGGCCTTTATGAAGCACCCTCTCTGCTAGGGATAATCAGGTGCCAGAGAGCCAAGATAAGGACGGTCCTGCTCCTGCCCTCAAAGAACCCATACCCTGGTGGACAGTAGTGCCAGACAATCCTAATAATGGTGTAACCTGTGTCCTTGTCTTTTGTTGCTGTTATTTATAAGCTCTTTATCTCATTTCATCCTTGCAATAATCCTGGGAGATGAGCAAAGGTTAGTATTCATTTTTATCCTCCATTTTATATCTAAAGACCTTGAGGATAAGATGTCAAGCAATTTCTGAAACTCACCTGGTCTATCAAGGATCAAGTCAGGCTGGGAATACAGTTCGCCCCACTTCTGATCCATTGCTCTTTGCCCTACCCTTGCCATTTCTAAGAAGATGCCCTGGGTGAAAGGGAGTGGGCTGGAGAAGATTCCTTTAGAGGAGAGAGATGCAAAGAAGCAGGCTGGTAGGCAAGGAGGATGGGAGGAGGGGTCCTTTCACAAGGTAAAGGTAGAGATGGATGTTCTAATTGTTAGGCAGGGAGAAGGAAGTGGGGAATAAAAATACTTCCATTGTGTCCAGAGCCTCCCTCAACAGGGTGAAGTAGGGAGCCCAGCAATGGGGTTAGCAAAGACACAGGCTTTGTGGCAGTGGGCACTGAATGGCCCCTGGTACATTGTTTAGCCACTTTGACCTCTGTTCCCTGATTTGTTATCTTGAGTTGATTCTCCTGATGGTACTGTACAGGGAAGGAGCAGGGTATGAGGAAATGCTGGGTGAACACACAGCTATGTTACTTCTTTTTATGCTTTCCCCAGTTCTCTCAGCTATGCTTCTCCACCGCAGGTAAGGGCCTCACCATCCATCCCCCTGTCAGCCTCTCTTCCTTCTCCCTAGCTCCCCATGCCTCCAGCCCACCCACCACCAGAACCGAGGCAGGTGGTCCTCACCTCTGTCCTTGCTGGGGCAGTGGCTTCTGGACTGTTGGTCCCCTTCTCTAACCCAGCCTCATCAGCACTACTCACCATCTTTTGGAAGCACGAATCTGCTCAGGATCAGGCACCTCTTTCAAAACTCAGGCCCTATTGCCTACAGGATAAAGCCAGTTTTCTTAGTACAAGAGTGCTCAGCTCTTTAAACTGGCCCTCTCTTGTCTGCAACCACCACGGATTTCACGCCTGAATGCGTACTGCCCCCATGGCCCCTGCTGCTCTTTCTCCCTTCTCTTTGGGGAAAAAAGATGCCTCAATCTGCAAGGCCTAACTCAACTGTCACTTTTCCTGGGAAGCCTTCCCAGATCTGCCACTTATGTACCCCCCCCCGCCCCAAGGAGAGTTATGGCTCTCTCTTCTGTGTGCCTAACACCTGTCTCTCACTTTAACTATTGCAAAATAGTTGATTGTTTATGTGCCACTGTATCCAGTTAGATTATGAACTATTTGAAATCCCTGTGCTTAGTTTGTGCTGTATCTGACACACAGAAATGGTTAATCAATGTTGACCGAATTGATTTGTGTGCTTCTGAACAAGCTCACGAGCCTTCTGGGTTTTAGCTACTCATTGCTTGCTGAAAATTGGGGCTCCTATCTCCCACCCCTCTGCTACACTTATATAGTTGTGGACCTTCAAACTCAGAATTAGCAAAGATTCTGGGAATCAAGGAGCTGCAGCCACTCAAAGCATGGGTACGTTTTGATTATTCATGAACCTGTTCAATTTGCAGCAATGACTGACTCTTATGATGGGCTGTTCCTCTAAATAGTAGATAAATGGATTAATCACAATGCCCAATTATAAACCATGGGAAATAATGGACCCTTCCAAATTACTCCCTGCTTTACTGATTCTTGGTGAAAACCTGATGCATTATTTATGGTGATGATTCCCTGATTGGGGTTTTATCACCTCAAAGGAGAGCCCCCAAGGGTGTGAAAACAGTTTTAGTGAAGGAGTCACCTTTTTTTTTTTTTTTTTTTAATGTTTTAGTGACTTGGTGGCCCAGGGAGAGAGAATACTTATTGGCTGGGAAAAAGCCTACAATTTGACAGTGGGGTTTGGGGTACCAAAGAGTGCTTCTCAAGTTAAAGGGATGACTTCTGACATGGGCTACATTGGTGGATTTGGCTAATGGATCTCACTCCTCAGGAAGTTACTTTCAGCTGAATTTTATGGTCCCAAGTGCAAGGGTTAGGGAGTTGAGGAGGAAGAGGGGAGAGGGGTAGGGGGAGTCAGGACCTAGGCTCACTTCTGTAAGAATGGTTTGCACCCACATCTCTTTGCAAAGAGTGTGGGTGTTTACCATGTAGGCTCTGGAGCCACACGGCCTGGTTTTAAATCCTAGACTTAGCAGATGTGTTGCACTGAGCAAGTTGCTTAAATTCTCTGGGTTATAAGGTTTATGTGATGATTAAATGAATTAATTCATGCAATGGGCTTAGAAGATTGCCTTGTACATGGCAAACCCTCAACAAATGTTTATGATTATTGTCCTGACAGCTTTTAGGAGTCTTGCCAAAAAAGTGCAAATTGTGGATGAACTCTCCCACTCCCTCATTTCCCCAGCTGAAATGATACATAAACCATAGTCCACATCAAGTTTTCTTCCCTTAGCAAGCTCTGATCTCAGTCCTGTTGGGAGCTTGGGAGAATTAAGAAGATACCCACATTTTTTTTCCCCTGGCAAATTTGGCTTTTCAGAGAGTCCTAAATTGGCTTTTGGCTGTCAAAGAGGATGAAACACAACACTCCAGTCTGCAATTCAGGAGAGAGTTTCATTTCCTCCTCTTTGCTAACTGCAATGTGAAGCTATTATCACCTACCAGTATGGAACATGCAAAAAAAAATCTGTAAAAACAGTACTTCCACCTTGGAGTCTACTGTGCCAGCAGGGGAAAAATGGGCAGCATGACAATACATAAGCTACCAAGGTAAGTGGAGACAGCTCCTGTGTTGTATGAAAAGCAGGTGCATTGAACGGTTGTGAATGGATTGGTCAAAGGATAGAATGAGCACAGGCAAGAAAGGAATCTTCAGAAGGTTACTTCTGAATCTTCAGAAAGTTAAGTAAGTGAACACACTTACTTAACTCAGGACACACAGTTGGCCACTTGGTCTCTTGTTAAAAAGCTTCCCAGAAGAAGATTTTCCCCAAACTCCTTATCCATCGCAGTACTCAGAATGTTCTTGCTTAACTCTGAGCTCAGTTCCTTCTATTGCAATCTGAGTCACTTTTTGTGATAGGATTCTTAAAGGAGATGAAAACTGGCTGGTTACCTTTCTATTTTGGGTTGTATTAGGCTGTCTCACTCTACTTACTAGTTTTTGTTTCAAGTGATTTCAATTCCTTTCTCTGGTATTCGGGCATTAACCTTCTCATAGATACAGTTAGAGGAGGTGAGTTTGAGGTTTCCCTCTCCAGTATTATTTATCCCATTAGATGTTTCAAATGTCAAATGGCTATTCTACTTCACTAGTTATAAGAATTCCCTAGAGCATCACAGCTTCTCCCAGATTCATAATGGGTGACCCATATGTAAAGATCTTTTTTTAAAGTGTAGTTTTATAAGAGCAAACAGCTTGATATACACATTTTCATAAAGTCATAGAATCTTAGAGCTTGGTGAAAATGCTTGTCAGAGATGGGAAAATGTGCCCCATCTCAAAGAGTTCTTCAATGTGGGTGTTGAGACCACATTTACTCCTAGGCCAGTGCTATTTATAACTCCTTCAAACTTAGCAGCTGATTTATAGTCTTTATTTGTGTGTGTGTGTGTGTGTGCTAATTTTCTGGTACATCTTGATCTGTAATATCTAAAGCCAATGTTTCTCTACAGAAGATTTAGGAAATGTGTATAACGAGATAGCTCTCTTTTTCGTATAACACTTAAAATGCTTTGGCATACACACATTATCTCCTTTGATGTATGCCATTATTTGTAACACAGTGAGTTACATATTATTATCCCCATTGCACAGGTTAAGAAATTGAAGCTTAGAACGTGAGTGTTTCTTGCCCAAGATCTCATAGTGATGGAGTTGGGACTCAAACTCTGTTTTCTTCGGGCACTGAAACCCAAGCTTCTTTCAGTTCTCCAGGTTGCAAAGGCATTAGAGAGACCAGATAGAAACTTAAAATATGGGGGGAAAGGATGGAGAAATTAACAGGGAGAACCATGGAATGGTGGATTTGGAAGAAACCCAAGAAGGGACACCAGCCCCACCCTCGTTTTTCCACGCTTTCTTTTCTTGCCACCACCGCCTTGCCAGCCTCCCTCTTGCAGTCATCAACACTATACCATGTGGGTGCTATGGACCTGGCAAAACTTGTGGTAGGGACAAGCCTAACCTCACCCTCCACCTCCACCCCTGTACTCAGCTAAGACATTCTCATGGCTGGAACCCTAGGTTGTGGACCAGGAAAAAACTCTCTTCTAACAAAATCCATCTCTTAGGAAGCCAGACCCTGGGCCAGCCAAGCTCAGATGGGTGCTCATCCAGCTTCTTTCCTGGGATGGAATGAATAGCAAGTTGGGACAGGAACTTTGTTTTTTTCTTATTTATCTTTATAGTTATATCACCCAACACATAGTGGGTCTGAGTAGAAAATGGCTGATGAATGACTAAGTGGAGACATAAATGGACCTGGGAATACTTGCAAGCAATCAATTGTTAGTCTCTCTCTTAAGTCTCTTTCCTGCTGCTCGTGCAGACGCTCAGCTTGCCTGTTGGCTTCCCAGAGCCTTTGTCAGGCCTCCTTTCCTTGAACGATGGCAATGATTATGGCAAGAGCTCTCATTTTCATGCGCACCTTATGTGTTGGGCACAGTGTGAATTGCTTTGCCAGCGCTGCCTTATTTAATTTACACAACAACATTGCAAAGCAGCTCCTATTATTTCCATTTTACACTTGAGGAAACTGAAACTTGCAGTGGTTAATTATCTTGACCAAGATTAGCGAGGCTGGAATGCTCGCAGGCTCTGTGTTCTGCCGTTGATTTAGTCCTCACTGCTCTCTTTTATCCAGCTCGCCAACCTCTAGCTAGTCCTCACCTGTGCCCAGCACCAGCCTGCCCCTATCTGGGTATTTGGGAAGGAGCCAGTAGACTTCTACACTTGAGTAAGTAAGGACCTGTAACTGATTGTGGCTCCTTGTACTTAGCCTCATTCTCCCAGGAGATTTACTTTGTAGTTGCCAGAAGAATTCTCTCAGTGGTAGAATTTGGAGCTTGTTAATAGCTTATTTGAAGTGCAGTTTTGGAAAGCAGGAAGAACAATGGCTTTCTTAGCACCTTCCAGACAAACAAATCTTGTAAACTATTAACTTCTGGGCCTGAGGTAGTTGTGTGTGTGTGTGTGTGGGGGGAGGTTAGGAGTGCAGGCTCTGAGGCGGGAAAGCCTGAGTTCAGATGCCAGCTCTGCTGCTTACTAGCTTGGACAGGTCACATTACTTATCCTGGTCTTAGCTTCATCCTCTATGATAGGGATACTAGCACTTTATCCCATAAGGTGAGGCTTAAATGTTATTCACGTAGGGCGCGTGTCTGGCACATGGTAAATATTGAAGAAAGATGAATTATCAGTCGTAACCTGGGCTTACCACTGGTGTCCCAAAGGGCCCTTACTGGTGACATTATGAAGACAGTGCTGGCAGAGGTGAGCACAGAACAGGGGAGGGGGACCTTTTTGACTCAGACAAGTCATTCTCAGTTCAGCCAACCAGATCCAAGAAGATGGCTGGTGACAGGGCTCTTCAGCAACCCCTGCCTAAGTCCCCATGTAAAGTGCCCCAATAATAGGAGGGATTTTTCTAGATCAAACATGGCCCTCTTTGATTCTCTCTGGGATCTAGACCTTGGGGTTTGGCAACTCTATAAAGTGAAACTTGAACTTCACAGAACTCCGCCTACAGCTGTGAGAGAAACAGGGGTGGGGTGAGGGTGGTGGGGGTGGTGGTGGGAGCATTAAATTACAGGCTTCCTGAGGGAAGGGGCAATATCTCCAACTTCTCTCCCCGCCCTCATAAGCCTCCTTCCTAGGAAGAGATCAGTTTCTACTTGTTGATTACCAGATTGCTTGGAGAGATTTTTCCTGCTGAGAGAAACTGAGGCACGAGCGTAAGGGGAGGGATGGAGGGAGGGAGAAAGAGAGAGATGAAGAGGAGCTGGGAGATGCTCAGGCTCACATGGAAAATTGGATGTTTAGTGAGTAAATCTCCCTGTCCTTTTGGCCATAAATCCAGTAGAATATATTATCTGGGTAGGGGGGCAGCTAAGTGGGGCAGCTAAGACCAAATTGGGCTAATTCACTATAAAGGGAATGGCCATTAGCAAATTCATCAATTAGGGCCCCATTTGAAGCTCTATTGTGAAAGATAATCTCTTGCTAGCTGAAGTCAAGTCAAGTAGTGGCCTTGCAAGGCTGGGCCTGCCAGAAAAATGAAAGGCTGCAATTCCCAGAGATGCATTAAATTCAAGGACTTCATCTCTTCCTGACAAGCAGTTATGACAGCAATTCTCCAAGGAAGCTCAATCAGAGAATCCCACAAAGGATTATCCATCTGAAGCATAGATAGGATCCTAACTAGGGAATGTTCATGATTAACGTGCATTAATTCAACTTTCGCCTTAGGTACATAGTAGGAAGTTGACGAATACCTATTGAATGAATAAAGGTAACAAATCTGTATAGCCCACATGCCATGCCAACCGCCTTCTGTTAGAACCTCTTTCTACTCTCCCTTCCCCCAAATAAAAAATCTCGACCATGTGTACAGGTGGCCTAGAGACATTGGGCAATTGTCCCAGTGTGATTTAGGAGTGCGCTTTGGAGGCAGGCCTGAGTTTGAATCTTGTTTTTCATCACTGTGGGATTATAAAACCCATCTTGCAGTGTAGCCATGGGGATTAAATGTGATAATGTGAAAAAATGTAAAGAAGCAACTTGACAATTGTTTTCTCCTTTTTCTTCCTGTTATAAGTTTACATTTATTTGCCCAGCTTGTGTTTTATTTTTATAGGAAATTTTATAGTTGCTGGTGGGAACAACCACTTCTCATGTTCAGTGACAGTAGACATAAATGAGCCAATCTAGGCAGACTGCAGGTATGTACGTTGTGTGTGTGTGGATGTGTGCACACCTTTGGGTCAGGAGGTACGTTATGTAGAAGGAGATGCTCATGCACTTACAACGCTGTTGTACATGGTTTGCAATTCATGATATATAACACATAATTGGCCAATTTAATTACTGGCCTGGAGCTTCTGAGCTAGATGCAGGGTCTGGAGCTGGGTGAGGCCAATGTGGGGGTAGCTGAGGGAGCAGCCTTAGAGACAGAACTGAGCTTCCGAGTCAGGTTCGACTGCCCCAACTTTGCAGCTAATGTGCACCATTTATTACGTAACTCTGGGTGCTGTGGTTTTCCTTGGGGCTGGCTTCTGGGCCACCTCCCCCCCTTCCCCCAACACACTCTCTTCAGGCCATCTCATCCACTCTGTTGGATTCATTTCTTATTTCTGTGCTATTCTTCTCAGACTTCAAGCTGCAGCCCAGATCTCTCTTCTGAGCCTAGATCTGCATATCGGAGACAGCTCCCCTCAGACATCACACTGGCAGTGCAAACTCAGCCCAGCCCCCTCTGGGCTCTCCCTCTTCTCCCACCAACCTGCTTCTCCTCCTGAGAGCCTCATCTTGCTGAGTATCCAGTCACCAAAGTCTCAAACTCAGATGCCTCTCTCCTTTCTCCTCAACAGGCCTGAGGGTTCTGCCTCTTAAGTGTCTGTCCTCTTTGTCCTGAGTTTGTCCTCTTCTTTCCAGTCCCACTGTTGCCACCCTGGCCCGTGTGCCTCCATCGCTGGCCTGCATGTTTGCAATAACCATCTGTCTGTTCCCCACACAGCATCCCTTTCCTTGCTTTAATGGATTTCCATAGCAGCACAAATGCATTTTCTAAGATGGAAATCCCACTGTGCGTCTCTGCTCCTTAAACCCCTCCAGTGGTTTTTCCTCTTTCTTAGAGTAATGACTCTCCTCTTTTCCAGGGCTTACAAGGCTCTGCAGGTTCAGGCCCCGGGCACTTTTCCACCCTCTTTTCTTAGAAGTCTTTCTCTTCTGCTCCAAAGACATATTCAATAGCTTCCCTCTCTTTTTGGGTAATTTCTACACTTCCTTCAGGAAGTAGGTATCACCTCTTCCAGGAAGCCTTTCCTGACACCACCCCCTTGCCCATGTCTGGCTTTGTTCTTCCTCTATGTGATCATGTCACAGCACATATCACACTCTACTTTGTCCATTTCCTTGTCTATGAGTCAACCACAAGTTTTGTGAGAGCAGGAACTCTGTATGGTTCACCATTGAGTCCCTAGCATGCACCACAGTCCCTGGCACTCATTAGAGGCTTAAAACCATTTGTTCAGTGAATGATCATTGCTACATGTCCCTTTCTTGGATGGAAAATGGCCTATGCATGGTAGAGTCTAAATGAGTATCTATTTATTGCTTCCTTTCCTAAAAGACTGGTTGAGGCTGTCAGTGACACAGGATCCCACCACAGGAGGAAACCTCTGGGATCATAACTGTCAGATCCCATAACCAGCTCTAGATAAGCTGTCTCAGTTATATGTTCACTGCTGAGGCACAAAGCCAGAACTGCAGAGAGAAGGTTTATAGTAATGCAAACTGGGTAAGGGGAGATTTTCTGCTGGACAAGGGTGTGACTTACATCTTCTCCTGAACTGGTAGGACATAAGTCTCAGAAAAAGCCCTGGAGCCAGGGCTTTGCCCGGGGCAGCTGGTGAGTCCCTCCCCCTTGGCAGTGGCAAGAGGCAGCAGAGACACCATAGAGGCTCCCTTGAAAAGCCTTGCTTAGTGGCAGAGGAATGTTGGGGATGGGATCAGCCAAGATATTTCTTCCCACTGGAGGCGGTCCATCCTTCCTATCTGATCTGAGCAGGACGCATGGTGAGGGATGTCCTCAAGCAAGGGGTCTGCAGAGCCCCGAGGCTCTAGTTCCTTATGGGACATTTGGGGCCCCTGGGCTTCTTCTTTGGGTAGGGCCATCCTGGGGAGCAGACTTCTGCCCCCAGACTTCCTTTTTTAATACTTGCTCTTGGTCCAGCACTGCTTTTCATTCTCATTCATAAGGTTGAGAATCAGATGCTCCATATTCCAGGGCCTAACAGAAAACCAGACCAACGGCTTGGGCTACCAGCACTGCATGGTCCTGGGGACTTTGTCGACAAGGCAGCTCTGTGGCTTTCCTTGGAAGCTCTGCCAAGCCTGCTCCCACCTCCCTCTCCTCTTCTAGTTTTGCTGCAACACCAGAGATCCAGTGTCTTAGAGCTCTTGTGAGTGTATTCCACATGATCTAGTCAAGACAGTGGGGATTCACAAGCCCCAAGGCAGAACTGCCTTAACCTTCCTTCATTTTTCAGCCCGGTTCCTCAGGCCTTTGGCTGGCACCAGGTAGCACAGAAAGTGTAAAGAACCTAGAGTCAGAATCCACCATTCTGACTCTGTTGCCCGCTTGCTATATGACCTCTATGACTCTCAGCTCCCCATCTGAAATATGGATAGAATGATCCCATTTCATGGGGTTGGCCTGTAAATAAATGGAAACAATGGGCATAGAGACGTGTTAAAAGGCTAGGAACACCGTGTACATCTTCAACTTTGCTGGTATTAACCTGCTAGCTCAAATGCCTTCCAGTGCAACTTTATGCCCCTTTCCTGTCATTGAGTTGTTAGTGCAGTTGGAGACCAGTTCATCACCATTCTCCACAAGGTTTCCCCTTCTAGACATGCCCATGTGTGCGAAATTCATGCTTTGAGAATGGTGAGATGTATCCCCCTAGGAGGCAAATAGCATAGAAAGCTGAAGTTTGGGGAAAAGTAGAAGGGGGCTGTGAATCTGGGCTTCCTCTCAAAGGGGAGTTGAATTCTTCTGGAACCTTGACTTGAGCAAAGGACATGGGGTAGGCAGGCAGCAAGCAGTTTTTTTGTCTGCAGAAGAACAAAACTTTCTCCAGAACTTTTAGCCTTCATTTATTGAAGGTACCTGCTGGCTCAGTCTTCTTTCTATCTCACATTCACAGGTATAGGCTTCTATGTAGCTCTCAACTATCTGTAATAGTTCTTTCTCTTTCTGCAGAAGAGGCTGGGAAGAGCTCACCATCCTTGTGGCAAAGGGAGGCAGCCACAGACTCTGGGCTCTGTGGGTCTGCGTGCTGGAGAGAATCCAATCTCAGGAAGCCACTCCTTGACAGGGCGATTAATATATAACCTTACTTGGGTATCAAGGTTCCCAATGTGAGAAAGGGTAGAAGGGAAAAAAATAAGGAACATTTGAGTTTCAAATCTGTTCAACCATTCTTTGCCTTCCTCAGTGCCCAGTTCTGGGCCATTATTTCCAATGTGCTGAGACCTGGCTCATCTCCCAGGATATGGGACCAAGCCAGGATGTTGTGTTCCTTTGGGTACCATGACTGATGCCAGTGACTGAGCGCACACTGGGACTCTGAAGGTGGGGTCATTCTATGGCCATCACTGCAGTTACTCTCCTCTTACATGGCTCTTGCCAACAGCCTTGGAGACCCCCTTGTGACCTACTGCAGTGGATTTTCCTTAGTCTCATCTCATTTGACCTTTCATTGTTGCATTTTCCTGACATGATCTCCTCTCTGGGTTTCTGAGGCCTGCTTTCTCCTACCTCTCCTACCTCTCTGATGGCTTCTCTTTTAAGCTTTCATGTGGATTCTTCTTCCTTGCCCACCTCTTAATGATACTGTCTCCAGCTTTCTATCCCTGAATGTTCTCATCCTCTTCCATGTCTTGTGTTATCCAGAATTACCCTTCTGGTTGGGTACCTCTTCCTCAGTGCTCTGCAAGCACTTCAAAGTCAGTATGACCCAAAATGAGCTCCTTATCTTTCCTCTGAATTTGCTCATCTGCTCCTCCATTTGTAAACTTGTCTTCCCGTAGGGCACCACCACTTTTACCTGGCCAGAAATAAGGAATTATACTACAGGTCTCCCTTCCTCTCACTTCCCTATGCTAACCCTAGATAATTTATTTTAAAATGCTGCCAATTTTACTTTCTTAGCATCATTTACATCCATCACATTCTCTTTATCCCCACTGTCTTAGGTCAGAGCTTCCTTACCTCCTGTCTGAGCTACTGCAGGTGGTTTCCCAGCATCTGCTCTTGCTCCTTGCTAGTCCATTCTCCACTCTGCCACACAACGCCTGGACTACAGGAGGACTCAGTAGATGTGGCTGAATGAATGGATTATGGGTAAGGATTGCTTGCTCAGAGGATCAGTATAGGGTGGTTGTTATGCAACTGAACAGCATTGTGAGTTGCCATCAGGGATCACCATTCTTCATCTCATCTGGCCTTAGTGGAGATCCTTGGATAAGGCTCATGGGACTCAGGAGAACTGGGTTATAGTCCAGCTTCTGAAACTTGCTCACCATGTGACAGGCCTTTGCTGAAGCTGTCTTTGTCCCTGGGAGCACTCCAAAATCAAGAATTAAGGAGTCTGAGGTTCAATTTACCATGCACCTTTCTCCTTGGGGAAAGGACAAAGATTATGAGAGAGAGTGGACACAGGGAAGTGGCTGAACCCATAGGGAAGTGTCTTGGCAGTTCCTTATGTGAAATATTGTTCAATCCCCAGCATCCCCCATTCCTCTCAGAGGGTTCTAATGTTGGCTTCCATGTCTTCTTTCCTTCTCTTCTCCTCATGACAAAATGGACCTGGTCTTGGGGATTCTGGAAGCTTCTTTGCAGAGTTCTGACACTTGAACCAATTATATATGTGCCTGATGAACAGATAATACAACTTCCTCTATATTTTTTGATTGAGTAGGGATTTTAATCCTGCTTTCATCATTAGCTGACTAGGTAACAAGTCCTTTGGACTAGTTGGGCCTGATTGACAGCATCTTACCTGAAGACAGGGGATAGGACAACATGATTCATTGAGGTCCCTTTTAGGTCTCAGTATGTTAATTCTACTCTTCCAATTCCATATTTTAGTGTATATAACTGCTCTGTGATAGCATAGTCTGTTTCCATGGTAAGCTTCCTGTCATGTCTTCTATACTTCATTTTACCCAGTGTCTTTTTGGAAAGTGGCTAATTGCCTCTTCCACAACATTTTCCGCATCAGTGTCAAAGAAGGGCACATAACATCAGCCCCTTTCCTTGGTTCTGGAGATGAGAGTCAGTGTGAATAAACAGAGCCTCACAAGTAACCAGTCTTGAAAAAGGTTTAATAGCAACTATTTAAATCCAGTCCATTGCTTCAGCAGATCTATTCCCTATAGTATATTATTCTGCAGAATTTTATCCTGTCCAATTTTAGATAATGAATAATAACAATTATATCAGATATTGCTCCAGTGCTTTCCTCCAAGGAGCCTAAGATGACATAGCACACTTGGAATTTGTTTCCAGGCCCCAAATTCTGAAGGACATAGAGGAGCAGGTAGAGAAAGGGTCAGGTATGGTTGTGACTGTGCTTTGGAGTGGGAAGCTCTGAGGGGAGGTGCTTTCTCAAAGACAGAGAGGCTATTTCAGGACCAAAGTCAGGCCCATATTCCTGACTGACCTGTGTGTCGGGTTGGTTGCTATGTTTATTTTCCAGATTCAGCTAATTCATCCTGTCTTTTCTGCTTCTAGCAAAGTGATGTCTCATCCCCTACAGAAATCCAAGGAGTTCACTTTCCTCTGGGGCTGGTACTTAGGTGGCTCAATGTCAGAGCTCTCACTGGGTTTGCTACCAGGACTCTGGCTCGCCTTGCCGGGAATGCCAATGACCAGATTGGTGTTGGGATGTGGCTGGCATTTCAGGCTGTGGGATATGGTTTAGAGGGTAGGTGCTCACCCAAGTGCTTGGAGACTTTCTGAGTCCATTGGCGTTTGCATTAGAGATCACTAATGCTAGTTGGATTGGGGGGTCACCCTACCTCAAGGTAGGGGTAGACCAGATGACCAATAGTGGCTCTTTTCTAAGAATGCTAGTAAATTACATTTGTCCCTACAATTAGTTCTCCATCCTTCTCCACCCTGCTTTATGCCCTGGAAATTTGAGCTTTATCAACACGCTCACTTTTCTTTACCTCCTCCCAGACTTCTGGCTGATTGAGTTTGACCAGTGGAGAGGATCAGCAAGAAAATCAGCAGGAGAGCAGAAGAGGGAGGAGAATGAGGTTGGAGTGTTTATTCCTCTACCTTCTTCCCTGTGGGGTCACTGTCAACTGGCTCTTTCCCTCAACTGAGGCTTTCTCATGACCTTTTCCACACAGCCCTCACTATCTCTAAGTTCCAGTAACCTCTCTTCTCTTGCCTCCTGAAACTTAGGGGTGATCATGGAGCCTGTTTGTCACCAGTCCTGGAGCACTGCAACTGTAGCTTCCACCAAACTACTCTTAAAAACAGAAATGAAAGATGTCAGCCACTGAGCACTTATTATGTCACAAGTAACTTTCAAAGCTCTTTCCATGGCTTATTTAATTTAATCCTCAAAACAATACCTAAAGTTGATACTAGTAATACCCCCAGTTTATGTAGGAGAAAACTGAGACCCAGAAAGGCTCACTAAAATTTCCCCAGGTCACATAGCTAGTAAGCGAGACTGGCTTCAAACCTAAGCAGTTGTATTCCACAATCCAAACTCCCTCTGGTTCCCAGCGTCTTCCCTGAATCAGCAGCACTGACATCACCTGGAAACCTATTAGAAATGCAATTCTCAGGCCCCAATCCAGACCTATTGGATCAGAATCTCTGAGCATGGGCCCAACAATCTGTGTTTTGAAAAACCCTCCAGGTGATTTTGATGCACACTCAGGTTTGAGAAATGCACCACACTAAATCTCCTCATGTGCCATGTATATATAAGCACTCATCCTTTTCCTTATGTGGAGTGTATTGTCTCTGGCCCACTGGGCATTTCGTGGGCCAACTCGCATGGCTACCTCCATTCTCTAGTCTGCTTTGGAAATGGGCTGCCTTAAGACCCTATACATTGCCCTTGGCTTTGGCAGGCTCCATTTTCTGCTTTTTTGATGATTGAAAAAGTTTAAAATTGTTGAGTGTTGGGAGCTCAGGAGTCCTGAACCATATCCCAAAAAGTTCTTTTTGTGGTTGGTTTCTCAGGGCTGGGTACCTATTTGCCCTGGCTCTGACCTTCACTGATCTTCTCCTCCTTGCCTCAGCTCCCAGTTGTGAACACACTGGTGGTAAATAATGGGAGGACTTGGGCCAAACATCTCCACACATAGGTTTTATTTGGCCACATAGTAGCCTACATTTAAATATAAAGGAGTTTCTGATCAGAAGATAACAATGTGGTACATTGGCCACCTCTTTGAGGAGGTGCCCGTTCTCCCTTGGACTGCAGGTCCATGGTAGTTGTCATCACCCACAGCCATTCACCCCAGTAGCTTGTGTCACCTGCTTGGTCTCCTTAGACAGCCACGTTTGGTCTTTGGATTCAATAGTGTCTACTCCAGTCCCTTTTCTGTCTTGGATGGAAATCCAAGGTTAGAGAGGGCAAAGATTGAATCAAGGACACATGGTGAGTTAGTGGCAAAGTCAGGACTGGAAATAAGAGCTTCTGGATGTGAGTGGGGTCATTTTTTTTTCTATTTTATAAACAATTTATTGAAGTATATCATTCATACATGAACATACATAAACAATAAGTGTTTAGTAAACATTGTGAACTTACAAAACAAACATGCATAACATCATACAGGGCTCCCACACATCACCCCACCACAAATACTTGGCATTGTTATGAAACATTTGTTAACAAATTATGAAAGAGCATTGTCAAAGTATTACTACTAACTATAGTACATTTCTTTCTCCCCTATACTTTTTAAAAAAGGATTTATTTATTTATTTATTTATTTATTTATTTGCTTTTATCCATTTTTACCACCACCACCCCTTTTTTTCCTGTTTTTTATGTCCATTTGCTGGGCAATTCTCTGTGGTGTCTGTTTCCTGCCCTTTCTTCTCATCCTTCTCCTCATGTCTTCACTGGGATTCAATCCTTGGAACCTCCAATGTGGGAGAGAGGCATCCTACCACCTGCACCACCTTAGTTCCTGGTTTTTCGGTGCGTCTCGTCTTGGCCCTCCCTTGTGTCATTCTCCTGTTATGTCATCATCTTGCTGCGTGGCTTGCGGGGCCTGACGGCTCACCCATGCGCAGGGCCTGGGGGGCTCACCCGCTCGCGGGGCCTGGCAGTGCACCCACTCGTGGGACCTGATGGCGCACCTGCACATGGGGTCTGGTGGCCTGCACACCTTGTATATTTTTCTTTTTTCTATTTTTTACCAGGAGGTCCCAGGGATCGAACCCAGGTCCCTCCATATGGGAAATGGACGCCCAACCATTTGAGCCACATCGGTCCCCCTGCCATATCTCTTAAGGTTGACCAAAGATATCTAGAGTTATAGTCATTTCCCATACAGGATGGTCATATAATAAATCAAGCTTGGTTTATCACCAGCATTCTGAAAACCAAACCTAGGGAGGAAAACTAGGTCTGGGGACACATGCATGGTTTCTAAGATAGCGAATGTTTAGCCTTCCCTGATTATCACAAAATCAGGACAGCAGGCCTTTTCTTATCATGTAGTTCTTTCTCCAAGGCTGAAGGTTTCTGTGTGCCTCAGAGCTTTCCCAAACCTTCCAATTATAAGCCTTCATCATCAAGATCTTTTTATAGGTCTAGATAAGGGAAGCCCATGGGCCATCTTTAAAATAGGCTGAGCCCTTTCTGGAGGTTGGAGATGGGCTCAGGGTGGGGGCATGGGGCATAATCCCTGAGCAGGGTCTAATATTTGGGTCTACTCAGGAAAATGGTAAAAAACCTAAGGGAGAGTTCAAATTGCTACACTCTTGGGCCATAAAGGGATGACTTTGACCTGGTAAATGTTCTGGGCAGTACTGTCATTGCTGACCACTTACATCTCAGGATGGCTAATGTAGGGCTTTGACCATGGAGCAGTGCTGCCTTTTGTGAGCCTGTGTTAAAATATGGCAAGCAGTTTCTTCTAGGCTTGAGTCCAAGTTCTTCCAATTTCTAACTCTGTGACTTTAAATAAATCACCTATTTTTGCTGAGTCTCATCTTCTTTATTTGTAAAATGGGAATAATATATTCTTTCTTCAAAAAACTGGTGGGATGCGAATATTCTCGCCATCCTGATTTTGTGATAATCGGAGAAGGCTAAACATTCACTATATTAGAAACCATGCATGTGTCCCCAGACCTGGTTTTCCTCCCTAGGTCTGGTTTTCAGAATGCTGGTGATAAACCAAGCCTGATTTATTATATGACCATCCTGTATGGGAAATGACTGTAACTCTAGATATCTTTGGTCAACCTTAAGAGATATAGCAGGGGGACCGATGTGGCTCAAATGGTTGGGCGTCCATTTCCCATATGGAGGGACCTGGGTTTGATCCCTGGGACCTCTTGGTAAAAATTTAAAAAAAAAAGAAAAATATAGAAGGTACACAGGCCGCAAGGCCCCATGTGCTGGTACGCCATCAGGCCCCATGAGTGGGTGAGCCCCCCAGGCACCGCAGGCAGGTGCACCATCAGGCCCCTTGAGCCCTGCGGCAAGATGATGACGTAACAAGAGAGACACAAGGGAGAGCCAGGACGAGGCATGCTGTAAAACCAGGAACTAAGGTGGCACAGGTGGTAGGATGCCTCTCTCCCACATCAGAGGTTCCAAAGATCGAATCCCAGTGAAGACAGGAGGAGAAGGAGGAGAAGAGAGGGCAGAAAATGGACACAGAGAGTTGCCCAGCGAATGGACACAGAAACGGGGTGGGGGGCTAAAAATGGATAAAAGTAAGTAAGTAAGTAAATAAATAAATCCTTAAAAAAAAGTATAGGGGAGTAAGATACGGATTATAGTTAGTAGTAATACTTTGATGATGCTCTTTCATAATTTGTTAACATATGTTTCACAACAATGCAAAGTATTGGTGGTGGGGTGATGTATGGGAGCCCTGTATGATGTTATGCCTGTTTGTTTTGTAAGTTCACAATGTTTACTGAACACTTATTATTTATGTATGTTCATGTATGAATGAACACTAAATTGTGGTTTTTGTTTTTTTTTTAAAGACTGGTGTGAAGATCAAATGAAATAATGCTGAGAATGTACTTAGAATAGGTGGGCATGGCTCAATTAATGGTGGCTGTGGTTTTGTTCCGGGGGTGACTATTGATAGGACTGATACATGCTTACCTGTTTTGGGTGACTTCAGAAAATCAGATCTGTTTTGCATGTTGAAGTTAAGCCCAAAGGAAGTTGAGAGTAACATACGGGCTCCAGTCCTCTGGGAAGATACTGGGGAAATGGAAGGATGGAAGGGGGAAACTGTACTCTGAAGTAGCATCCTGAGTGCTGAGCAGTCCTTCCCAGGGCCAACTCCAGAAAGCCATGAGCCCTGTCATTTACTAACATCAGGGATCTGGGGACAGCCATTATGCTCTCTGAGCCTCAGTCTCCTCTGCAGGGTTGTTTGTCCATCCATCCATTTTTCCATCCATCTATCCATCCAGACAGTCATTCCTTCAACATATTCTGAGAAGTACTCTGTGCCAGCCCTGTGCCAGGTGTGAGGATTGACCCTGGGAATATGACCAAGAATTAGGAGCAGACCTTGCCTTTGAGGAACATCTGCTTCTGTGGGGCACTCAGAAGAGGACGTATGCAGTTACAGGGGCACTCTGAAGACTCTAGGAAGAGTGCCAAGGGAGCACGCCTGGAAGGAATGTTGGAGGAAGAAGACAAGACTTGGAATGTAAAATAAGACTTCACCATTCACTAAGAACTGCTTTGCAGGAAGAGGAGAAGCAAAGGCAGACCCCCTAAGGCTGCATTGTTCAATCCTCTCTATTTCCTAATAGTTCATAACACACCAAAACCACAGGCTTTCTTTCATACATAGATAAAACCGAAATCCTCCTCTGCGAATTGCCTTGTGGTCAGCTGGGGAAAAGCAATTTCGTGACACTTAAGTGGGGAAGAGCCTGTGATAACCTTGGACGGGGAAAAGTCACGACACTCAGGAAGAGATCTTGGGACCCTCTTCAAAAGGCTGCACTTCTAAAGGAGCCTAGGGAAATGCCGACGATCTGTCACTGTGCTGAGAGTTACCTTTCCCTAACTAGACGATTACATGCTGATGGTTACGGGAGCTGATTTCTTCCTGAGGGTGTTCAGCTTGGTGGGGGAAGGTAACAGAAGTAGGCATGCTCTAGGGCATGACATCTGAGCGTCCTTACAGAATGACTGCAGTTGACCAGGTGTGGGTTAGGGCAGGCAGGTGGCAGTAGAAGAAAGGGAGTTGGCCATTTTGGCAAAGGGGCAGAAGGTATGAGGCCAGGAAACAAGAGCCTCGGGCATTTGGATGACACAGAAAAAGGCCTACAGTCTGGAGTAGCATTTGAGTAGGGAAGAAGCCCAAGAAGGAGCCTAAGAGTAGCTGGGGTCAGATACTCGGGGGAGGTGAATTTGGACTTTATCTGTAGGAAAAAATCAGGAATTATTGATGTTTCTTTTTTAAAAAGATTTATTTTATTTATTTATCCCCCACCCCCACCTCGTTATTTTGTGCTCTCTGTCTGCTCTCTATGTGTTCTTCTGTGTCTGCTTGTCTTCTTTTTAGGTGGCACCAGGAACGACCCTGGGAACTTCCAGAGTGGGAGAGAGGCACTCAATCTCTTGCGCCACCTCAGCTCCCTGGTCTACTGCGTCTCTTATTGTCTCTCCTTTGTGTCTCTTTTTGTTGTGTCATCTTGCTGTGTCCACTCTCCACGTGGGCCATTTCTCGGCTCAGGCTAGCTCGCCGCATGGGCCAGCTTGCCTTTCACCAGGAGGCCCCGGGAATTGAACCCTGGACCTCCTATATGGTAGATGGGAGCCCAATTGCTTGAGCAACATCTGTTTCCCTATTGATGTTTCTTGTACAGGGTAGCAACACAATCTGATCATTCTGGTCCTGGCATGGGGAATGGATGGGAGGAGGGCCAAATGGGAGGCAGGAGATTCTTTAGGAGGCTGTTGCAGTAAATTAGGAGAAGGGGGATTAATTGCAATAGGAAAAATGGAGAAAGAGACTAGGGGAATGGCTCAAGAGGACCAGGAACCATGATGGCATATGACTGTGTGTGCTGTCAAGCACTGTGCAAATTATTTTGCAATAAGCCATATATTGCAGGATCCACTAAAGATGTGATGTGATAAGTGAGTACCCTTCCTTGGGGACATATAAGCTTTGATGGAAACAAGGCTGATTTGGGTTCTTACACAAGGAAAATGTTTCTACTTGTAGAAGTGGTTAGATGACAAAACAGATAATGGAGAGATGATGGTGTAATTTCCTTTTTGGGATGCCTTAAGAACAAAATAGATTACTGTTGGTTTTATCTAGGTGCAGCCCCATTCAGAGGTAGGGGCATGGCTTAAATGAAACTTACAGTTAGCTCCCATCCTATTGTTACTGCTTCCTTTAGAATTATTTGGTGGGGGGGTTGAGCAGAGTGGTGGACGGTATCTACCAAATATTTCTTTTTTGTTTTATTAATTTTACTGTTATTTTTCTTTCTGCCAAATTTTTAAGTTCTCTGGTAACTCCAGCTTACACTTTGGCCTCAGACAAAATGTCCACCAGTAGCTAACCCAGTTTCCCTGGGCTCTGGAGCACTCAGTCTCTTTAGGTAGAGCAGGGCAGAGTGGGCCATTCATGGAGAGGAGCATCTGAGAGCCATCCCAGAGTGGGGACAGACTCAAGCTTGGGCAGCTGAGAAAAGACCCAATTCTACTGGCCTGGTTTGGGACTGGGAGTGGGGCTTCAGAATTGGCATTCAGCTTCTCCATTACAGTGTTTTTCAGTCCTTTACTTTGCGTGGCACCCCCTTGGCAATTTGTTAAGGGGTCCATTCATTTATTCGTGCATGCATTTACACATGTTTATTGAACTCCCACTCAGTGCCAGGCACAGTTCTAAGAGCTGGGGATATAGTAGTGAAGAGCCAAATGTGCAGGGACTGCATTCACTGAGCTTCCATTTTATGGGGAAAGATAGATAAGAAACAAATATATGAAATAGTGTCAGGTAGTGATGAGTCCTGAAGAAAAATAAAGCAATAAAGGAAATCAAATGTGATGAAGGTAGGGGTGTAGATAGGGTAGTCTGGAAAGTCCACTCTGAAAAGGTGACATTAGAATGAAGACCTGAATGAGGTGTACGAGTAAACCATTTGAAGTTATGGGAGAGCAGCTGGGGCAAAGTCCCTGGGGTGTAACAAGTTTTGGGATGTATAAGGAGCAGAGTGAAGGTGAGGGTGACAAGACCTGAGTGAGCAAGGGGCTGAATGAAGAGTGTTGGAGAAATTTCAGGTTCTTTTAGGTATGTAGAGGATACTGAAGTCTGGGGTTAAAAGTTTAGGGTCCCCAGAACACTGAAAGGATGGCAGGAGTACTCTGATTCTTCTTACTTTTCTTTTTAGCATGGCCTTCCTTTTCTTCTAGATACGTTTCCAGGTGCCAGGGCAAATAGATATTTCCTGGAAAAATACTGTCTTGGACTTGTCTTCTCTCTCTTACCTGTTATTAAAATGAGCTCTTTTTCTCCTTTCAGGAGAGTAAAGACCTGATAAGTGAGTTCACACTGAAGTGTTCATTTGAAGGGTAAATGTTTAACATCGGGTTTACAACTACCCGAGATAATTTTTGATCCTTGAATTTTGAAAGTTATAAGAAGGTTAGTAAGAGAAATGCTGCTCATGCTATCTAGAGGGATTACATAGGCTTTAAGGCCAAGGATTGCTTATTTTAGCAATCTAATAAAATCATCAGATTTGCCCATTTCTCCTCATGGTACCATCAGTTTTTGCTTCATATATTTTTGATACTCTTTATTTAGGTGAATAAATGTTTGAAATTGTTATGTCCTCTTGATGAATTGACCCCCTTTGTCATTATTAAATGACCTTTTTTATCCTGATACTAATCTTTGCCCTGAATTTTACTATGTCTGATATTAATATAGCCACTCTAACTTTCCCCTTCATTAGTGTTAGCATGGTATAACTTTTTTTCAAACTTTTACATTTAACCTGTTTGGTTCCTATATTAAAAGTAAGTTTTGAGTAGGACAGCATATAGGTTTTTTCTTTTAATCTAATGTGACAACCTCTGCTTTTTAATTGAGGTGTTTGGATGATTTACATTTATTGTGATTATTAATATGGTTGGATTTAAACCTATAAACTTGCTGTTTGTTTTCATTGTCTCATATTTGTTCCTCTTCCCCTCTTTTTCTGCCATTTGTCGGGAATTCTTGAGTATTTTTTATGATTCAATTTTATCTCCTTTTTTGGTTTGTTATCTACAGATTTTTGTGCTTTTATGGTGTGGTTGCCTTAGTATTTATAGCGTATTTCTTGAACTTATCACAGTCTACCTTCAATGATATTATAGCACTTCACACATAACAACCTTACAACAATATACCTCCATTCCTCCCCTTCTAACTTTTGTGCTTTTGCTGTCATATATTTTATTCCTCCATATGTTATACATACCACAAGACATTGTCATTATTTTTTATTTAAACAGTTGATTATATTTTTAAAAGTTTTAAATATAAGGGAAAATATTTTATATTTAGTCACATGGTTAGCATTCCAGAGCACTTCACTCTTGGTGTAAATCCAGATTTTCAATTAAGCTGGGCCAATCACAGGGCTTACCTTGTTTGTTTGCCATCTCTTGGGAATGATGGTTTTTTCCTTGCCTGATATCATGAAAACTGTTATTCTACCTATTCTGTCTGTTTTTTTAGCTGATCATTGGAATTGCCTGGGGTGCTTAAAATGTCTTAGATTCCTAGATTCTTTCAATGGACTATTTTAAAGTTGACTTGGACATTGCCCAAGTCATAATCCTTTCTAGTTAGAATGCCAGCATTTTCAGTGAATACTTGCATCAGGGTCTCTGGTTAAAGGAGCCAGTAACTTTTGCTAAGAATCTGGGTGGAAATACATTTATTTGGAGGAAATGGTTTTGTTGGAATTAGAGGAAGAGTCTAGAGGAGTCCATGGGAACCAGATGAGAATCTAGATTAAGTCTGCCAATGGTCTTGGCCAGCAATTTGTGATTTCCTTTCTGATTTAAAATATGACTTTGCATCTCATTTCTCCTGCCATCAGCTTAATGGCCAGATGATGACCCCTGACCCCTCCCAGCTGTTCGTCACAGGCTGAACCAAACGGTCAGCCTTTCTGAGCCACGGTGTCATTACCCGTAATGTTGGCTTTGTACTACGTGGGTGTGAAGAGATTTCTGGAAAAATGTGTAACAAATACACTTGAATCTGTACTTGAAGCCACTTGTGTTCTGTATGGATGGAATTATGGATGCTTAGAAATGCATTCTATATTTGCATGTTATTTTCCTCTTCTGGAAATCCCAGGAGATAAGATACTTCTCAGTAAAGACATCTGGAGGACTATTGGAACCTCCAAAGAGTGTTGAGTATTTTTAGGATTCTGATGATTATTCTCAGTTTTGCCTTTCTTCTCACCATACCTCTGCCTTCTCGAGGGGAATGGGAGGTCTCTGGTTACATGGTGGAAGAAGCCTCCTTCACTCTACTTTTCATAATATATTTATGAAGGACAACGTTGATTCCACTGAAGTGTAAGGACGATGCAATCAACATGTCTTTAGTGAGTCCCCATCTTGGTGCCACAAAGGCATATACGATCTGGTTACTAACCCAAAGGAACTTCTTGGTTGTAGAGGCAATATCTGCATATGTGAGACAATTTGCCAGCAAGATAAAGCAGGACATAACCAGTAGTTTTGGACAGCAGCTGTGATGGAAATTCAAAATAGGAGCAGGAGGGACTCAGGTGTCAGAGGCTAGAGAAAATGCCTGGTTTTAACGATGGCCACATTCCTGAAAATACCAATTCCACAATACTCAGAAAGCTCCAAGGAAGGCAGGGGGAGAACTAAAGCTTAGAGAGTGGACCATGTGGACCATGTGGTGAGAAGCCAGGGTCCAGCAGTCAGCAGAGCAGAACCCCAAGGGCAGCCAAAACCACTGCGTCCACTGCCAACAAACAGCCCAGAGAGGATCCCCAAATAGCATCATGGCACAGAGTCAGACTGCAAGAGCGGGAGGTCTCCTACTCTTGTACCACACTTTAGAATTTCCTCTGGATATTTACACACACAGCATCTTTCAGGCAGGACACACAATTATTTGACAGATGAAGAAACCAAGAAGAGGGAAGGTACAAACTATATAGTGACACGAAAAGGAAAAGAGAGAACCAAGCCTGGAAACTGACAGGTGCTATATCTACGGAGGTTGGGGGGTGGGGCAGGAAAGACTCCTCCTCCTGCTTCCACTGATAATCCAAGCCCAGGATGAAGAGAGCCATGAGCCCAGCTCACATGTGTTTGGATGTTTGTCCCAAATTTGTTACAAAAGCTCTGTCTAAGTCGGGGTGAGTTGAGGATGTGAAAAGTGATCGACCGTCTTTCTGCACCTCTGCCCATGAGGGGAAGCAGAGAGGAAAGCCAAGTGCTCAGTAACGGCCTTCAAGTCAAAGGCGAGAAAGGCTCCCATTGACCTAGGGAGGGCAGCGGGAGGAAGAGGAGGGGAGCACATGGGGAAGTCTGCTTTTTAAGCCCATTAAGGAGGAAAAGCCAGGAGCCAAAGCATCCAATTAACCTGACATCTCTTGCAGCCAAAATATCTGAGGATATAAGAAGAGAATTTAATATGTGGAGGCTTGGGAGAAAAGTGACTAATAGTTGGAAAACAGCCCTAGTTTATTTAAAAAATAGGTCAGGCCCAACACATCCAATAGATTCCTCCCAGCAGTTTCTGATCTGGGAGACAGAGGGAGTGTCGTGTGGGTGCAATGCCATTTTGATTTGGAACAGGCATTGCTGTTGTGCCACAAAGAGGCAGTCAGGGGCTGACGGGAAGTCCTGGGACGGAGCGCAGCTGCCGAGGGCTGCCTTCGCCTTGAGCCGCATTGTGACCTTGACAGCAACAGGGAGTCAGGGGCTGGCCCAAGGTCACACAGCCTGAAGGTGGTGGAGCCCGTGCCCAGGCCCAGCTCTTTTGCCTTTAGAGCTAAAGTTCTTTTTGTGACCTTTGACTGCCCTCTTCCAGGTGTCCTTGGTCCAGCTCTGATGTCATCTGGGAATCTGGGTTGCACCGAGGCAGAGCCCCGCTGCCATTGGGAAGCTCCATTAGGAGAGCAGGGGTCAGAGAGGAAGGGAATGGCAGGGAGCTATCCTCAGCATCACCTGGGGAGCTTGTTAAACAGGCAGCTTGTGGGGTCCCATCCCTGCGGAATCTGATTCTGTTGGTCTGGGGTGAGGCCTGCCACCCTGCGTTTTTGAAACCACCCCAAGGCGATTGACACAGATTGTAATACAGAAACACCGTTATCAAAGTTTCCCAGATTGTTTAACCCAGAACATTGATTTCTAGGGCTGTTTATAGATCTTTTGGGGAAAAAAAAAAGGTGCCGCAGTCATAAATTTGGTTGCACTAGATGCCACGGTTCCTTCTCGGACATTCACCACTCATTTTAGTAAATTAAAGGCTTAAAAGTCTTGCAATTAAGAAACCTCTTTAACTTATTTGCCCACACTGGTTTGGCTGTGGACCACTTTTTCTAGGAGCACCTGTTCAGTGGACAATGCAACTCTTGACCAGTGGTTTGCAAACTGTAGGGTCTACAGAATCCCCTGGAGGGCTTGTTGAGATACGGATTGCTGCCTCCCCTGCCCCAGAGTTTCTCATTCAGTGGGCTCAGGTGAGGCCGGAGAGTTGCATGCCTTACAAGTTCACAGATGATGCTGATGGACTCCCTGCAAGCACCCCACAGGCAGCATCCCTGAGGAGCATGGCGGAGTGGGTTGGGGTCTCAGAATGGGGGTGGGGGTGGCAGGACCTGAAAAAAGGGGGCTCCAGAAAGCACACATGCCAGGGGGCTTGACTCTAAGGTACTAAAAGGTCAGTGAGGATGGCCCTCCATGGGCTCTGCCAGATGCCAGAGCTATAGTCAGAGACCCCGGAGACACGGTGGTCTGTGTGGAGGGGACAACGGCGGGCGCTGCATCAGGCTAGGAAAGGGGATCTAGAGAGTGTCTGTGCCTCTAAGAAGCCAATGCTAGTACAGGGCACGAGGGGTGGGGGTGAATGAACCAGAGCAAGCCAGGCAGTCCTGGGAGGTCAAGTCCTAGATGGCAACACCAACCATGTCTAGAACTTTCTCCCCATACCCCAGATGCCTGGGGCTTCTGATGGCCGGGGTGAGCAGCAGAGCCCGGGGCTGTTGCACCAGCACAGCACCTCCTCCCTCTGGCCAGGCTGCTTCCGGACGGCTTTGCTGGGACCCATCTTGCAGCCCAGGGGATGGAAAACGTGGGTGTATGAGGGTGGATGTGGCCAAAGGCAAAGTTGGAAGCTATGCAACTCTGTAGTGTCATCTTAGGGGATAGGCACAGTCCCAAGGCCCAAGAGAAGCCCTTCCTTGCCTTTCTGCTGCCTGACATCCAGCCATCAGAATGTTCTCCTTTTGTCTGAAGCTCTGGTTCCTAACTGAAGGCAGACAGATGGTTCTGGAAGAGCTGATTCCTTATGGGATTATCAGCCGCATGGACCTCAGTGTAGGGCGCGGTCTTGCGAGTGAGCGTAGGGATGAAGAAGGCACAGTGAGCTTCTCAGGCTGACACAGAGCAGGAGCTGGTTGGGGGGTGGGTGGGAGGATGGGCCTTGCGAAGGCAGCTGGGAAAAAAGATGTGGAGTCCTGGATGGGAAGTCCCCCTCCTTTCACCCCCTCCTCTGCTGGCCCTACAGACCTCTTCCTCCTCCAGGTCTCTGCCCTCCTCCACGGGACCTCCAGGCTGGGCTGGCTGCTGCCAAGGACAGACCACGTAGGAAAAGCTCTCTCGACATTTGGACAGCAGAGCAGGATTTGGCTCCCTCAGCGGAGCCTCTTGTTCTCAGGAAAACGTTTTGTACAGCTTGGGCTGCTGCCAGTAGGAGTCATTTATAGTCCAATGGGCTTGGGTCGACGTCAGCTGCTTGGTGCAGAAGCGCTGGCTTCCTTCTACCCTCTGCTGCCTCAGCTCCCTTCATCCCTGCCCAGGCCCCTTCAAACCTCCGTTGCCTCCACCCTCCTCCCTTAGAGCCTCTTTCTCTTCTTGCCCACCACCGCTTTCCTACTTTTTTTGAAGGTTCTATTCTAGATCTACATCTCACTTGCTTTTGTGACCCTAGATAAACTCCTTTCCTTCCCTGGGCCTCAGTTTCTCCACCTGCAAACTGGAGCTTACTGTTTTTAAAGCTCAGTCACCTTGGAGAGGTGCTTACCTGAGCCTATAATGAGGCGCTTTCCTCTGTTTAGTCATTGCTTGTTGACCTTCTCCCATCTCCCCCCCCTGCCGTCCCAAGATTAGGCTTCCTGCCTGGGCCAGCTTTGCTCCCCATTTCCAAGCACAGGGCCTGGCCCTGGCTGTAGCTCATTTAAGCTTGGGTGGACTGAACTGAACTAACATAGTGTCATTCAGGGAACAGGCTTTGGCGTCAAACAAGTTATTCGCTTACACCCTGCCTCTGTTACTTGCTAGCCCTGGGCTCCAGCAAATGACTGAGCTCTTTTGAGCTTCGGTTTCCTTATCTGTAAATTCCAGTGCTCCTTTGAGTTATCATGAGACTTTTGTGAAATGATGTTTGTGAAGTGCTCAGCAAGGTGCCTGGCGCACAGTGGGTCTTCAATTAGTGTTAGCTATCGTCACCAGTGTCTAGCATCACTCCTCATTTTCAGGTGGTCAAAAATGTTCTCCCTGAATCCTCACCCCTGCGTGTGGAAATCCTACTCATTCTTCCTGGGCCAGCTCCAGCACCCCTTCCTTTAGCAGCCGTGCTCTTCTTGGTCTCCATCTTGGAGCTTCCACAACCTTTTATCTTGCCTCAACGTTTGGTGGGGCCTGGGCCTGTTCACCCCAAGTGGATGGGGTAGACAAGGAAGATCACAGGTTATTTACGGGGAGATGAATTGTGCTGAAGATGCCCCAGAAAAGGCCAGGTCTGGAAGGTTACAGGGTCTGAAGAGTCCCAACTGGCAGTTGGCATTGACAGAAGAAGACAAAGTTGCAAATCCTAAGAGTGGAAGGTGATTCTCAGCAGCTCAGGAAAGCAGATGGCATTGGGAGGAGACCTTCAATCAACAGCAGGGCCCTGAATCTGGGGCCCTCAGGAGGAGGGGTAGCAAGAGCAGGGCAGGGCCCCATTCTACACCACAGGGCACCAGACCTCCCACCAGAACAAGGCTAGAAGCACCTGGGCATTAACAGTTACCAGAACCAAACACCAGGGCAGAGCAGGAGACCAGAGCTCCAGTGTGATGTGGGCACAAGTCCCAGGCTACAAGGCTGGAGGGACTGAAGTGTCCAGCGAGGAGGGACTTGGGTTCAGGAAACAGATTGCAGCTGTAAGGGCCACATCTGTGGGCAGACCCAGAGACCGAGTTTGGGAGGATGTCTGGCTTCCGCCCCCCAGTGCCATTCCCAATCCTTTGCTGACTTTTTACCTAACAAGTACAAGACTGAAGTTTGAAGGCTGCCTTCTCCCCAAGCCTCTGGTTGCCCAGGGTAGACTATGGAGGAGCATGGGCTTCTGACTTTGTAGATGAGACCTCTGCCATTCCCCAGAGACCCATTCCCAATGTCCCTTGAGTCTTTCCAAGGCCATGGGTGGCAGGCTGATGACCAAAGGCCAGTCTTCCAGAGCCGCCCTCAAAGACCTTCCCTTGTAGCTGAATGTCAGTCATAGCTGCAGAGCTGGGCAGATGAGGTCCCGAGGGCTCCGGCCAGCATGGGCAGGGCCGACTTCACTTTGGAGCCCTTGTTTGGACACTGGAGTGCGATGCTCGGGTCCTACCTCCTCAGGGGGACAGACACAGCCTCCTTCCCACTTCATGGTCCTCTCCCTGTCCCCACACCTCTCTCCTGGCCCCTCTGGTGTCTCCTAGGTATGGTTTTCAGACTGGGATGCTCCCCTCCCTGGTCCACTCCTCAATCCCCTCGACACTCCTTCCCATGGCTCTCTCCCATGTGACTCCCTCATGCTGCCCTCTGTGTACATGGTTTCCAACTCTAGCTGTCAGCCTTCTCTCCAGGTCTGTGATGGCATTTCCTTTTCCCTCTCAGTATCATTATTTTTGCTATTTACAAAAGAAGTACCCGTTAATGACACAAAATTTAGAAAACACAGACAAGCAAAAAGATAGAAAAGAATGCTTGTCTACCACCCAAAACCCTGTGACAATCATTGCCAATTCTGGTGCCTGTCTGTGACTCTCCCCTCTTCACACACATACAAGCATGAATATATTTTCATTGTAAAACTGTGATACTACTGTCTCTTCTCTTACTTGTTCTTCTCAAGCAACAATTTATCACAATCGCATTTCTGTGTTAGTAAACACTCTTGCAAAACATTTTAAAAATTAATTTTATTAGAAAACTCCAAAATTTACAAACCATCTATATCCACCCACCTCTGGTAACCTCCAATCTACTTTGTCTCTATGGATTTGCTATTTCTAGATATTTTGTGTAAGTGAAATTATGTAGTATTTGTCCTTATGTACCTTGCTTATTTTATCCAGCATGTTTGCAAGGTTCTTCTACGTCATAGCATATCTCAGAACTTCATTCTTTCTTGTGGCTGCATAGTATTCCATTGTATGGACAGACCACATCTTGTTTATCCCTTCATCTGTCGATGGACACTTAGGTTGCTTCCACCTTTTGGTGGAATAATGCTACTATGAACATTGGTGTACAGGTATCTATTTGAGTCCCTGTATTCAATTTCTTTGGATATTGAGTATTTCTAGGAATGGAATTGCCAGGTCAAATACTAATTCTATATTTATTTTTTAAGGAACCACCATACTGCTTTCCACAGTTCTTGCATAACATTTAAAATGGTTGTGTAGCCTTCTGTTCTGTGGATGTGCTATAGTTTATTTACTCAGTTTCGTTTTGTTGTCCATCTAGGTTGACTCTAATTTTTTGCCATTATGTACAGCACTGCCATGAAATTCTTATAGCTACATATTTATGATTTTTCCATGATTCTTTCCTTAGGATAAATCCCAAAAACTGGAATTACTGGGTTAAAGAATCTGTGCTTTTTAATGTTTCTAATGCATTTTAGCAAGCTGCTTTTCAAAAAGTCTCTACCTATTTACATCCCCACTAGAAGTATATGAAAGTACCTATTTTTCTGCAATCCTTACTAATGCAGTCACAGTAGTTTTGGGGGGAGAAGATAACTTATTTGGTACAGTATTAATATCTTGTTTTCATATGAATTTACTTGATTTCTAATGAGGCTGACCATTTTTGCTGCGTGTTTATTTGCCACTTGTGTTTATTCTCGTGAAAATTGACTATGAGATCCTTTGCCCCACATTAAATGGGGGTGTCCAATCTGGGCAGTAAGAGCTCGCTCTCTATTAAGGACATTCACTTTTGTATGCCATATATGTTCGAACTGTGTTTCTCCACTTATCATTTGCCTTTCAATTTTGTTTATGATATTTATTGACTGGGATTGCGTTCCTGCCTGCTTGCTAGACATCCTTTCTTATATGACTCAACGACGTTTCAAACTCAGCATATCAAAATTGACATTCATTACCCCTCACCTACTCTTCCTGCTGACTTGCTTCTTTCTGCTAATGTCATCACCATTTTCCTAGTCACCCAGCCTTGAAATGCTGAAGTCATCTTTGATTGCAACTTCTTTCTTTTCCCCTATGTTCTGTCAGTTGCCAACTCCTATAGAATCTATTACTGCTGGTTCTCTGGCGGGCAACCGCTCTAACACAGCAGTAGCTCAGGTTCTCATTTTCCTTGCCGGGACTTGGAAATGGCTTTATGCATTCGTGACTTGCCTTCCCAGCCCAGGCCCTCCACACTCTTCTCCTTGGCCTCCCTGTACGCTGCCATCAGATTAATCTTCCTAAAGTAGAGCTGGAACATAGGACTCCCTGGTTAAAAACCTGCAAGGGCTCCCCATTGTCTTTTGTATTCAATTACAACTTCTTAGCCTGGCCGTAATTCCTGCTATCTCAGCCAAGATGCTCCCCATATAAGCTTGTTGCTTTCCCGCACTTTTACTGTTTTCCTCAAAGCGTCCCTCCTGGAACTCCCTCCTACCATCTTCACCCACAAAATCCATTCAAAGAGCTCCCCAGCGTACCCCCACTCCCAGCTCTCCCAGAGTTTCCTGTCTCTTCTAAGGGAAGTGCATTCTTCCTTCCTGGAGCCCCAGAACAATTGGCTTGAATTTCTCTGGTAGAACAAACCTCATTCCGTCATGTCGTCATGTCATGTCGTGGAGCCCTTAAGGGTCTCATTCTCCTTTGAGAAAGCAGAGTCTTGCAGGGCAGGGTTCTGTGCACCCCTTGTTTCTGCTTCCGCAGGCCCTGCACAGTGCTCTGCTGTAGCAGACATTTAGCAGGTATTTGTGGAATTAACAGCAACACCCCAGGTGACTCAATACCCAGAGATCAAGGGCCACTGCTGCTCCCCATGGGGAGAGGACACACCTGTAAGTTGATGGGCAGAGTGCCAATCCCTTCTAAGTGGGAGGCTTAGCTGGGCTGAGAGCCCTTGGTGCCAGGCACGGGGCCACAGGCACCTCTACACCCATGATCTGTGGTTTTCCACGTGCATGACCCCCAGCCTTTCATCTCTTTCCCGTCCATTCATCCCTTTGTCTCCAGAATGCAATGCCAGGAGCACAGTAGCTACTCCACCAGCTGGCTGTTGGGGAAAGAGTGGGGGAGCATCCTGGAAAAAAGGGGACCTGGGAATCAGAGTTGAATGGCAGCTAAGAAGTGCTGGGTGCCCCAGTGACCTTGACCATGCATGGTGCCTGGACCAGTCAGACTTTTTTTTCTCCCTAATATATTTAAATTGAGTCAATATTGGGGTCAGCTTCAACCACAGAGTATGCTTCAGCTTTAGAGGTGACTCGGCAGCCAGCACGGGCAAGTGCAATTGACACAGTCTATTTTTAGCCTCCCGAAGACTGCGACCAACATCCCAAGCCGAGGGTGAGCACACCTGCTGCATCCTAATGAGGCAGCCCTGCTTGCCTCCGCCAGCCAGCCCGGGATCTCGCCGACCTGAAATCTGACGTTGCTAAACTGGGAAGTGTGCTTATTTCCCAGAGGCAGTAGCCTAGATACACCAGGAAAATGGGACCATCACACTCCCCGCAGCTCATTCCCCTCTAGCACCAAACAGAGGACAGTCTGGGGTTGGATGAAGGGTTTTCTGAATCTTGCTCTGTCTTAGGATCTCCCTGCTTCCCTTGCTGTCCTAAGACAGAGATAGTAAGTCTGAGCTGACCCAGCTCACAGATGAGAAAACTGAGGCATAGAACAGTGACATGACTTATGCAATCTAAAGAGTAAAAATACTCATAATAATGATTGAGCACTTACTCTGTGCCAGGCAGTGTTCTAAACTATGAATTAACTCATCTGAACCTCATGAGAATTCTGTTGGGTAGTTTTCAATGTGATCTGTATTTTAGAGAGGAGGAAACTGAGGCACAGTGATGGCAAGTGACAAGGTCACATAGGCAGCGATCGGCAGAGCTGGGTTTGAAAGCCAAGCAGGTGGCCCCAGGCTATGCACTCATAATCCCTGTGCCATCTGCCTCTCAATATATATTTTTAAATTTCCTAGAGCCAGGAGAGGGCCCTGGAGCTCTGATTCTCAGCCCCAGTACCACCTCCTAGACAGTACTGCTTCTCTGGTGCTCCTTTTCATTCTGCCCTGCTTCCAGGCCTTTCTGTGTCTGGCACATCTGGATTTCCTACACTCCAGGGGGATAAGGCTCTCCTCTTGGTGCAGCTATGCTTCGGTGGCGAAGCTGGAACCTCCAGCCACCAGTTGCTGGTCTGCCTGATGTGCTCCTTGATTTGAAGCAAGTGACTTAACCTCTCTGAGCTCCATCTACTTCTCCCTTCCTCCTCTCAGCCAGTAGAGGACAAGGGGGAAGTTAGTGATGGGCAGCAGCAGTGGGATGGAGAGCTGGGCTAGATGTCTGCACCAGGAAGCTCAGAAAAGGCAGCATTGGCAATGTCCAGGTGGAAGGTCAGCTGTCAGGCGGGGCATGCACAGTGCCGAAGTTCAGGGTGAAAATGTGGATGGACACCAGGGGGTCATAGGAGCAGGTGTGAGACACCAGAACCAAAAGAGATCTGCATTTTGGAACCAAGTCCTGTTTCTGCCAGGTACTGACGGTTGGGTGGAGAGAAGCCCATGGACTTGATCTTCCTTAGGATGCAAATGGGACTTACAATTTATTTTCATTTAACAAGCACTTGCTATGTGCCAGGCCCTTTTCTAAGCCCTTTACAAGTATTAACTGTCCAATTCTCAGGACAACTCTAGGAGATAAGGACCATTTCATTCCCATTTTGAGATGGGGAGACAAAGGCACAGGGAGTTTGATAACTTTGCCCAAGATCATAGAACTAGTAAGAGGTAGAGCTGGGATTCGAGTCCAGCTAGTCTGGCTCTGGAATCTAGACTCATGGCCACCATGCTGTGCTTCACATCTTTCCGTTTTTTTTTTGAGTAGTTACTATTTGCCTCTAAAGGAAGGCATTGTTATTCCCACTTGACAGGTATGGAAACCGAGGCCCAGGTCAGCTCAGCTCACCCGGCTATTAAGAGTTGAAACCGGATTGAATCCAGGTCTTTGGGGCTCCCCAATATTATGCTGCCTCTCTGCAAACCATGGCCATCAATCTGCCTCCCAGAAGGCGTGGAGGGACCATTTACCCTCCAGGAATGGTTGCTGCGGCTGATTGGAGCTGGGCTCAGGGCTGGCGGGGAGTGGGGGGAGGAAGGAGGAGCCGCCTTTTGCGGGGCAGGAGATGTTGCCTTTGTTAACCCCAGGCCCCCTTCTCTTCCACTCAGGTGAACAGCCCCCCCTCCCAGCCCCCTCAGCCTGTCATCCCACCCAAGCCCGTGCAGTGTGTGCATCATGTGTCAACTCAACCCAGCTGCCCAGGACGGGGCAAGATGTCCAAGCTGCTAAACCCGGAGGAGATGACCTCGAGAGATTATTACTTCGACTCCTACGCCCACTTTGGGATCCATGAGGTAAAACATCCGGAGCTGTGGGGCGAATGGGGGCAAGCATGGCACTGCTGCTTGGTAATTGTTTTCTGAGGCAGTATAATGCGGCTTGATCTTTGCTATCATAAAGCGAGCTCTCCCGGTGGCACTGAGGGCCCCGGCCGCCTCTCCATCCCAGGAGCCCCCTCTGGAGCAGGTGAGTAGGTGAAAGTGTGTGGCTGTGTGATACACACCCAGAGAGCAAGGGGTGCTTGGGGTGTATTTGTTTACTGGTGTTACATTCCACACCTGTCTCCTCTGGACCGTAATCCCCGTTAATCCAGGGTGGGCAGGACGCCGTTGGTCCTTGCTCTAGGAGCCCAAGCGCTTTGTGGCCAAGTCCTGAGGCTGGAAGGATCTTCTGAAGGTCATGATGTCCACTCGCTCCCAGCAGGGACGACTCCTAAGGTTCCTCCTAGACCAATGAGCGCCTCCAGGGGCTTCCTTGGTAACCTGGTGCAGGACTGCCACCCCGATTGATTCTTAGGAAATTCTTGTGTCTCAATGCTTGTCTTATTGCACTGCAGGGAGGATTTACGGTAGTTATGGAAGAAGAACAGGCTTTGTAGCCAAGGCTTCCTGGCTACAGTGGTGGCATGTGACGCTTTTACCCCCTTCTAATCTACAGCACTGTCAAGTCACCCCGAGTACACAGCCCACATTTACCAGGGGCTTACCAAGTGCCAGGTACTGTTCTAAGCATGTTATCTGTATTATTTCATGTTTAATCTCCCTATGAAGAAAACATTTCTCTTACTCACTTATAATGCAAGCAGAATATTTGGAAAGAAACAAAAATGTGCTTGCTAGGAAAATGCATTTTCAGAACAAAATGCTTGTCCTTCCAATCAGATGCTGCTGCTAAACCCTCCCTCTATTGAAATGGTGACGCTGTTGCTGGAAGGGCGTTTAGTAGTAATACTCAGGCTTTTTAAAAAATTTCACTTACTACATGCCAGGCGCTGTTCCAAGCATTTTATATTATTGACACATTTATTTCTCAGACCAACCCTATTGATGTTGTCCCATTTTACAGATGAGAATCGAAGGCCTTAAGAATCCAACTGGGGGAGTGGATGTAGCTCAGTGGTTGAGCACCTGCTTCCCATGGACAAGGTCCTGGTTCAATCTCTGGGACCTCCAAAAAAAAAAAAAAGAATCCAATTGGTCCTTGCTTGCTCCTTTCATCAAGGTCACACAGCTGGTAAAGGGCTGCTAGTGATTAAACATTTTAGCCCCAGGGGCCCCATTCCTAACCACCACGCCTTACAGCCTGCCTTGAAAACAAATCTTCCTTCCTTTCTTCCTGGAAACCTTAGAACCTTGACTCATTTGTTCTTTCCTGTTCCTTTGCAGCCCCACTTGGAGGTGGAGGGTGGAGGAGGGGCCCCTCAGTTACTTCCAGACCCAGGGGCTCAGCCTCACTTACTCCAGGGCAGCCACAGGTTTGGCTCCCTGAGGACTGCTCTCCACACAGGCCTGGGGACAGCAGAGGAGACGGGGGTGGGGGTGGGGGTGGGGGTGGGGTGGGGGTGGGTGGGATGGGCTTCAGTTCGAAGGCCCTGGTTCAATCTGCGCTTGCTGGATTGAATGCCATCTCGGGGCAGACAGGCGAGCTGCTGCACCTGCCTCCATCTGGCCCCCCTGGTGGGGGCTGGGGAAGGTGCTTGGGGCCCTGTCCTAGGCCTGTGAGGGGCTCCAGGAGGCAGAAGGGACTCCTTTGAGAGGTCCCTTTCCTCAAGACTCCACCCTTTGTTAAATGCTTTATCCTCCATGTGGCAAGTTCTTGTGGCTCTGGACACCCATTTCAGGGCAGATTCCCAGGAAGCGAGGACAGTTCCAGTAACCCCAGAATGCCTCCCCTGGGATCTGCCTGAGATTCCTCCATTAGAAACCAAACAACCATGATGTCCACCTCAAGCCTCTCTTCCCCACCTCCCCGGGGGGGCCCTCTGTGATTGGCTCCTCTGACACCTCCCTCTGAATTCCTAAATTCTTGCCAGCCACAGCTTTAGCACTTAGAATTTGATCTCTTGTGCCATTAATAATCTGTAGAATTCCTTGAGGACTTGGTGTCCCAGCCTCTAACCCAGGGCTTGTCACATTGTTTGATTTGCAAAGGTTTGTTGATGCAGCTGCTAATCTAGTCACTCAGGTGATACTGGCAGCACCATGGCCAGGCTCCCAGAAGAGAATGCCTCCCACTTGGGAGATGACACCAAGAGCCACCAAATAAATACGAGACCAGGTTCCCTCAGTGTTGGCTATTGATAAAAAAAATCAAACTTATCCATGAACACATATGCAAATAGCACAGACTGAGCAGGGGCTTTGGGGCAAAGGGTACAGGTCATAGATAACATTTCTTTCCTAGAAGAGTCTTTAGCAACCCTTCTCATCAGGAAGTACTTCTGGATATCTAGCTTAAATTCTTGCAGCAGCTGCTGCTGTAGGCCATCTCTATACCCCGGCTTCTGGTGAAGTGCATAGGTTCTTTCTTATAGGGGTGGCTAGATACCCTTCTGTCACCCTTGAGGTTTCGCTCGACCCTGGATGGACTCTCGACATTATTTTTTCCAGAAAGAGGGCCTGCTCATTTCCCGTTATCAAGCTCCAGGGATCTCTGTGGCCAGACAGCTCACAGCAATGCCTTTGCCTGCCCGGTCTGGGCAAGACCCATATTTCACCATCCACAGCAGAGCTGGCTATTTGGCAGTCTTCTCCCGTCGTTAACAAGATGCTCTCTCGGCCGGGCAGCGTCGCCAGCTTCTGATTAATAGTGATCAGCGAGTGTTTAGGCAACATGGAGCAGGATGGATTGGAAGTGGATTAGTCCATAAATACAAACAGGATGTACCGAGGGGAAGGGATGGTTGGGGGCTGGAGGCAATGCTGGCCACTTCTGTTCTTCCCATCCCACCCCATGGCTATATCCAGAGATGACTCTGGACTCAGCTCTGGAGGGCACGGACCTAGGGAGAGAAGGAATTTTCCTCCCATCACTGGGCCTCTCTGAGAAAAATGGAATCTTGAGCAGGAGCAGAAGTGACAGAGAAGATGAGTGTTCACTGAGGCCTCTGCCCTGGGAGGAGGGGCAGGCTCCATGACCTCCAGGACCCCAGGTCTAAATTCTAGTGCCTTTGACAGTTGGCACTGGGATCGACGCCTCAGCTGCAAGAATCCTTGCCAACGTGGCTGTGCTCCCAGCTCCCCAACTCCTTTGCACCAATCCCACTCCTGGCCAGCTACCTTCTTTTGACAATCTTGCTGCAGGTTCTTTTGAAATAGATTCTTCAGGGCCTCATTTCCCAGCAATTAGTCAATGAGCTGTCATGTGTTTAATAGGGAAGAAAGCTGGGAGACCAAGTCATCCACAGCTGGGGACTGGGAATTGTTTTCAACAAAGAGTGACATGTTCTTGTCTGAAATGTCTTGAGACTACTTTGGGCTATTCTCCCGGGGATGATTAAATGACGGGTGGAGGATGGGGAGAGAAGATATTTTCTTTGGATATATTGGGTCGGCGGAGGAGGTGTCTGGAAGGCTTGCTAAGTTACAACTTCTGCTCTCCCAGAGCTTGCACCTTCAGACCTATCCCCTGTGGTCTGGGGCCTTAGGGAAGGCAAGAGGGGGCCACAGAATCAACAAGAGGGTGAGGAACTAAAGGGGTGCGTTTGGGAAGAACCCTTATCAAAAACAGTTCTTCAGAGATGCCATGCCAATCCAACTCCTTCCAGGAGAGGTCGTTAGGACTTTTAACTATGGCTATGATTGAGGGATTTCTGATACATTTGTCATTATTTTGCCTCCCTCTCTTAACTATTTCCTTGCGTGGATGGAAAGGGTCAGAATTATCACAAAAAGCCAGAGTTAGCACTTTGAAAACACTTACAATTTTTATTTAAACATCACACTAGTCCTATGAAGTAGGTGCTATTGTTGTCATGTTTTCCAGATGACAAAATTGAGGCAAAGAAAGCTACATGATGTGTTGGGTCAGAAAGCTCAAAAGTATGGAATTATCTGAACGTAGGAGTTCTGGCTCCAGAATCTGTATGTTTAACCACTATGCTGTAATGTCTTACTATTGAGCACTTACTACATGACACTCCCTGTGCCTGGAGCTGTGGATACTGATCTTGCAGTATTGTGAGGTCTTGCAGTATTGTGGTGTTTGGTCTCAGATGTCTCCTGGAAGGAGAAGCTTGAGTTCACCTTCAAAGTACTTGAAGCTAGAAATCAACTCCATGTAGCCAAACGGACATCCTATACGAGAAGTAGTGGCTGAGTTGAAAAGTAAATCTAGGTCTTTTTAGATCCTTGATGTTTAAATCTCAAGGCTCTGCAAGAGAGATTAAAGCCACAACCTAACCCAAACATGCTCAATTTATGACTGAGTTGAACTGACCACTTTAGCTACCTAACAAAGGAGAGGACATTTCCTTTTGGAAAAAAAAAAATCTACTTCATCCACAACCGTTCCTTAGATACAATGTATGTCTTAGAATAGAAAATTACAATTCCTGTAAAGAAAAGAAGAATATGATCCACAGTCAAGAGAAATATCAGTCAATAGAAACAGATATACAGACAACCCAAAGGTTGGAATTATTAGACAAGACTTGAAAATAATTATAATAAATATGATTTTTAAAAATATCCAGGAAAATAGATATAATGGGTAAAAAGATGGGGAATTTCAGGAGAGGTATGGAAACTAAAAAGAATCAAATGGAAACCCTTCAATTGAAAAATGCAATATCTACATCAAATAGTCACTGGATGGGATTAGTAGCAGAGAGGATGCAATAGAAGAAAAGATTAGCAAAATTAAAGATAGGTCAATAAATATCATCCAAATAGAAACAGAGAGAAAAGAGATTGAAAAGAAAATGAACAGACCTCAATGATTTGTGGGAACAACTCTAGCAGTAAAACATAAGGGTAATACAATTCTAGAAGGAAAGAAGAAAGAAAATGAGGCAGAAAAGATATTTGAAGAAATATAGTACTGCTGAATAATGACCACCCAACTATGTCCATGACCTAATCCTGGGAGCCTATGAATGTTGGAGTATATGGAAAAAGGGACTTTACATGTGTGATAAAGTTATGGATATTGAGATGGGAAGATTATCCTGGAGTATATAGGTGGGTCAGAAAGGTCCTTACAAAAGGAATGTAGGAAGGGTCAGGAACAGATGAGAAAGTGGTGTGATAGTGGAAGCTGAGAATGGAGTGAAGAACTTTCAAGATGGAGAAAAGGACCACAAGCCCAGGAAGGCAGGTGGTTACTAGAAGCTGAACAAGGCAAGGAAACAGATTCTCCCCACAGACCCTCCGGAAGGAACAAACCCTGCTGACACCTTGACTTTAGCTCATTGAAACTGATTTCAGACTTCTGAACTCCTTAACTTTAAGAGAATAAATTTGCATTTAAACCAGTAACTTTGTTGTAATTTGTTATAGAGAATAGGAAATGAATATATATATATGTTGATAAATTTCTAAAATTGATTAAAAACAGCAGCCTTTTGTGTTGATCTGAAACAGCAGCTGCAATTGGAGTCACCACCTGATTATGTTTATGACATTCCACTGTCTTCCTCCAAGATCCATGTCTTTTCTGTACAGGCTAGCCATGAGAGTTGAATGGAGATATGGTGGGAATCACCACCTCTGCATCTTTCAGATCCTTGATGGTGGTGCTAATGTTTTCAGTCTCTCCAGGAATGCAGTATTGCCTTTTGGTTTACTATTTTCCTAGGTAGAGGCAGCTGTAATGGCTTCCACTCGGGTTTTCCTACCATAATGGCATCGCTCTATGGGTCAGAGAACCAATGTGGGGATTCTGCCCATTGTTATGTATGTCTATTTCAACTATGTATTCCAGCTGGGGAAATAACCACAGAATGGGTTCAGGAACCCACTGGTCCTACGGCAAGATGGACTAGAACAAAAAGTCCATTGATCACTTGACCTCCATAAGCCCCTAGTCTGACTGGTGGCCACCTGACATTTTGGGTCTTCAGGAATTAGCCTAAGATCAGAGTCAGTGTCCAGTAATCCTCCAAAAGTCTGACTATTTCTCTTTTCCCAGTGCACTGTCATCTGGTAAATGGCCCTAGATCTCTTTGGGAAAGGCTGGGAAAAAGAGTCATAGTATGAATTTTGGCAGTGTAGCTGGGTTCTTCCTCATAGGAACCAGCCTCCTCTTCACTCAAGTCTGTAAACTGACTCAAGTCTGGGAATGGATTGAGGGCCCATGACTCCCTGTTTTGATGATTCGAATCATACTTCTATTCGCTAGATGTATCACTTTTCTGTTTATATAGGTCATATAAGAATTTAGTAGGCTGCCATCTATTTCTTTTCTAGGGACACCATGATCAACTAACTACCAATGTTATAGGTCTCTGTGAGTCAAGGCTATTCTGATTAGCTTTGACTATGCTGTCCATTAGGGTAACCATACCCATCTCCTTATCTTTGGTGATAAAGTGCTGCCACATGGCCCCTGCCTCCCTGAGATCCCATTATCCCCATGGCATTTAAGGATCCCAGGTCTGTAGCCTATCCCACTGTCATTTCTGTCCTACAGAGAAGAGTGACCACAGAGCTCTTCAGAGATTCAGGGGCACCTCTCACAAATGTATTTTTCATAGTCATGTTGAAAGGTGTGTGCTCTGGATCCCTCCCCCCACACACCCCCTCCTCTGCTCCAGGGGTGGGTAAGCAGGTCTTACATGACAAATCCACTTTAATATTCCAATCTCCTTTTAAATACTTTACTCGGTATTCAATAAGCCTTTGGACCTTCCTCTTCAGTGTACCAAGGACCTCTGGCATTTCAATTTCCTGTAGCATATGCCACCTTTGGGTCCATATTTCACTCAATTAAGCAAACAAACTCTTAGAGCCATTCCAAGCCCCTCAAGCTATAAAACACTGAAACCAAAATCTCTGCTTAGTGCATCTATATCAATAAATTTGGCCTGATCCAATGTTATATTCCTTCCTTCTTGATCCTTCTCCCTTTATATCCATTACTCCACATTTTCTCTAGGTTTCTATTTATATAAATTGGAAATATCAAGCAGTTCTTTGTGTGTATTGTACCTCCTCCCCCAGTCACACTTTGTACCTCACTCTTTGGGGCCTGCTGGGAGTTGAACCTAGTTATAGGGCTAGCAGCAAAGAAGCCTGCTTCTAGAGGCAAGGAAGCTTCAGCAGAGTTTGTTTGAGGTCCTCAGCTTCATCAGCATTTGTTCATATGTTCCCATTTCAAATTTTAGGATCCTATTTGTTCCAATCAATGCCCTAATTTTAACAAAAGCATCCTTGCAAGGATGAGTATTTAATTTCATTGTAATTCAGGCACTTGCAGGATTAGACTTTGGATTTGGTTTTCAGAAATCTTGGCCCTGTGGCTACAGAAAATGATGGCTTCCTGTCAAGGCAGTCACAGAAGCTTTCAGGTGTTTTATGCAGATCTTGAGCTGGGAATTTAAAGTCCTGAGCTCATGATTTTCTTTCCCCAAGTTTTTAAGCATATTTAGTAGCAAGCAACCACAAACAATACCAATCTCATGCAAACTTTTTCAGAAAATACACGCAGAGAGAACACTTCCTAACTTGCTTGCCAAACCTTGATTACCTAAAAAAGAGAAAATTACAGATCAATATCCCCAATAAGTATAGGTGCAAAAATCTGCAAAAAAAATATTAATAAATAAAACCAAGCAATATTTAAAAAGGACAAAATGTTGGTTCAACATTAGAAAACTAATCTATGGAGCTCAGTGCATTAGCAGGATAAAAGAGAAAAATCATATAACTATGGTGGTTTGAAGTTGTGTGTACCCCAGAAAAACATGTTCTTAAATCTAATCCTTTCTGGTGGATGTAAACTCATTGTAAGTAGGACCTTTTTTTTTCTTGTAGTTGAAATTTTTTTTTTTTTTTTTAATATTTTAAAAGATGCTTAGATTACATAAATGTTACACAAAAATTACAGGGATTCCCATGTTCCCCACCTCCCACTCCTCCCATAACATCCCACATAAACATCCTTCATTAGTGTGGCATATCACCTGCAATGGATATATACATCCTGGGGCTTTGCCACTAAGCATGGACCATAGTTCCCATTGTAGACCACACTCTCTCCCACACAGTTCTGCATGGTATATGCTGATGTAAAATGGCCTATATCTGTTGCTGTAAAGTCACTCAGGATCATTCCCAAGTCCTGAAAAAGCCCCTGTGTTACAACTGCTTTTCCCTTCCCTGCCCTGAAAGCGTCTAGTGGCCACTGGCTCCACCTCTCTGTTGTAATTTCTTCCGTTGCTTGAATCACATTATGTCTACAACAGAATACCATTAAGTCTACTCTAGTCCATAGCTCTTCCCCCAATCCTGAGGAGTTTGGAATGGTGATGTCCACTCCACCTCCAAGTGAGAGGGGCCTTATATTCCATGGATATGGTGGATGGGATTATCCTTCCTGCAGCTGCAGGCTCTCTCCATTCCCTGGGATGGCCATTGTCCATCATCATCTCCTCACCAGGTGACTTGGGTGAGTCCATTGAGCTGTAGAGTAGGAGTTGCAGCTCCACCAAGATTCCAGGCACAGCTGGCACATGGGCAGGCCAGAAGCTCCAGTCTCTGGAAGTATACCTACAAACTCCAGCATCACATATAGGTTTGAATAGGAAGGACTGATGGACCATGTGCAGGGAGGACTTACTTGAGTCCAACTCTGTTACTCTCAGGAGCACAGATTCCAAAGTAGAGCCCACTGATGAGGCATTAATCTCTGGAGCTATCCCCCCTTATATAGGACCTGGGTGTCTCCAGAGCCCTCAGGAGCCCCTCTGTGTGGGATGATATCCACTTTGGTGTTCTATGAGATCCTACTGAGGTGTGTATAAGCGTTACCTCTGGGATGACCTCCCAACTCTCTTTGAAGTCTCTTAGCCACATGAACTCATTTGTCTTTACCTTTTCCCCCTTTTATTCAAGGTCTTTTTCCAGTTGTATTGCCAGTTGGCACTTGGTATTAATCCCTCGTTGCCAGGGAGGCTCATCCCCGGGAGTCATGTCCCATGCTGGGGGGGAAGGTAATGTATTCATATGCTGAGTTTGGCTTAAAGAGAGGCCACATTTGAGCAACAAGGAGGCTCTCAAGTGGGAACCCTTAGGCACCCCATAACAGTAGGATAAATTTCAATTACAAGAGCAGAGACTCATAAGGCTAGTCATCAATAACAAGAACCCATCAGTGGACCATCCTCCTTTGCCAGACACTGCCCCTGCACTTGGGGGACTATTGCTGCTCCCTTGGAGAATGTGGCAGAGCTGTTCAGGCTGGGAATTCAGTATTCCCTCATTTATTGAGTGATTGTCTACCCACCGTGACCATGTCCCATCCCTTGATCATTTGAACAATTTTATATATCTTTCGTGTATATTCAGGTGAACTTCCTCCCATGAAACCCCCCTCCCAGACACCCCCCACCAATGATCCTCTGCTGCCCCCGTTGTAACCCTTCTGTGATCTAAACCTTCCTTGAAGATGAAGCCCATATAATAGCCAAATACAATTAATAGGAAAATAAAATAATAATGATAAGCTTAAATGTAAGAGAGAAAATACATGGAAACTCAGAAAAAAAAACCTAAAAAATAAAATAAAGTTAAAAGATTGGGACATTCAAAAAATGGGAAAAAAAACAACAACAAAATTTTTTTAATTAAAAAATAAGAAAAATTATTATTATTACTTTTTCCTTTTATCACTGCATTAACGAGTGTCCAGTCTGTACCATGGCACCTTCCCCCTCTCACCTTTTGATGAGGCTACTTCAGTTAAGATGTGACCCACCTCTTCACAATGGGTCTTAATCCTCTTACTGGAGGCCTTTATAAATGGAATGAAGAGAGGGAGAGAGAGAGAGAGAGAGAGAGAGAGAGAGAGAGAGAGAGAGAGAGAGAGAGAAAGCCACAGAGGCAAGAACCTGAAATCAATGAAACCTGGAAGAGACCAGCAGACAACACCATTGCCTTGCTATATGGCAGAGGAACCAAGGATCACTGGCAGGCGGTCTTTGGGAAGAAATCATTGCCTTGATGATGCCTTGATTTGGACATTTTATTGGCCTCAAACAGTAAGCTAATAAATTCACATTGTTTAAGCCAACCCATTTCATGGTATCTGCTTTAAGCAACCCAGGAAACCAAAATATATACCATCTCAGAAAAAGCATGTGACAAAATTCCATACCAATTCATGAAAGAAACTCTTTTTGAATTAGAAATAGAAGGGAACTTCTTCAATCTGATACAAGGTATATATAGAAAGTCTAAAGCTAAAATTGTACTTAATGGTGATGTATTATGAATAATTGGATGTAGTTCTCTTAAATTCTATTCAACATTATACTGGAAGTCCTTGCCAATACAATAAGGCAAGAAGGAAGAACAAGAAATAAAAGGCAAGTAAAAAGATGTAAAATTGTCTTCACTTGCAGATTGCAAGATTTTTTACATAGAAAAACAAAGGAATCTATTTAAATACCTACTAGAATTATTAAGTGAATTTAACAAAGCTGCAGGTACAAGCTCAATATGTATATATTAACACTAAGCATTTGGAAAATCAAATTAAGAAAATGCCATATACAAGAACATAAAAAATAAAATACTTAATAAACTTAACAAAAGAAATGCAAGACCTCTCTACTGAAATCTATAAAACATTGCAGAGAGAAATTAAAGACCTAAATAAATGGAGAGGCATATCATAGTCTCAGATTGTAAGACTCAATAGTGATTAAGATGTCATTTCTCCCCAAATTGTTCTCCAGATTCAATGTAATTCCAATCAAAACACCAGCAAGCTACTCTGTATATGGAAGCGCAAAGGATCTAGATAAATAACCAAAATAATCTTATAAAAGAACAAAATTAAAGGACTCACACTACTTCATTTCAAGATTAATATGAAACTATAGGAATCAAGCCAGTGTTGAATTGGTTTATCACTGGAACAGATCAGAGAGGCCAGAAATGGATTCACACATACAGTCAATTGAGTTTTGACAAGGTGGCAAGGTAATTCAATGGGCAAAATGCTAGTCTATTTAAAAAATGGTGCTTGAACTAGATATTTGTATGAAAAAAATGAACTCGTACCATAGCTCACATTATACACAAACATGAATTTGACATGAACTGTAGACCTTAAAGTGAAAAATCATAACTATGAAACTTCTGGAAGAAAATATTTTTGTGACCTTGGGGAGACAAAGATTGGACAGGCCACAAAAAACAGTATTCATAAAAGAAGAAAACCTGAAAAATCTGTTTTTATCAAAATTAAAAACTACTTTTCAAAAGAAAATGAAAAGGCAAACCATAGATTGGAAGAAAATATTCACAAAACATATGTCTCATAAAGGACTAAAGTTCTACAATTCAGTAATAAAAAGACAGATGTCTCTTTTTATTAAATGGACAGAAGAGCTGAACAGACACTTCACAAAAGAGTATACATAAATAAATTGCCAATAAGCCTATGAAAACATTACCTACACCAACAGTCATCAGGGAAATGCAATAAATATTATAATAAGAAACGCTTCATACTCACAGAAAGGCTAAAATGAAAAGAGAGATTCTATTGGGGGTGATGGAAGAGTTTTGGTAATGGTAGCACAATGGAATTGACATTACCGAATTGTATACTTGAAAGTGTTAAAATGGGAAATCTTAGGTTGTATATATATATTACTAGGATAAAAACAAACTAACAACACTATAGAACTCCATGACACAAAGAATAAACCTTAATGCAAACCAGGGACCACAGAATAGTGTAATTATAATACTATTGTTTCCTCAGTTGTAACAAAGGTACTACACTAACACAAAATGTTCATAACAGGGAAAACTGTGTGTGTGAGGGCGTTATACGGGAACTCTGCGGTTTCTGCACATGTTTTCTGTAAACCTACAACTGCTCTAATAAAACTAAAACAAACACAAACAAAACAGGACTTAGAGCATTAAGTTGCCAGGACGTGGAGCAGCTTGAACTCTCATTCCCTGCTGGTGGGAGCCGCAAATGGTACAACTATTTTGGAAAACTGGCAATTTATCATAAAGTTAAACACACATCTACCTTAAGGCCCATCAAACCCACTTGTAGATATTTACCCAGGGGAAATGTTGACCTATATACTTAAAAATATTTATACGAAAATGTTTATAACAGCTTTATTCCTAATAACCCCAAACTGGAAGCAATCCAATATCCACCAACAAGTGAATGGCTGAGCATACTGTGGCAAGTTCATACAGTGGCACACAATTCAGCAATAAGAACGACGAAAATGTAACAAACCCTGGATCTGGGCAGTAACGGGAATGAAGCTCAAAAAATTCTCATGTTGAGCAAAAGAAGTCAGACACAGAAGTACACATCCTGGACGATTCGATAGTTATGAAGCTCTAGAACGCCTAGGCAGAGCGAAGCTTTGGTGAAGGAATTCAGATCAGTGGGCGTCTACACAAGGCACCATCTGGGGTGATGGAAATGTTCGCTATCTTGGTAATGGTGGTGGTTACACAGCTGTACATTCACCAAAATTCTTACATTTAACTGTGCTTTTTATTACATGCAAATTATACCTTAATAAAGTTGATTACTAAAAAAACATCATCCCAATCCTATTGGTGATAAGTTAGAAGTGTTTGAGGATATTCTGACTGGGCCAAAGATCCCTGCCTCACCACCACACACAGATTAATGGTGTTGTCCTTGGGCTAGGGGCAATTGTAAGAGGTAATCCAGTTCTTCCTCCACCACAAAGCACTTAAATAATGCTCAGCAGGGGGACATCCTTTCTATTCTTAAAAATAAAACAGCTGCATAATATTCCATCGTGTGAATAGACCACAGTTTGTTTATCCATTCATCTGTTGATGGACACCTGGGTTGTTTCCAACTTTTGGCAATGGTGAATAATGGTGGCTATGAACATCGGTGTGCAGGTGTCTGTTCGTGTCTATTCACACGATGGACTATTATGCAGCTGTAAGAAGAAATGAAGTCATAAAGCATATGGCAACATGGATGAACCTGGAGGACATTATGTTGAGTGAAGCAAGCCAGACACAAAAGGACAAATACTGTATGAATGCATTACTATGAACCAAATATATTGTGTAATATATTGTTTGAATCACACACACAAAAAAACAAAAAAAACAAACAAAAAACAAAACAACAACAACAAAATTTACATGTATCCATTACATTTAATTGAGAAATGTATATATTTATTCATCTGTGTTTACTTTTTAGTTTTTAATTGCTTATGTTTTCAATTATTAAATGTACAAAATAAAGTTAAAAAAATAAATAAATAAAACAAACAAAAGCAAAAAAAAACCTCCTTTAATAACTTGTTCCATGATCATTCTCTCACGTTGGTAGAAAGTTCTCCTTCAGGTCTAATTTAAATGTCTCATGTTGCAGTATACAGAATTTTCCTTTAATTCTTTAGTACATTGAAGCTCTCTCAGGTCTGGACATAGGTTTCTCTTCTGAGGTACAAAGCTGCCTTTTGTGGGCAGAGTTTTGAGGTCGGGGCAGTTTAGGATGACACAGCCCTGCGTCAAGGTGGCCCCTGATCCAGCTGCTCCACTGTACTCTTCTGTGGCTCTGCCTGATGGCATCGTCGAGATCCCTGAGGAATTTGGGGGGACATTCCTGGGACCCACGGCTCTGACATGCTCCCCAGTGCCTTGCGGTCCACTGACACTGCCTTTCCTTTCCTTCCGCCACAGGAAATGCTGAAGGACGAGGTGCGGACACTCACGTACCGGAACTCCATGTACCACAACAAGCACGTGTTCAAGGACAAAGTGGTGCTGGACGTTGGCAGTGGCACGGGGATCCTTTCCATGTTTGCTGCCAAAGCAGGGGCCAAGAAGGTGTTTGGGGTGAGCGTGCCACCCCCTCCCTCTGCTTGGCCTCTGCAGAGCTGGCCTTGGCACTGCACGTCCCCTCCCCTCCCCCTTGCTGGGGTCACTGTCGAGGAGGAGTAGGGGACTGCCTGGCGCTTGGGCATTGCTCCTCGGTTCTTACCCTGATGGCTGCTGACCTTTGCATGAGGATTCCTGATTTTTCTGAGGCCGCTCTGACCTCGTGGTGCTTATCCCACTATGAGCTTGAGAGGTGGTGCAATGTGGTTGCATCTGGGGGCTGGGGTTTGGATCTTGCTCTTCCACTCACTAAACGTATGACCTCGGGCAAAGCAGTTCTCTTTACCTCAGTTTCCCCAATTGAAAAACAGGTGTAATGATAGTACCGTGCACATTGAGTGACTGTGGGAATTCAAAGAGTTTAATGCACATGTGGAGTGCTTGGAACAGTGCCTGGCAAATGCTCAGTGTTTGTTATTCTGGTGGGGATGGGGCTCTATGGGATAAGAGCAGGAAAATCTCCTTCCTTCTGTCTTCAGAGGGCAAGTCGACAGTTTTAAATGCTGCTGCTTTGGCTGCCACAGCCGCTCCAGGTGAGAGGTGGAGGTTGAGAGGTGGAGGTTGATCCCCCATGACAGCGGGGCCCAGAGTGGCCAGAGTTGGAAAGAAGCTGAGAACAACATGAGCTCTAAGCTGCTGGCTGGCATTTGAAAAGTACAGTGGGTCCAGGGCTGGAAAATGGGGATTAATCTGGATCAAAATGAAAGGCAAACTACAGGATGCAGACAAGTGAGGTCCTTAACAGAGAGGCCCTGTGGAGAGCCAAGCAGCATTCTGGGGGCTTTCTGTCACTGTACATTTGGCTGGACTGTCCTATGGCCAGCGCAGAGGAGCTCCGGGCTCTGGGCTGACCAGAGCTCTCCAAATCCCCTTGGCGGCCCCCTGCCTCCAGGGGCTTGCCCCTAATTTGCAAGCCCTAGCAGGTATAGCATCCTCCTCCTTGCCTTCTTGGAAAGCACATGGGCCGTGGCTCTGGAAGGTTCTCTGGGAACCAGGCTGGCTCAAGGCGCCTCTGGCATAGGCTTGGCTGTGAAAAAGTGAGATGCACTCAGCTGGGATGTATGGGGGCCAAGGTCATCATCACCAGTTCTTGTCCTTTCCACCTTCACACAAGGTCCTCAGAAGACTCAATTTTTAATGGGGTCATGGAGCATAGAGTTGGACCTGAGACCCTCGGGTGATGCCCACGTGCTTTCTCTCCCAGGTTGTGTCTGAGGCCCCATCTCAGCTCTGGCCTTGGCAGGGGGCAGGGGTAGCTAAGGGCTGAGCTGGCAAGGCAGGGTCCCCCGTCTTTGGTTCCACGATGCCCTGGGGTTCCAGCCAAGGAGCTGTCAGGAGGCTCCCCCTTGGCGCCTTCCAGCTGTGGCGACTCGTCGCAATCTGTCTGCCTCCCGCTCTTTTCCTGTAACAGCTCTTTTATAAACAGCTCCACTGCATTTAGCCAGGCTTCTTTCCGGATGGCTCATTTCACAGTTTCTCCTGTTCCCGGCTCCCCCTTCCACCCACTGCTCTTCTCCAGTGGGGGAGATGGGATGGCAGGAGAGAGAGAGAGAGAGAGGTTGCTGACAGAGACAGACAAACAGAGGAAAGAGACAGATGTGAAGAGAGAAACAGAGAGAAAGAAAGATATAAAGAATCAGAGAAGTCCTTGAGGGAAAAGGAAAGGCGAGAAGGGAGGAAAAAGGTGGAGGGGCCTGATAACGGTGCTTCCTGCATCCTGAGTTTTGGGGGGACCAGTAACTGCTCTAAGTGTTTTCCATGCATTAGCTCATTTAATCCTCATGACAACCATATGAAGCAGGTACTGCGATTTTCCTCATGGGGAAACTGAGGCACAGCTAGAATGGGGCAGAAGCAGGATGCAAGTCCAGGCTGCCTGGCTCATGACCCCATGTTCTTAACTGCTCACTCCAGCAGCCTCTTGTGGGGGAGATGATAAGGGACAAGGAAGGGGAGGAAGAGAAGAGGGACAGCAGGATCTGAAGGGTGCAGGAGCAGGAATCCAGGGAAGGGCTGGCCCTCCCACCTTGCTGAGCCGGGGCCAGGATCGGGCTTCTTAGATGTAGCTCTAACCAAGGGAGCCCCTCCCCTCGCCCTGTAGGTGTCCTCGCCCTTCCGGGGCTCTGATGGAAGCTGTCAGCAAGTCTCTCAGTGCTACTGGGTGACTCCTTCTGGAGGAGATGCCCCTCCCCGAGGCCCTGTGGACAGCCTGAGGCAGGGCCTAGAGTGTGGAGGAAGGTGGAGTCCCGGGGCCAGTGTCCGTGGGAGGACTGGCCAAGCAGGTGAGGACAGCTCATGGCAGCTGCCCGTTTCCAGCACCCTGGGCTGCCCCTCGTACACCTGGGGCCTCCAATCCCCAACCACTCTCAGCTGATGGCCAGCTGGGCTCTCACATACCTTAGCCCTTTGCTGAGGAGATTTTGGGAGCCTGGAAAGCCTTCCAGATTAAAAGGAAGCTATCCTTTCAAAGGCAGAGATAGCAGAAGAGGTGAGAGCAGCATGTGCAGGTGGGGAGTGGTGGTCTGGGGACTGTGGTCCCCAATGCAGGATGTACCCAGCCTGCTCTGGGAGGATGGGGGCGGATAAGGCCCAGGAAGGCTCAGAGTGGCTCTGGCCAGGGCTCTGCCTTCCCTCATCCTCTCCTGAGAGGACAGTGGCTTTGCCGCCAATTCTCCTTGGCCCTGGAGAGTGAGGCCTGCCATCTCCCCCCAACTCAGACCAAGCCCTCCAGCACAGGGCACAGTGGGGTTTCAGTCTCACAATACAGACAGCCTGATTTAGTGGGAAGACCACTGGCCTGGGAGTGGGGAGGGCTGGCTTAGGGTTTAATCTGCCAAAAATTGAACTGGACTGCCATGGGCAAGTGCCTGCCCCTCTCTTGGCCTCAGTTTCCCCATCTGTTCCATGGGCCCTGAGTCCCCTTGTGTTGGGTGTGATGAAGGAGTTTTTTTTTTTTTTTTTTTTTTTTGATGCCTTGCTCCTTGTTCTGCGCCCTTTCTAGATTGAGTGCTCCAGCATTTCTGACTACTCCGAGAAGATCATCAAGGCCAACCACTTGGACAACAGTAAGACATACTCTGAGTATTTCCCATGGATGTGGCTCTCATTTCCTTCGTGGGATGCGTAGATTGACCCAAGAGGGAAGTGTACAGAGTACTTGGGCTTGGGGAGGTAGAGTGCTCAGCCGAGACCCTGTCAGCAGGACTGTGGCCGTGGGTTTCTGAGGTCCCCACACTCTCCTATGTCAGCCAATGCTTACATTTGTCCCACCCCAGCTTCCAGTGAGCCCAGCCCATGGCTAAACCCTTACTTTCCATGACCTCTGCTTGGTCCCAGCTGTAGGCAATCTCTTGAGTTCTGCAAAATGTTAGAACTCCTCTTCCCTCTGCACAAGCCCCAGCCCTACTTCTGGTCACATGCCCAGTGGCATCATGGCAGACCTCAAGCTCTGCCTGTGATAGGACGTGGTCCTCCACTGCCCACAGGTTCTGTAGCTGATGGGTCTGTCCTGACAATTGGGCTCCTCTTGGGAGTGGGCCTTCTTCAAGCTGGAGTCTGATTATCCAGAGAAGTGCCTTCCCTCTGGAGCCCGCCTTGAGCACACTCAGACCTGAGCAGAAGACCTCCTTGTATCTTTTATCACTCAGCGAGATTGGATTTAGTCCCCAGGCCCTGTGTCCAGTGCTGGGGAGAACCTCAGAGGAAGAGCAAGAAACAGTCTGTGCCCTGACAGCAGCTGTCAGAAGGGGAGGCAGGACACACACCCCCCTGTGCATCTCATGCTAGGTGCTGGAGCCACAGTGATGAGCAAGACCCAGCCTTGCCCCCAGGAGCTCCCAGTGGAGTCAAGGAGAATAGCAGGTAGACAAGGTGTTGCAATACGGAGGAACAGGTTGGAGCAGACAGCAAGGCTGGCATGGGGACAGTGGGCCTGGGAAGGGTTAATTCAAAAAGAAAGAGCTCATAAGCTGGGTTCTGAAGGATAGAAAGGATGAGGCTTTGGGTAAGGCTATGCCCCAGATGGGTCCAGGTCAGGGGACAAGCTGGCTGGTCTGGACAGGGAGAAAGAGCAGGACTGGGACAAGAGGCAAAGGTGGGAAGCAAGGAGTCATAGATCTGAGAGTGCCTCCTGAGGGAACCTGGGAACTGAGGTCTTGCATTCAGGCTCTGCCCCAGAGTCTGTGGCACTGAGTCAGCATGGCCTTCCCTCTCAGTGCAGCGTGACCCTCAGCTCCTGGGGTAAAGCCATGCCATGCTCCCTGCTGACCACCTGCTGTCCAGATACCTCTTTGAGTTTGACCTAAGAAACCAAGTACAAGTAGTACATTTGTGTCCACACTATAACAAAACTATTCTCTGTCCTGCAACAAACCTGCCACCTGTCCTGTGTGCTGCTTGACCCACTTGCTGCCAACTCCCTGAAACTTCTTTGAGTGCCCTCAGGAGTCGTGATCTGGGGGTAAAGCAATGAACAAGACCCTGACCTCATGGAAGCTATGTTCCAGTGGGGGATACAGATTCTAAATAAAGACGTGAACACTCAAAGAAAACCTATCGGATGGTGATGAGTGCTCTGCAGATCACTCGGGTAGGGGGATCGGATAGATTGGGACTGGAAGCTACTTTAGGTTGAGTGTTCTCTGAGGAGGTTGCATTTAAGCTCATATTTGAAGAAGCCAGGAAGAGAGAGGTCAGGGGAAGGGAATGCCAAACAGAGGGGAGAGCCAGTACAAAGGACTCTGAGCAGGACTGAGGTTGGCACGCTTGAGGAACACAATGAAGACCAGTGGGAGGCAAAAGGGAAAGTGGGAACAAGATGGAATTGGAGAAGGAGGCAGGGGTCCAATCATGCAGGGTTTTGCAAACTAGGGAAACAAGTTTGGATTTTCTTCTAAGAATGATAGAGTCCCTTTGGATGATTTTAAGCAAGGATTGAACACTTTCAGATTTATACATTAAAATGATTCCTCTGGCTGCTTTATGGATAATGGGTTGGAATGGATAGCAAGAGCATAAATGGGCGCCCAGTCAGACCCTATTGCAGTGCTCCAGGTGAGACGTATGGCGTGGTTGGGGATGACCTCAGTGGAGGTGGAAACAGAGGCAAGAGGAGATGCTGATGGATTGGATGTGGGAGCAAGAAGAAGAGGAGTAAGGGTTAAATTTCTTTGGGCTTGAGCAACTGGGTGGGTGGTGGGTATACCCACTGGGGTGGCAGGTTGCAGTGTGGAGCCAAGAGTTCTCTTTTGCACATGTTAGGTCTGAGGTGCCCATTGGACATCCAGGTAGAGATGGTAAGAGTTGGATATATGAGTTTAGAGTTCCAGGGAGAAGGGGATATACAGTCGGGAGTCATTGTCATAGAGATATTTAAAGACACAGTATGAGTTTGCTAGTGGTAATGTGTAGCTAGAGAATAGAATTGGGCCAAGATAGGGCTTGGGGGCATTTCAGCTTTTGGAGGTCAATCAAAGGTCCATTCAGAGAGGCTGACGAACATTCAGTAGAGGGGAGTACTGAGAAGCCAAGGAAAGGAGAAAGTGGTCAGCGGTAGGGAATGCTAAGAGATCAATAAATAAGAGCAGAGAAGTTACCATTGAATTCAGCCATGTGGAGGTTATTGATGATCTTAACCAGAGCAGACTTGTTGTAGGGGTAGGAACAGAAGTCCAGTTAGAGTAGGTCAAGGAGAGGCTGTGAAGTGAGCACCATAAATAATTCTTCTTCCTGTGATGGGAAAAGAGAAATGGAACAGGACTCACAGGGAGATGTGGAGTCTGGGGGGTGGATTTTTAAAAAGAATAAGATACATGAAAACATATGTATATGATTAAATGGTCCAGTAGAGAGGGGGAAATTCTAGATATAGGAGAAAGAATAAATTCACAAGCAAGGACCTTGAGAAGGTGGGAGGGGATGGGATCAAGGTATGGGTGGAGGGGTTGGCCTTTGTCCTGGAGTAGGGACAGTTCAACCATAGGAACTAAGAGGAAGGAGGGGAGTGTAGACCAGATGGAGGTGGGCTGATGGTGAGAAGCTCCTGGGTTGCCTGCTTCTATTTTCTCAATGAAGAATGAGGTGGTCACTGGCAGAGAAGAGGGGGAGGGGCAGGGATGCCGAGCTTTGAAGGGAGATGGGAAGGAATGGAATGGCCTTTGGAGGAGGAAAAGTAGACCTGCTGGCGAGAGGGGAGTGCTGGGACGCGTTGAGGGCCTGTTAGAGGGGTGTGGACATAGATGTGAAGTGAGTCCAGTTCATACATGGTGTGATTTTGCTCTTGCAGCACTCAGTGCTTGGGTGGGAGGGGAGTGGAGGGAGGCCTGGGTTGGGGCCTTGCTGGGAGACCCCAAGAGGGTGAGGGAGGACCAAGAACTTGGTTACAGTGACAGACCGTGGAATCTCAGCTGGATAAGGAAGGAGGGGAGGCAGGGTGGGGGTGATGTGGAGGAGGGACAATGACATAGGTGGGGCGATGGCTGGGAGCCGTGCGGGGCCCCAGAGGCCTCTGTCCAGCCTGAGTAGGGGAAATGTGGCTCAGAGACCTCGGCCTCTGGCTTGGGTACTGGATCACCAGGAGGAGCCAAGTCTCTTTTGCACCTTCCTTAGATGGTGCTTGCCAGGAGCAGAAGCAACAGAGGGGGTGGCCCCTCCACCTGTCTACTCAAGGTGGAGAAAGAAAACTAGCTGGTTCTTTCTCTGCAAGGCGATGCAGCTTGGTGGCCACGTGCTTTCATTTGATCTCCCACCTCTTAACTCTGTGACACGGTAAGGTAGATTGCTTTCCCCATTTAACAGATGAGGAAACTGAGGTTGAGGGTTGGGTGACTGAGCTGTGCCAGCCCTGCTGGCCTTCGCTTGTTTTTCTGTACTCTTCTTCCCTAGACTGCGCTTATGCCAGTGTGGAAGAACCGAGAGCTTACCAAACCTGAAAATAGAAACCTCTTAGTGGAGGAGGGAGGGTGCAAAGAGATACAGAATCAGATTTCCACCCCAATCTCTTGGTCCCGTTCCTGGACCCTAAGGGGCCCTAAGGGGTCTCCCAAGAGCATTTAGAGCATCCCCCTGCCTCTGTGCAGCTTCACTTGCACAGGAATCCCTGACCTCTGAGGGTCTCCCCAACTCCCTCGCTTTCCATCTATCCCTCTTATTGCCAATGCAACCCAGACACGAGTCTGGGGCCTGGAACTACAGCCTCCCTGGCGCACACTCCTCCTCTGGCTTTCAAACAAGGACATTTCCCTCCCTAGCCACAAAACCCGGAGATGAATTCTAACACCTGATCAATTATTCCTGTTTTGCCCATTTTTGCAATATTGTCATTTGTAGCAAGGGGATCCGGTTCAGAATCGCACGCTGCATTTGGTTGTCATGTCTCTCGAGTGTCCTTCAAGCTGCAGCCATCAGGCTTTCCTCGACTTCCATGGCTTTGACGCCTTTGAACATTACAGGGGATTTTTTTGTAGAACGTCCCTCAGTTTGAGAGTGTGTGATGCTTCCCCACGATTGGACCCAGGTCAGGCGTCTTTGGCGGGAATTTCACAGACATGATGCCCTCTTCTGTCGCTGCACCCTGCTAGGTGTGTGCAGCTTGGATTTGTCCTATTCCTCATGGCGTTGACTCTGATCACTTGAGTGAGAGGGGTCGGCGTCTGCCAGGTTTGTGCACTGTAAAGAGGCTCTTTTTCCTTTTGTAATTAAGATTTTCTGGGGAGGTCCTTTGAAGCCATGCAAATATTTGATTCATCAACAAATTCCATTTATTTAGTTAGTCCCTATGGACTCATGGTTTATTATTTTATTCAACAGAAAGCCTTATATCTGTTATCACTGCTGCAGTTGATGCTCAGATTGTCCCCAGTGTGGTCACTGGGAGCCCCTTCGAGCTGGCTCCTGTGACCTTTTGATATGCCCCCTTCAATTGTTGGGAGTTTTCTTACTTTCTGGCACAACAAGATGTCCCCATCTCATCTTTTGCTTTTCCTACCCCAGCCCTGGAATCAGACATTTCTCCAGGGAGCCCCAGGCCCTTTTCGTGGAGAATGGCCTTCAGAGGCTAAGTTCTGGGGTGAGGTGGGCTGGTTGCTTTTAGGGGGCTGCTGTTCCCAGGCAGTTTCAGCGGAGACAGCGAGGGAATGTGTGTGTGTACATGTGTGTGTGTACACACACTGCCTAAACATTTGTTTTCTCAACTCATGTGGTTACACTGATACCTTGACTTTTCTTTTTTTTTTTTCGGAACCAAAGAGTTGTTTAATTTTTCTTTTTATAATTGCTGAGTGCTAAGAAACCAAAAATTTGTATATTTAGCCCAACAACTTTGATAGAGTATTTTTCTAATAATGATAAGAATTCAACATAATCTGTAGTACCTAAATTCCCTGAGTTTAGGTTAGATTTTTCTGAAAATAATTATTCTTTGGATGCATATTTTTTCTTTTATGGTTACTGGCTTAATCTCTGCCTTTTTTCCTCCTAACATAGTCAAATTTCAAACTCTACTTCTGTAACACTTGCTTGAAATTAATTTCAAATAGCCAGGGAGTGGGAAAGATTCTTTAATATGTCATTTCTTTTTTTTAATACTGAAATTAAAAAAAACAACAACTTTAGATTACATAAATGTTACATAAAATATATAAGGGATTCCCATACGTCCCCCTCCCTGCCACTCCCACGCTTTCCCACATTAACATTAGTGTGGTACATTTGTTAGAATTGATAAACACATATTGGAGCATTGCCTCTAGCATGGATTGTAGTATACATTGTAGTTACACCCTGTTCCACAAATTTTGTAAGTTACGACAAAATATATAATAGCCTGCATCCATCATTGCAACATCATTCAGGACAATTCCAATGTCCCGAAAATGCCCCTATATTACACCTGTTTTTCCCTCTCACTCCCCTCAGAACCTCCAGTGGCCACTGCCTCCACATCAATGACAAAACTTCTTCCATTACTAGAATAACAAGCTTATAGTAGAATAACAGTAAGTCTACTCTAGTCCATTGTTCATTCCCCAATCCTGAGGATTCTGGGATGGTGATGCCCACTCTGCCTCTAATTGAGAGGGGGCTTAGATTACATGGGGCAGATGGATGGGACTATCTTGCTTGCAGTTGCAGACACTCTCTGTTCCTTGGGATGGGTGTTGTCCATCATCATCTCCTTGTTATTTGTCCTGGGTGAGTCCAATGAACCGGAGAGTAGGTGTTGCAACTCTGTTGAGATTTGAGGCCCAATTGGCACATGGACAGCCCAAAGATTTAAGTCTCTTGGACATAAAACTATTACATCTAGTACTAACTATAGGCTCCAATAGAAAGAGCAGAAGAGCCATGTATAGGGAAACTACAAAAGAGTCCGACTCTGTCACATTGGGAAGCATAAATTCCAAAGTAGGGCCCACTGGCAGGGTGCCAAAGTTCTGGGCTTTCTGCCCTGTCTATAGTGTATGGATGTCTCTAGAACCCCCAGGAGCCCTGCAATTTGAGGCAATATTTACTGTGGCAGTCAATGAGATCCTGCTGAGATGTGCATAAACGTAACCTCTGGAATTACCTCCCAACTCACTTTGAAATCTCTTAATCATAAAAATTCATTTGTATTTACCCTTTCCCCCTTTCACTCAAGGTCTTTTTCTAGGTGCATTGCTTGTTGGTACTTGTAGCAATCCCTCAGTGCCAGGGAGGTTCATCCCTATGAGTCATGTCCCATGCCAGCGGGGGGTGGGAGGGGGTGGGGGGAGGTAATGCATTTATATGCTGAATTCGGCTTACAGAGAGGCCACATTTGAGCAACAAGGAGACTCTCAGGAGGTTACTCTTAGGCAAAATATAATACTAGGCTAAGTTTCAATTTCAAAAGAAAAGGTTCATAGCTACAGTTATCAATACCAAGTTACCTCTACTTCTAATGCGCCACCACAGGATTCACTCTCTCGTCTGACAGTGAAAAACCTGGCTCCCATTATTCTTTATATATTTACTTATTGGACCAATCCCCTGTGCATAATCCATCTCCAATCCATCTCCCACTGATCCATGCAGAAGCTTCTGGCATTCCGTGTGGGCAGCCACCTCACCTTACTCAGGCTCTGGCTTGCTGAGTGGGCTGCCCTCCCACCCAGAGGCCCTCCTCACCCATGCTGCACAAACCTGTTCTCCAAGGGAGGCTCTCTTGACCCTTCCTGTGCTTGGATGTGCCAGGTAGGGTGCCCCAGCATGGATCTTCTCCTCACCCCACTCAAGCTTGCACACCCCATGCTAGACTATTGCAGCACCTCCTTTCTGGCCCCTCAGCATGGACATCTGGCTTGCTCAGCCCCACCTGATATCTTTAGGACAGAATCATTCCAGGCTGTGGATTTGATGGCTCGGACTTGCTTCTGTGCTGTGGAGGCAAAAGGCCAACCCCTCGTCTCTTAGGGTATAACTGCGCCCCACACCTTGTGCCTGTTCCTGCCCCTCCTACACACGGTATGGAGGAAGAGGGGACTCCACACCCAGAAGCCTTCATCAGGCAAAGTTGTCTTCATTTCTTCCTCCCTGTGGGTCCAATAGGTGTGTGGAACAGATGAGGCCGCCTAGGACCCTGCAGCCCGTGCCAGCTCACTCTACCTTGGCGTGTATATTAGAAAGAGGACAGCTTGACTGCATGAATGCTTCCATGGAAATGCTGCAACAGCCAATTGTGTGGGTCTCGGGAGTGTGGGTACAGAGACATAAATAACAACACAGGACATAGAATACCTGCTACCCAGAAGCAATCAATCACTCTTTCCCTCCCCACCTCCATTTGGCTTCTTGGAAAGGATGTATTCACAAGGAGCTGCACACCTCCTTACAGCCACCTGCATGGACAAGCAGCCTTCACGTGGCTTCTTACACTCGCGTGGCCCACACACATGCCGTGGCCGCTCCCCTTTGACTTAAGCATTGTCAGCTGTTATTTCCTCCCCTTCGCTGCCGAGGAAACCAGTGGGCTGCTGAGATGCTTAGAAAGGTAGATGCATTTGCGAAAGTTGACATAGGAGCTCTGGGATTGATAACAATTTTCATAGTTCTAGAAACAATAAATTAGAACTCATTTATTTCTCAGAAAACTGAAGGAACAACATGTATCCCTCCACTCTCTTCTACTTGTGCACATCCTAAAGCACAATTGTCATGGAAGGAAGAGACCTCAGCATAGCATGACAGCAAGTGACAGTGGACTGAGGGCCCCTGCTACATAACAGCAGGGAACACTTGGTCAAATCACTTCACCCTGCCGAGCCTCTGCTCACTCCTCTGGAGAGGAGTTTTGTCAATACACAGTTTGCAGGATTATTGGAGGATTAGGAGACACTACATAAAGTACCTACTATGAGGGCTTTGCAGATAGTAGGTGCTCATCAAATGTTAACTGTAGGTCCTTTCAGCTTTAACGTTCTACAATTCTATAATTTTTGACCATGCATTCCAAGTCTTATCTAAATGGTGTTTGAATTCTTTGCTCCAACAACATTCCTCCATGCTATGTAGTCATCCATCCTGGGATGATCTCCTGATGGGGAACTCACTATCAGCCATCCGGGTTGCTATGCTGGGTAGAAGGCACTTCCATCCACTCAGATGAACTCTGCTGCCCTGCAACTTCACCTATGTTCTAGTTCTATCCTTTAGGGCCATACAGAGCAAGGAGAATCCTTCTTCACATGGTAGTCCTTCCCCCAGATCTCCAGGCAACACAACACATTCCCAGCTTCTTCATCCTCTGCTCAGAAGGATTTCTGTCGACCCCTTCAGCATCTCTCCCACCTTCAGAGAGCCGTGCTAAGAAATAAGGACTGCCAGTTGCCTGGAGAAGTCCAGATGCCATACTCCTAATAATGCAGCTCCACTTTCCCTTAGCATTTGTGGAAGACACCTTGTCACACACACTGTTGTTGAGCTGGGAGTCAACTACAATCCATTGTCTATTCACACGTGTGACTGTCAAGCTCTGTCTTGAATCCCAATCTGAGCCGTACTTTTGGTTCATATTAAGTTTCGTGTTGCTAGATTCAGTCCTTCTTTACAGCCCGGGACTCTTCAGAACACCACACTGCCCTGATCGGGGCTAGCTACGCAATGGGTAGGTGCCCTGCAGCGAGTGTGGGAGCTCCTGGAGGTTGGCCTACACTGAGCTCATAAGTCAGCTCCTTTGAGGACAGCCATGTGGCCAGTCATGAATCCACACAATAATCCATCACCTTCTCTGTTAGGAGGCCATGGATGGAGGCGAGGCCCTGTCAAGTTCCTTGTTGAAGTCCCATGTGGTGCATTGCGGCACGGCAGTTAGGAGCACCAGATCTGGAATGAGACTTCCGGTCCACATCCAGCTCAGCCAGATACAGCTGGTCATCTTGGATAACTTACTTCCTGTGCCTCAGTTTCCTCATCTGTGAGATGGGAATAATAGTTGTACACACCTCACAGGGTATTGTGAAGGTTAATTCTTAACTAGGTAAAAGGGATGTGGTGGAACAGGCTCCTACAGGTTCCTGAGAGCTGACTGTTAAATTTTAAGTCAGTTTGAAAGATGGTGGAAGCCACTTTGGTAGCTTGAAATTTGCCATGGTCGGAGGAGTTCTGCCACTGAACTCAGCAAATGCTACCAGTCAGGGCCTTTTCCCCCTGTAGAGCCAGATGTTAAGCATCTACTAGCACACCACTATGTAAAACATAACAGTATCTGCCAGGCAGTAAGCACCCAATAAATGTGAACCGTTGTTATTATTATTATTTCATTTATTAACTTAACTAATAGTCCTGTCCAAAGAACAAATGAGATTAATCAGATATAATTGTTTTTAATGAACCTATACCAGGGGCTCCTGGCAATTGCTACTTCTTTTTCTAACTGTGCGTGAAGCACAACATTAATAATCTTAGAACTGAGTTTCATTTATTCACTTGTTCAAGCTTTATTGTTCCACCTACTAGGCCCAGTGCCCGGTGTTGGGGATCCGTGGTGAGCAGGACAGACAAGAGCTTTGCTCTCATGAAGCTTCCAGTCTCGTGGAGAAGATAGACAGAAAAACAAGTGAACAAACAAAATCAATATAATTAAAAATTGTGGAAGTGCTTAGAAAGAACCATGATGGGGTCACTGAGAAAACCGGGGAATCTGCTTGAGACAGGGTGGACTTGGCAGTGTGCTGGAGACGGCTTGCATGGCCTTATGAGAGCCGACTCTGTGAACCTCTTCCAGGTCCATGCGTTTATCTTGAAATTGGCAGTGGTGGCAGTATTTACATCATGGACATCAGCAAATACCACAAATCAGGGCTCCTTTTTCCTCCTGAAGAGCTGGTCGCTAAACACTTTGCAGCACAGCCCTGGTGGTCAGGCAGAGGAGAGGACATGGAAGCAGAGACCTGAAAGATGAAAAGAGGCCGACCATGCTAAAAACAGGAGAAAGGTGTTATAGACAGAAGGAGCAGCCTGTGCAAATGTCCTGGGGTGGGAGAGATTTCTGTCTGTCCCCACGTAAGCTGCTGCTATAGTTAGAGATTGGACGTGAAACCTGGAATGATTTTCTGTACAGTTGGGCCTAGGAAAAGCTTTGTTGCCTTCTACAGTCCCACTGATTTCAATCACTCTATGCAGTACCACCCCTTTTTAAATAATCCCTGGCTCCCTTGGCCATGCCCACACAAGCATCTGCCCATGGCCAGTGTGTTGGGTATTTGCCCAGGTTGGGACCTGCCGAGGTTCTAAGGGGTGGGTGACAACTTGGGGTTGAGAAGAGTCCTGGTATGATTTTGGTTAACCAGGCATTATACAGCTGGTCCCTGGGAAAGGAGAGATGCCAAGCAGGGCCTTTGACCAGGAAACGGCTCTGGCCAAGGCTAGGCTGGATTTTGGGCTCTCGACCCTCATGGGAGCCAGAGGAGGCTTGGGCATGAAGCCTGGCAGATTTTGCACTGGGGACAAGTCAGAATGTTCCTGGGCCAACTGGGGGATTTGGGAAGGTACCATATTGACATACTTAACCTTGTTGGGGCTACATAGCCCTCATCTTTGCCACTCCATTTACAGATCTGTTTGCTGAAGGAGGTATTCCAAGTCCCACCAGACATAGAGGGTAAAGATGCTAATTTCTCCCATCACCACTGGCTCAAGAATGGGTCTGAGCCTAACCTTGTAGGAGAGGTTTGTCCGTTCCTCTGGGGCTTGGAGACAGCAAGGGCAAGGAGCTGAGGCAGGGACTGATGTGGGGTAGTCGATGGGTTCTGTCCCCTCCCCCCACCCCAGCTGCTTATGCTGATTCCACTCTCCTTGTCCCAGCAACCAACCTGACCAGCCTTCAGGAGGATGGATTAGTTCTTTAGTCCTTTGCCTTCTCTGATTTCTTTTCTCCCATCATCCCCAGAAGGGGTTACTTTCTGTAATGAATCTCCATTCATTACCTTGCTAGGCATCTGCAATGGCCCCATGAGATAGATAAGGCAGATGTTGCTATCCCCCTTTGCCCAGTGACGGGAAAGAATCTCGGGGAGGTCATGTAACTTACACAAGGTCATACACAACAAGGTTTGTGTTTGGGCTCCACCATTTGATTTCTCTTAAACCCTGGTTTCCTCAATAGGCAAATAGAATAATATCAATTGCAGGAGTTGCTCTGAGGATTATTGAGATAATATATGCAAGATCACTCTGCAAACTGCGACTCAAGTGCTAATGATTTTTGCTATCCCAACCAGTACTAGTTGGGATCTTTTGCCTTTTAACCCAGGGCCCCTATTATGAAGTTGCTTATTCTTCCATCCACTCATCTGGTAACGGTTTTTGAATGTTTGTGAGGATCTGCTAGATCCTGGCATTAGGAAGCTAAAAGAGACAGTTAAGAGCAGGAGTTCATACGCTGGAGGCAAGCGGGCGCTCTGGGCAGGGCCCCCAGGCAGCTGGTGTGGGTGTCCTCGGAATAGCTGTGTGAGTAAGGTGCCCTGGGAGTGGAGTGGAGGGGCAAATGGCTCGGTTGTGGAGGGGGTGGCATCAGGGAAGGCCCCATGGCTCATCCTGGCCTCCCTGGGCACATGACCTTTATGCCCACTTTTCCGGGGTTCAGGAGATCCTGTAAGAGCCAGTGAGAATCTAAAATGGGGAGACTGCTGGCCTCTGACCCTATACATATAGCCAGCTGACTATAACTGACATGCTGGAGACCCAAATGGGAACAGGCTGGACTGATGTGTTTAAAAAAAAAAAAAAAAAAAGCCCAGCAAATAACCATTAAACAGAATGACTAGATTTCTGTAACATCCACCCAAGCCAAGAAAGAAAAAGAAGTCTTACACCATTTAAAAAAAATCCCTCTGAAAACAGCTCCCCTCCACAATCGAGATGTCTAATTTGCAAACTGAAAGCTACAGGGGAAAATCTCCCATTTTAGAGTTTATTGCTCCCTGTTGTGCATTTAGTTATGATTAATCATTCTAGAATTTATGAGCCAGGGTCCTGTCACAGCTGGTTGAACAAACTTTCCATCATCCTTATGGAATAAAAACACAATGCCAGACAGTGACCTCAATGCAACCTTGAGTTGATGCCTTTTTAGTGATGTGAGGTTCAGATTGGGGCTGGGTGTCTGCAGCCTATAGCTGCTCAGGACCTTATATCAGTGGCCGAGACCCCCTCGAAAAGCCTCACGTGGAGGGGAAGGGAAGACTGAAGCTGGGCCTGCCCACGTATTTCTGAGCCAACCCAATGCCAAGTGAATTGGCCTAAACCCTGCCATGAAAAGTAGGATTTTGCAGACTGGGCAATTGAATCTGGGAGTGGTTGCTATCACAAGCAACATGAAGGGTATCACCGATGATTCGGCGGAGCGATTATACTGGAGCCCATAGAGACAAAGTGGGCTCTTAAAAAACAACCAGGCACAATGGTGCGAATGAGGCAAACTGGACATTGCAGGTGCATTTCTTTATTGATGCCAGCTTTCCTCACCAGTAAACCTCATAGAATCTTTTATATGTAGCAACAGCTTGATATATATTCAAAGAATCAAAGCATTTTGGCACTTTTATTAGTCAGGGTTCTCTAGGGAAACAGAATCAACAGGAGATATCTGTCAATAATATGAGATTTTATGAGTCTCTCACGTGACTGTGGGGATGCACAAGTCCACATGCCACAGGCAGGCTGCAAACCAGGGGCTCTGATGAAAGTCCAGTGACGGTCCTTGATGAGTTTCTGGGAGAAGTTGGCTGTCCAAAGATGGAAAATTCTCTCTGAATGTTGAAATCACTTCCCCTTTTAAGGTATCCAACTGATTGTATAAAAGCATCACCCATTATTGACTGATGCAGATGTAATCAGCCATCCACCCAGTAAACTCACTGATGACCCAAGTCTGTAAATGTTCTTGTATTACAATTAGCCCAGTGCTTGCTGGACCAAACACCTGGACACAATTACCTGGCCGAGTTGACACATTAGCCTAACCATCACAGCACTGCAAAGGATCTTGGGGATTTTCAGATTCAACATCCTTCATTTTTCTCCAATGAGGAAGCTGAGGCCCCGAAGAAAAGAAGCTATTGATCAGAGTTAGTTGTCAACTAGAACAAGAATATAGGTCGTCTGACTCCAGGGTCCCAGCATAATAAGGTTGTGCAGGTTGGGCACTGTACAAAGGCACCTGGGCAAGGGGATGGATGGGATGGGAATTCAGTCCACAACTGGACTAAGAGGATGTGCCTTCTTCCTTTCACTGAGGGCCTATCTACTCATCAAGCCAAGTGTGGGGCCTCGTGAGAAATGTTGACACTTAAGTAGATGCAGAAAGATGATGTTGAGTGAACAAAGCCCAGACTGTTGAACATTTTATAGAGTTAACTGATTCCTTGCCTTTTTGCAAGTGGAAACAGTGCAATTTTTGGTGTTCTGTGATCCACCATTTTTATCTATGTGACAACCCATATTGATCAGGATTCTGGTAGCTAATGGATTAGAGGAGGGTCTCTTAACCTTTTTTGTTCCATGGACCCCTTTGCCAGTCAGGTGACAGCCACGGACCCCTTTTCAGAATGTAGTGGCAGATAAGTTTTATGACACTCAACATCGGCATGTCTGGAAGTTAAATTTTAGGATTAATCAAAATTACATTTTACAACTTTCCCATAGTTTCAATACCTGATCACCTAACACAGTTCAACATCTGTTCAAACAGTCATTTTCGGCAAACATTTAGAAATTCGAGTTTTCCCAGTGTCATAAAACCATCTCTGCCATCCTGACCAACCTTTTGCAGACAGTTATCTACTACACTCAGAACATGCTACATCAAAATAAAAATCGTACTAAGTCCGCACTATACTGTGTAGTATTTAATAAATATATCACACCTGCACCAACACATCCCTACAAGAATGATGTTTGTTTTTTTTAAATTTTCAATTCAAGCTCATGGACCCCCTGAAATCTTTCCATGGACCCTTGGAGGTCTATGGACCCCTGGTTAAGAACCCCTGGATTAGAGGGTTAGCACAACAAACAGGGGCAGGCTGCACTCACTCCCTCTAGGGAAGGCAGCATCCAAGGAATAGTCCATGTGTGCCTGTTTGTTGGACTCGATGATAAGTTCTTGTCCATCTCTATTTCCCCAGCTCCAAATGGAGTCCTGCCAATGGAATCATCACAGGTAGAGCCTCGGGCCAGGCACAGAGGGCAGAGGTCGTGGGGCCCCAGGGGCAGGAGAAGACCTCTTCCTGGGCTGCCTGGAGATCATGAGCTAATGCAGGAGGAAGAACCAACCCATAGACCCACAGACACATGTAGACATTAAGGAAGAGCCTTTGGGGATTGTGCAGAGAGTAAAGAAAGAGGAGGTCATTAAAGCACTTTTTAAATGTTTACAAAAATAACACAAACCAGGTTTTGCATGCAAATGACTAGCAGGTGGATTGGGCATATAGTTGCCAGTTCTATTGCAGAATAAGAAATAAATTAGGCACTATATTTGCATTTTCAAAATTCCTTGATTTTGTCCCTTTGTGAATTCTCTGGATGCGTCCTGGGCTCTGACCTTGGTTGAGTTCTTGACCTTGGGTCTCAGAGCCCCAGAGAACATCCCAGCACTTCAACACCAACACACACACACACACACATCCCCCACTCCACCCAAACCTTTTGGAGAAGACCAGCACCTCCTGCCCTTACCTCTTAGGGGCATAAGCGCATGTGTAGTAACCAGGGAGGAGGAGGACGGACACACAAGCCTGGGGAGGGATAACTCTGGATGGATCAAGGCCAGTGGATGTGTACACAGCATCTGACTCCTCACAGAGGATGCTGTATCTGATTAAGCCTTGATTAAATACCAGACATTGGAGAGCAAACCATCATTGCAGGCTGCTCATGGGTACTCCATCACTTGTGTTACCCATCGTGAAGACAATAAATAAAGCCAGTGAACTGTGTGTCCTCTGCCATCCAGAAGCCTCCATCCAAATTAATTTTCATGAACCTCAGATCCAGGGACAGATGTGTTATTTTGTTTTGACTCCTGAATACTCCATTGCTCAATTTTCCGAGCCAGGATCAGGCACCGTGTGATTTTTCAGAGGATGCTGTACAAGGAGAGTTTAGGAACATGAATATGGGCAACCTTTCAGAGGAAACGTTCAGAAGGAACCAGCCAAGCAGCGCATCACCCTGTCAATTTAACGGCAGCATGTAAGATAGATTTGCTCTGATTTTTACAGCCACAAATGCAAAAAAGAGTGTCCAAAATTATGTGCATGTCTATGTCAAGTGATCAAAAATCCAACTTACAAGTTTCTCCTGCCATCATGGGACTTGAAGGTCCTGGAAGTGAGGCATGACAGAGGCCACTTAGCAGTAGGACTATGTCCCTGGCTCTATCCTCTTCACTCCTCCATCGTCTGGTCAAGCAGGGGGACTAGGCCAGATGACACCACCCTATGTCAGGCTTCAGCTGCGAATCAGGCACGTCACATGTGTTATTTCATTTAATCAATACAGATATTATTTTTCCTGGCTGTTCTTGGGGAAATTGAAATTCAGTTAGGTCAAGTAGATTGTGTCAAGTCACACAGCTAATGATGACAAGATGAAACACTCAACCCAGAGTCCATGTTCCTGTCAAAAAACGAAGATGCCCCCCACACTCACACTAGATGACTGCCCACTAGATTCTGAGCCCTGGCAAGAGCACAGAGAGGCATCCCGCTTTCTTTGGTTTGGTTCACTATGGTAGCCTAACATGGGGTGGGTGCTGGGAACAGAGTGCTGGGACCATATCAGACCTGGGTCCTATTCCCACGGCCACTATTAAACCTCTCGAAGCCTCAGCTTCCTTAGCAGTAAATGAGAATAATAATAACCACGGTGCTTCCTTTATAAAGTTGCTGGGAGGATTAGACCCTACAGTTCATGTAATGTGCTTAGGAATATAGAATTGCTCAATAACTTTTAGTGGGGAAACAGGAAAGTCATTTTTTAATTCTTTTAGTAGAAACTAGGATGGTGAAGGGTGAGGTATGTCACATCTTAAAAAGTAGAATCAGAACAGGACAAAAACTCATGATCTGGCCCTGAAGTGGGGTGCTCATGGGTCCCAACTGGGGTCCCCACAAAGTGTGGCCATGGGGTTCTTGTTTTTCAGTCATCACCATATTTAAGGGTAAAGTGGAAGAGGTGGATCTGCCCGTGGAGAAGGTCGACATCATCATCAGCGAGTGGATGGGCTACTGTCTCTTCTATGAGTCCATGCTCAACACAGTGATCTTTGCCAGGGACAAGTGGCTGGTGAGTGTCCTGCATGCTGACCCCTCATTGGTCTGCTGGCTTTCTTGCTGCCCCACCCATAGCCTACAGCCCAGAAAGATTATGAGGACTTCAGAGAGGCCTTTGGCTAGGAGGCCACCTCTTCCAGGCCCTCAACTTCAGAGCAGATCTGTTCCAGGGAATAGAGTCATCATCCCTGCATCCAACATGCCCAACCATCAGAATGTCCTGTGGGTCTAGCCTTTGCACTGATTGACACCCATTCTCTTGTGTCAAGACAAAATACATTCTGGTCAACAAATAGTTAGGGATTGCATGGTTGCCAGAGAGCGGAGCGTGCTTCTGACCTTGGCTTCTCCAGGCTAAAAGGCCATGCCATCTTTTACTGTTCCTCCTTGAAGCACCTTCACCTCACTTCACTTGTCCTATTGACTCCACTTAGGTTCCCCAAATTCTCCTTGCTCCAAAACAAAGATTGAATATTGCTGTCCTAGCCATAATCCTGCCCAAGTTGATAGTCTACTGAATGAGAAATGCTGGCAAGGGGTGCTTGTCTGGTGACTCTATGTGCAGTTCAAAATGTGATGTCTTTGTCAGGTGAATAGATTACGAGACCCATTTCCCCACAATTCATCAACAGAAACCTGGAGGGCTTATGTTTCCAGACCGGGCAGCTTTGTACGTGGTAGCAATTGAAGACAGACAGTACAAGGACTTCAAAATCCACTGTAAGTTGCCTTTTGAGCCTCTCTTGGGATTTTATTGCACATTTGGGGTGGGAGGCACTTCAATGGGCCTGAGATGACCTGTCAGTATCAAGAACCCAGCTGCTATCCCTATGGATGTGTTTATCTGTGACCCTATCTGGTTTATTCTCTCTAAATGTTTCCCGCTAGTCTCACGGGTGGGAGATCTACAGAGAGAAAATAAGCAACATGGCTTATTGGGGTGAGAAGATAGATGCAAAGTAAATGAAAAAATGAATTGAGGTGGCGGAAGCTGTGTCTTTGCAGAGAACAGCAGGCCAGGTTGCCAAGATGCCTGTCAAGGCCCAATTATCCCAGAAATCCACCCCCAGAAGTCAGAAATGGCCAGTCTCTAGACAGACCAGTAATTCTGAACCCTGCTTTCATACCACCCGAACTTATCAAAGTAATATTGAATCTCATTCACATTAAGTAAAATGTGTATTCTTCCCTGAGGACTGGCAGCAGCAGTAGTGGTGGGGTGGGGACTTTGCTTTGAACAATCGAGCAAAGGATTATTGTTGGATTTGAATACTCTGTGTGTGCGTGCATTTGTGTCTCATGGGACTCACATTCAAATCCCATATTCATGGTGTCTTATCACTCTAAAATTTGTGATTTTCTTAGAAAAAAGAAATAAAGTCTGAAAACCTCTCCAATGCTTTATCTGTTCTGAAAAGGGGTGTTTTCTATTTTGTTCAAAGGGAAACATTTCTTAGTGCTGAAAGCTGCTATAATGTGATTATACCAAACATGCTTTCATGAGGTTAGACAGACATGGCCATGTCTCCTCAACCAGAAATAAACATGATAAAGGAGCAAAGAAGCCCCCATACCAGTAAGCACGCCACCAAGCCAACCAAAATACAAGGCACAGAAACTCCAAACCATCCCATAGCCTCAGCACATCTAAGATTCCTGTCCCAAAAGATGGTCAAGCCCCAGCTGGCAAGGTTGTTGTGGAGGGGTTTGCAGACAGAAGAGATGAATAAATGTCACCTATCTCGAGAGTCCAAGATTCCACAGTTCAACAAACTGTTGCTCAATTGATTGGAAAAATTGCCCCTGATGACCTGTCTACTGGACTGGACTGTGGAATGTGTGTATTTAGGGTTGTTCACATCCTTCAGGAAATATGAAACCAAACCATGAAGTTCAGAGCCTGAGACCAGGAGAAGACAGAAGTAGGACAGTTATTTGAGGCTCTGTGTGCAGGAAACCCTTTCCCATTGCTGTCTGCCTCCCACCAATCCGGTGTGATTTCTAATATTTGACTTCCAGGGGGAAGGAGGCGAAGCTCCAAATGTGAGCCCCGAGAGGTAGGGTAGCCTAGGTTAAATGATCAAGCTTTGTAGTCTGGTTCTCCCAACCCTGGCTTTGTCATTTCCTAACTGTGTGACCTTGAACAAATCATCCAACATCGTTGAGCCTTAGTTAAAGATAATATCATCAATCCCATAGACTTGTCATGAGGATTAAGTAAGATGAAATATATTAAACGACATAACACAGTTCTTGGTGCTAGACAGGACCAGACTGAATCTAGTCTCTGAACATGTAATTAGCTCCCTTTCTGCTCATGGCCCTGGTAAGTGAGCCTGAGTGCCAAGCTTCTTGGCCTCCAGTGGCTTCGTATCTAGGACAGATGTACTCTCATGGAAGACTGCAGTAAACATTGATCGAACACATGTATAAACAGGACATATTTTGCCCGGGGGCAGCATTACAATGCAGCTTTTGGAGTTCTTGCTGTGTAGCTGGACTGAACAGTGTTTTGAGGAGAAACGTCAGGTACCATTTGTCATTCTCACATTCACTTAAATATTTATTGAGCTCCAACCCTGGGCACAGCTCTTTAAGAAACTTCTGCATGTTTTCCCAAACAAACATACCTTATTGCCTTCTACTTTTCACGGGTTGCATTTGGGAGCCTCTGGAGTATGTACATTATAATGAGCTAGTGTGGGGCCAGAAGGGGTACGGGAAGGGTCCTGGAGGGGGTAAGGGGCAATTGCTGCTGCTCGGCAGCTAATGTGATTTGTTCTTTCATTTCCAGTCACAATTTTCATTGCTTCTGGGAAAGAAAAAAAATACTGCAAGTCAGCCCCATTTTTTCTTTGTGGAATACTTGCTCTGGAGTCTCTCTCTCTTAAAAAAAAACAAACAAAACAGGAACAAAGAATATACAGATAATTTAGAATACTGTTATATTTTCTATTTAAATGGTTTTTTTTTAAATGGTTTTGTTTTTAGTAAAGAATGTAAGCCCATTTATAAATCCGTGTTTCAAATAAAAGATTTTGCCTACTGTGAGCTCTAAATAAAAAGTAAAGCAAAGGCTTGCTGGTTGGTAAGGGAACAATTGTAAGCAAGTTTCACTTAGCTCAAGGACTAGCTAAGAAAGAAAAAAATCTCAAAGGGGGGCAGGAGAGAGAGACATACCAAGCCTCCTGCAGAAAGTAAATTGTTAGGAAAACAGCTTCCCCGCTTCCCCTTCCCTCCCCTCCCCTCTCCTCCCCTTCCCTTCCTCAACCACATGCCACACTGGGAATACAAGAATGGATAAAACATAGAACCTGTCTTCAATTTCCTCACCAACCAGTGAAGGACAAATAAAAAGAGAGATAAAAGTCTGGCATACACTAGGCTTACAATACATGTTGAATGAATAGGGCCATGCATGGGTGTAGTGATTAACCCTGAGAAAGCAGTGTTCATTTTTAAACATTTCTACTATGGAGAAGATTCACCGCCTCTCAGCATTGGGAGGAAACCCGGTGGGTATTCTGTTCAGGAACCGAACCCCCTCCACAACCTCCTGAGTGTCAGAGGCATGGGTGCCAGGTTTTCCTGGCGGAGGAGAAGCTGAGAGAAAGGCTGCATGCAGAGGCGGCGTCGCCCCCAGCTGGAGGGTGAAGGGCATGTCCTCCAGGAGTGTTCACTTTCTGTGCACAGGTTTGTCCTCCAGCTTCTCCTCTGTGTCCAGCCCCAACATCCAGGGTTCTACTCTCTGAACTCTTTTCTGCAAGGAGCTCCTGAGAGTCTAGAATGTATGAGTCTATTGTAAACACTTTCCTTTATGCCTAGAGGAGAAGCTGGAAGTGGCACCCTGGTGGCTTGCTCTGTTTTTCTCCGACTGCATTTTGAGACAGTCCCATCAGCTCAGCAGAGGAACTCAAGCTGTTGGGGCTAAAGTGGGAAGGCATGCTGGAGCTACAGTGCTTTCCAAGAAGTCCAATGCTTATCTCTAGTACTTGAGCTTTCTTTTTCCTTTGGTTGCTTTCAGGATATTCTCTTTATTTTGTTTTTTAGCAGTTTTACTCTGATGTGCCTCTGGTGTGTGTTTTTCATTGTATTTATCCTGCTTGGTGTTCTATGAGCTTCTTGGATCTGTTGGTTGATGGTTTTTATTAGTTTAGGAACATTTTCAGATATTATCCCTTCAAATAGTTTTTTTTTTTTTTTTTTTTTTTTTTTTTCCTGATTCTTTCCTTTTCCTTTAGAGTCTCTAATTATACATGTTAGACTGTTTGGTATTTTTCCTTGGATCATGGATGCTCTGGGTTTTTTTCACTCTATTTTTTTCTCTTTTAAAAAGTTTAGATCATTTTCACTTATCTGTTTTCAAGTTCTTTGATTATTTCCTCTGATGTAAACAGTCTGCTAATAAGCCCATCAAAAGCGCTGTTTATCTCTGATATTGTGATTTCCACTTGGCTCTTTTTTATAATTTCCATCTCACTGATAAAATTCTCCATCTGTTCATGCATGTTGTCCACCTTTTCCACTAGATCCTTTAACATATTTATCATAGTTGCTTTAAAGTCCTTGTCGGATAATTCCAGCATCTGAGCTATCTCTCATACTGACTCTGATTCTATTGCTCATTTTATCTTTTGCTTATGGGTCTTTTTTTTTTTTTTTTCATGTGTCTTATAGATTTTTTTCATTACTGTTGAGTAGTAAAAAGAACAGTAGAGACTTGAATTTATGAATATGTCTTATGCCCAGAAAATAATATTTATGCCCATAAAATAGCCAATGTTGTCCTCTGCCAGGCTATTAGCATGGCAAATTAAGTCAGTCTAGTCAGTAGTTGTGGTAGGTCTGGGCTTTTTTGGTTGCTTTAGTTACTTTCAGTGCATTATGGTGTAGTCCTTTCCAGAAGTTTAACTAATAAACAAAGATTTCACAGGTCCCTCTGGTTTTATTTTTTTTAATTCCCAGAAAATTTATAACAATATTTCCAGAAGGCCAATGACCTTCACCACCCATTCACTCATTCAATAGACATTACAGAATTGTGATAAGTTAATGCACTTGATTTGTATTCTCTTCCCATCCCTGTTTCCACCTCTGTTAAGGAGGCTAGTGGGAAATAAATGGTCAGCAGAAAGGAGAAAAAAGTCTAATACCCTGGATGAGCTGTCCCCTGAATAACTGAAGGTGGGGCAGTATAGCTGGGGAAATAAGGCACGAAAAGCCTATGAAGAACAGCAGTCATTGCAAAGCAGTACAGAAATTAAATGTTTGGGAAGGAATTTCAATTAAAAACAAACTTCATTATTTGTGGTCCTATTCTGTACCAGATGCTGTACTAGAGGTGTCGAGGATACAGAAGGAGAGTTTCTGTGATCAGGGTGGTTGGAGAAGCCTTCACAAAGGCCACGAGAAGACTATAAGCTCACCATTTGAGGACTGGAAGGGAGTTTAAAGACCATTTAGCCCAAGTGTTTCTAAATTCTGGTTGGAATTGCCTAGATAGATTCGTAAAAATCCAGCTTCCTGGGTCCCATGTCTGGAGATCCTTATTCATTAGGTCTGGGTTGGGCCCAGGAAGCTGGATTTTTAGCAGTCTCTCAGATGATTCTGAAACATAGAACCACTGAACCAAACTCTTCATTTTACAAACAAGCCCAGAGAAGGGGATTGATCTGTGCATGGTCACACAGCTTAGACGGTGGCAAAGCCAAAGCTGAAACCACTTAATTGTAATAAATCATCTACTATGCATCAAGGATTTTCTATATGCCAGGCACGGACTTACATATATTATCACATTTAATTCTCACAAGAACTCTAAGGGGTAGCCATCATTATCATCACCTCTGTTTTAAAGAAGAAATGGGTGCTTAGAAAGGTTAAATTCTTGCCCAAGTTTACACAGCAAGTAAATGGCAAAGCCCATGTTTGAACTCCAAAGCCCAGGCCTTTAGCCTCTACATGTATCAGGTACTTGCCCAGCACTTGAATGAATGGGCCCAGGGAGGAGAAAAGCTGGGGCAGGGCCTGCAGATCTCCTAAGGATGGGTTTCTACGTGAAGGCAGTGTATTTTTGTATGTGTGTTTTATCTGGGGAGACAGTGCTAGCTATTTCCGGAATTTGAAAGGGGGTCTTCTCTGGAGCCTGTCCTGTTGCCAAATGAGCAGCTTTCTTCCCCAAATGTAGGTTTCAGTTGAGAATTTGGCACCAGCCGTGGGTGGTTTAATGGGACATGACTGGCATCTTATCCTCAAGCCAGAATTTCCCAAGTGCTCATCCTCTGGGAGACTATTCTTTTCTCTGCCTTCTTCTCCCCGAGGAAGGGCTTTGTGTGCCCCAGAAAAGACTCCAGTCAAAGGAGAAGCTTTGCACTGACCATTCCCGCGGCCCTCCTCACGCACCACCTCTCCCAAGCACATCCAGGGACATAAGTTCCCTGAGGTACCATTTGCTTGATGAACGTTTTAAAACAAAATTCAGTCACATACGATTTTAAAGAAAAGCATTTCTACTTCAGTACATTTCTCAACCCATCTGAATAAACAAATAAATGAGATTCAGCTGCTGTCACAAGTGTCTGCTAAGACCATCCTCTCTGCACCTTTCGGGGGAGGTAATTGCATTCCTGGGTACCTGCCACAGCTGGGTCGGTGCAGCTGGAGGGTTAGGGGGTGGGCCGGGTTGGAGCCCCTGTACCACCATTTCCCTGATGTGTGATATGGGGCCAGATATGGTCTGTGAGCTCGATGCCCACCCTCCCAGCTGCTGTTTGCTCATCTGTAGGATGAAGGGGGCCTCCTAGAGATGCTGGCCAGATTAAATGAAGACGCAGTCAGTGATAGCAATTACTCCCACTATTGCAGGGTCATCGTGGGCCATCAGACTTGCATTCATTTACTCACCAACACACATGCCCCCCCCCAATCAATTAATACTACGTTTTCTCTCCCCCTCCCTCTCCAAGAATAAGCACCCTAAAGGGGCCAAGGAGCATGGCTTGGGGGGTTTGAGTATCACCTGGGGATTATTTCTTATGGGGCAGATCCTTAGTGACTACCTCATGGCATGCGAGGAAGGCAAGGACCCTCATGGACCCACCCAACCCCTCATTCTGCAGCTGAGAAAACTGTAATTTGGAGATGTTTGGTAATTTGCACAGTCTTGACCAGGCAGTAGTGGTGCTGGGATTCAAAGTGTTGTCTCTTTCCCTTCGAAGCCTATATGTTTCTCTCTGCTGCTTTGAAGGGGACGGGAAAGGAGACAGATGGGCCTTTTAAGAGGAGGGAAAGGTTTGAGAAAGGCACAGACATAGGAATGTGAATGGCAGATAAAGGAGTTTCAAGGGAGTGGCTTGCAGAGGGGGGCAGAAGAGTAGATGCTAGAAAGTGCAGGTAACCTGGTTTCTAGTCTTGGCTCTGCTATATTCTAGCTGTGTGACTTTGGAGAAGTTTCTCAACCTCTCTGAACTCTAGTTTTCCTGATTATAAAGGGGGGCCTGCCTTTTCCAGAGGTACAAATGGGATCATGTGAACAAGCACCTGGCAGAGCTGCCCACCTAGGTGAACAATTCTCCTGTTATGGTGCAGGGGGAACAGACTACCCCTCACCCTCCTGGGCATGCTGTGTTCAGGAAGTCCAGGGCGAGCATCTGGGGGTCCCACTGCCTACCCTGATGCCTTACTCTGTCCCTGCAGGGTGGGAGAATGTCTACGGCTTTGACATGACCTGTATCCGAGACGTTGCCATGAAGGAGCCCCTGGTGGACATCGTGGATCCAAAGCAAGTGGTGACCAATGCCTGTTTAATAAAGGTCTGGAGATTCATCCTGGTTGGGCCTGAGCATGCCGGGAACCCAGCTGTGCCACCTTGGAGAGCCAGCTCTCCGCACAGCTTGGTGAGGCAGGGCAGACTTGGCTGGGGCTGAAGTTGCTCGGGCCCTCCGTGGTGCTGGGCCCAAGGCCGGCCTGCTCACCGAGCACAGCCACTGAGCCAAGGACTCCACGGTGGCACAGCTGAGGAAGGGGGTCCCGTGCACCATCCCCCATGGGGGCGAGGGGGTGGGGCAGGGTTGCTGGGCCTCAGAAGAGAGAACCCCTTGAAGGCAGAGGATGCGCTCACATTTGGGGAAGCTCTTCCATTCAGAGGTGGAGGCACATCTTAGAGAGGAAATAAGCCGCTTACCTCCATAGCTGTGTAATTGTCATTACTCTCCTCTCCAAGCTCACATCTGACCCAGCCCGACAGAGCCTCCAGCCCTAGTTCCTGACTGTTCTTGTTTCCCCGGGCCAAAACATCTTTTCTTTTCTTCCAGGGCTTTCTTCAGTGTAGCCAAAGAACAGCTGGTCAGCATCCTTGGCACACCAATACTTAATGCATTATTTTATTAAATATTCAAATATGCCTAATTAGATAGAGTAAAAACTAGCAGATCCCTTGCATCTCCCCTCCTACATTATTCAGCCAAAGGGGGGATGATGCAAAATACCAGAAATTGGTTGGCATTTATAAAAGGTTATTTATTTGGGGTAGAAGCTTACAGTTACCAGGCCATAAAGCTGAAGTTACTTCCCTCACCAAAGTCTGTTGCCACGTGTTGGAGCAAGACAGCTACCAACATCTGCCAGGGTTCAGGCTCCCTGGGTTCCTCTCTTCCTGGGGTTCATTTCTCTCCGGGCTCAGCTCCTCTGTTTCCTCCACAAGGTCAGCTGTAGACTATGAGGCTCTCTAGGCTTTGCCTCTCTCCACAAGGCCAGCTGTAGACTATCAGGCGAATGGCTTGTTTCTCTTCCCGGGTCCTTCTCCTGGGGCCCCAGCTCAAGACTCCAGCAGCAAAAAAACTCCAACTCTGTCCTTTGCCCTGTCTTTTATCTGTGAGTCTTCACCCACCAAGGGGCGGGAATTCAACACCCTACTGACGTGGCCCAGGCAAAGCCCTCATCATAATTTAATCATGCCCAGGTACAGACCAGTTTATAAACATAATCCAGTATCTATTTTTGGAATTCGTGAGCCATATCAAACTGCTACACCTCCCTTCTGCTAACCCACTGTTAACAGGCTGGATTCAGCCTTCCTGTCCTTTCCCCAGGTATTTGCATTTATATACATACATACGTTAGGTAGAACCATATGAAACCGCTGATAGGTGACTGTTTTATCTAGAGAAAAACCAGTTTCATATGGTTCAAGCTAATATGTGTGTGTATATGTAGTTGTAGATTGTTTTAAATTTTAAAATATGGGCTCATAAGAATTCAACTCTTATCTTGCTGAGATACACTTGCCCGCTCTGATCCTGTGCTTATCACTTCTTTTCTGGCATGCCTTGGCATGGGGGGCTGGAGCATTTACAGTAGGATAACGTGGGAAGAGCCACAGGGTCAGTGAGGCTGAGGGGGAGTTTCTAAAGGACCAATGCCAAGGCTAACTGCTGCTCCATCCAGCTGAGAACTGTCCTCTGTCCCTGGACACAAATCGTTGTAGGAACTTGGTCCCCAGGATCACTGCAGCATGTGGAAGGGACCTCAGAGGGAAAGTCAAGCTAGGTGAGCCTCACTCAGGTCTCCACGGAGGCTTTCCCTTTGGTAACACCTTATACCTTAGAGTCTGCCTCGACAGGGCTCTTACAACCTCTTTAACTCAGCCTACCCCAGGTCTGGGCAGCATTACTTGCAAGCAAATATGCCCTTCCATTTCTTCCCACCAGCTCCTCTGTCCTGAAGCCTCCCCCTCAGGAATCTCAAGAACAAGGAAAGTACACCCCAAACAAGATGCTCAACCACGGTGCAAAACATTTCTGTAAATATTGTAGAATCTGTAGAAATTGGCTCATGCAATTGACTGCACAAGAGACGCCTGGCAGCTATATCTAAACATCAGGCATCTGCACGTGATGGTGTCAGCGTGGAGATAAAATTCCTTCAGTGCTTTTGGACCCCAGGTCCCTCTCTGCCTTGCCCCCAGGCCCATGTGCAGGTGTGGCCGCGGGGTTTCTGTGCTAGTCACTCTGCCCCTGCTCCCCACCCCCACTGGTCTCCTTCCTTCCTCTCCGTCACTCCCAGACAAGAACCAGCAATGGTTTCCCCCTTAGTTACACCTGAGAATATCCAGGGGCAAAGGAGCCAAATTTAACCAAGGAGGGACAGGGAAAGTTTGGACTCCAAAAATGCTCTTTTCATAACTCCTAAGGACTGTCGAAATCTGTGATTAAGTCCTGACCCCTCCCTTGGGCCTGCAACCTTTCCTCCTTTCCGTGTTTTCTGGAAAAGGATGAGGCTTGCCTGTGTCTGCCCCTGCAACCAGGAGAGGCCTTCCGTCAGGTCTCACTAATGTGCTGAGCAACGTCGTGCCGGGCCTGTTGGGAAAACACTTGCCCTTCTTCACACACTTAATTGCTATTTTCATCGCTATTAACATTGCAGAGTGTGACACTTTATTATAATTAAGACTCTGTTTTGACCAGACTTCTGCTCTGAGACATCCATTTGTAGCATTTTTTAGTGGTGGGGGGAGCAGTGGCCAGGGGCTCTTCTGTGTAATTTGTGCCCGTAGAACCCTCTGCTTCAATAGGGTCACCCGCGGCCGAGGCAGTAGGTCTCTCTGGGGTCTCTGAGCTGGGCCTGTAGGATAAACCTTCCAGCAAAGGGCACCGGTCCAACAGAGGCTGCCTTTGAATCTGGGAGGAGGTGGGCTTCAGCCCAGGTAGCTTTGGTGTGCTCAGGCACAGCTGGTCTTGCCCTCACAGGTGGCCGGGACCCCACTCCAAAGACCAGCTGCCTCAATTGTCACCATTTAAACCTATAACTGCGTTACTTTTCCTCCTAAAGGCTTTTGTCCTTTCAGAGCCCCTGTTAAGATGCAAATGTCCTGGGGACCTATTGAACACTGTCAGCTAACGCAGGAGCGGTTGGCTGACATTTAGCTGACGGACATGTGAGAGCCAGACTCTATAGAAATGGAAGTCCTGGTAGCGGTTGTGTGTGTGTGTGTGTGTGTGTGTGTGCTGAACGTGGTGAAAAAGTGAGTGGAGTGACAGAGGAAGAAAGTGCCACAAACTTCCTTCCCGGTTCTCCCTGTCTGTGCCCAGGCCAAAAGATTTGGGTACTCTTAGGTGAGCCATGGGAAGTCCCTGAAGGTTTTAGATCCAGGGAGTACCACGGTCTGTATGGCCCTTATAGAGATTGGTCTGGAGGGGCCATGAAGGAGGGTCCTGGGGAAGATGGATTGCTCAAAACACGCACCATGGTGCACCAGCTGCTGTGTTACCCGCTCAGGCTGTGCAGACCGAGAAGGCGCAGCCTCTGCCCCTAAAGGCTCCTGTCTGGTTGTGGGCGCTGGGGGGGAGGTGGGCCAGGAGTAGGGTGAAAGGCCAGGCAAGGCTGGTGGTGGAGGGACCAAGAGAGAAAGGTACCCAAGACCTTGGGAAGGGCCTGGGGCCTGGCTGCCTGGCCCGGACCGAGAGGGAGATGACGAGTCAGTGGGTGTAGACGTTGTGGCCCTGGCGGGCTAGGTTGATTAATAGAAAGTGCAGTGACTTTTTAGCATTCGGAAGCTGGGGCGATCATGGCTGGGAGGGATTCTGAGCATTACAATGGATACTGGGTCTAAAAAGATTGCGCCAGGCTGGAGCAATGGGTCCAGGTCACAGGATGGCATGGCATGGAGGCCCCACTACTGGGATGTGATGAAGGGGAGTAGCCTTCCTTAAATGCAGTGAGAGCCAGCAGTGTGCTTTTTGAGATTGGAAGCCACTAGAAGTATGTCCCCGTCAAGAGTGGGTGAAGGGCCCCATCTGGTTGGTGTAGTATTCAGTTTGAAAGTGGCTCACCTAAGAGTACCCAAATCTCTTGGCCTGGGCACAGACAGGGAGAACTGGGAAGGTGTATTCAGTTTCTCCCACCAAGAGGAGAAAGGCCACAATGAAGAGGGGTAAGTCATGACTTATGAGAAATGACTGAAAACCCAGAGATGGTTTATACCAGAGAAGAACAGGCTTAGGGGACCATTTGAGTTTGGAGCAGGCATTTGTTCTATTCTGTGGGTAGAAGTGATAGAGAGACAGGTGTGGGCTTAATGTTTTGAAGAAGGACCAATGATTGGAGGTGTCAGGAAATGGAATGAGTTGCTTGGTAGGTATTGAGTTTACCATCCCTGAAGTTGTCCAAGCAAGAACTAGATGGGCCTTTGCTGGGAATGCTGCAGAGTGGATTCTTGTCTTGGATAAAAGGTTCAGCTCAGGGAACTGGCTTTATTTCCCATCTAATTCTGCATGCCTGATCCAGAACTCACCAGTTCAATTAGTTCTTGCTTCCCAATCTTTGGGCTCTAGAAACACAGAGTGACTTGCATTTGATGTAACATTCTCCACATTCCCCTAAGCCTGCAATTCCACCCTCTTCCCAACCAATGGAATGGCAACCAATGGCATGCGTCCCCCATGCACATCATTCCTGACCACCCCAGACCATAGCAGGACTCTCTGCCCTGACCGGCTTCCTTGCCCACACCTCCTCCCCCACCCACTCTGTGCAGGCAGGACTTCTCTTTGAAGGCCTTAGGGAATATTGAACCAGCTTTTCTTTTATTTATCCTAAAAACATAAGGATATAAAAGCCATTCCTGTTATTCCACATGGTCCCTTCCCTTTTCTTATTCCCCCACCCTCAAACCCCTCTCCCCTCATTATTCCCAACACATTACATCATCAGGACCACCTGGCCACCTGGACCCATTCTGGCTTTTCGGGACAGAGGTCTTTGCTACACACCCTGGCTAGTGGGAAGTTCTTCCTTGGGCCTGGTTGAAATCTGTTTCTTTGCTGCTTGGCCTCTTGGCAGGTTTGCCCTGTCTCATCGGAGCCAGGAAATGGTAGGTCAGCTTCCTTCAGATAGAAAAGAACAGCACGTTGCAACCCTCTTTCAATTTTACTGGCTCCCCATGCAAGATTGATTTCCAGCCACTTCCCAGCTGAAATCACTAGAATTATTAGTTCGTCATGTTCTCCATTCCCCAGCCAGAATTGAAAATTCTCAGCTCTTTTTTCTGCTTTGTATTTTTTAACTGTCCAGACTTGTTATAAAAGGTCAGCTGAGCTTCTCTGAGCTCAGCCTGTGACTTTCCGTGGGTTCAGGTCCTTGTTTTGGAGATAATACTCAATATCTCCTACTGCTAGGAACTTGAATACCACCCCCCCCCCCCAAATGGGAAGAGTCTTAGTCCATCAGAATCACACAATGAGCTTGATAAAACACAGAATACTGGGCCCCAACCCCAGAATTTCTGATTCAGTAGGTATGGGATGCCCTTCCCCTACCCCATCCCACCCCACCCTAAAATTTGAGGCTGCCACGGCTCATCTGGGGACCATTTGAGAACCACTAAATGCAAGCAGCAGTGTCGAGGTGATCCATCCTGAGGCTGTTCTGAATTGGTTTAGGGATGCACCATCTAATTAACCCTTCTCTCTGCCCCCCCTCCCACCTCTAGTAACACCCACACCCCAACAGATTTTCCTTCCTAGTTCTTTTCTCCTCAGGTTTTGATTCATATCGGTTTGAACCCCTGCCTGAGCACACTCCACCCTAGAAAGGATGGGGGAAGTAATTGCGAGGGTGGTGGGTGGGCCCAGAAAGTCACCCCAAAAGCAATGATATCCCCAGAGAGTCTACCAATACTAGATACCCCCCTGGGAAGGAAGCTGCTGATGGAGTGGGCCTTCTCTTTGGACCAGGACTCAGGCCTGGGGCAGTGGGTAAGTTTCTGGCATTTTCTCTCCTCTGGGCTGCAGGAGGTGGACATTTACACAGTGAAGACCGAAGAGCTCTCGTTCACATCTGCGTTCTGCCTGCAGATACAGCGCAATGACTATGTCCATGCCCTGGTTACCTATTTTAATATTGAATTTACCAAGTGCCACAAGAAGATGGGCTTTTCCACAGGTGAGCTCGTGCTGACTTTCTAGGCTCCCCATGCTTTGCTTCCCGGAGGCTTTGTGGGAAGTGACTCAGGTTGACTTCAGCCTGGGGGAAATGTGCTGGAGCATTAGCCGGGGGCCCTCGCTTGGCCTCTTGGAGCCTTCTCCGGCATGGGGAATCTGCATGTCACCCACACTTTTGGCAAGGAGTAGGTAAGCAAAATCATGGCAGTGCGGCCAGAGCTGAGAGTGTGTTGGGTGAGGGGGGCGGGTAGGAGGTAGGGCCCGTGAAATGGGCTCCCCTGAAACTTTTCAAACGCACGTTTGTGCATTCGATTAAAATTTACTGAGCATATTCTAGGTGCCAGTCCTTGGGTGAGGCTGAATAAGATTTCCTTCTTCACGGCTGTGACTTAGTTCAGATTGCAATGTGTCTTTCCAAGTGGTCTCTGCAAACTGGCCTCTATTCCCCCTTCCTGCCTTCCCCACTTCCACCGAGTTCCACAAGTCCCCAACAATGTTCCCCAACAATGTTCCCCAACCACCCATCCTCTCCCAACTCCCAGCTTCCCCTCAGAGGCGTCTCATTGCCTGCAGCAGATAAGCCTGTGTTTCTTACTCTGCCCATCCCAGCCAGAGCCTGCTATTCCAACCTCATTCCTCACCACGCCCCCTCTCTGAGCCTTCCAGCCCCTGACCCATTGTGGCCTTCCATGCATGGCCCAGCCATGCTGAGCTTCTCACATTTCCCTGGCCTTAGTGAGGCTCCTTAAGTCCCTGGGCTATTGACTTTGCCCACACCAACCCCAGCCCATTCGGGGTGCCATGAGGGGAGGATGTCCTCATCGGAAGACTCTTGCCATCTTCCTTCCTCCCTGGTCCCCACCTCCCCACCTGGCCAACTCCAGCACAGGCTTCATCTGTCAGCTCATTTGTTACTTGAGTCCCTTTTGGGTCTGGGTTAGGCGTCCTAATGCCCCACGCCCACGCCTATCATGACAGTGTTTAACAGGAGATGTATGCATAATGACAAAAAGGAAACGGAACAGAAGGGTATAAAATTCAAAGAAAAACATATCTCCCCCATCCATTCCAGTTGCACTCCTCAGAGACATATATTGTTAATGATTTCTTTTTTTTTTTTTTTTTAAGATTTTATTTATTTATTCATTTATCCCCCCCTTGCTGCTTGTGCTCGCTGGGTCAGCTAGCCACGCCGCGCGGGCGGGCTTGCCTTCACCAGGAGGCCCCGGGAACTGAACCCAGGGCCTCCCATATGGTAAACGGGAGCCCTACTGATTGAGCCACAGCTGCTTCCCTATTGTTAATGATTTCTTGTGTATTGTCCCAAAATTTGTAATGGGTGCATAAGCACATGCATATCTATGTACACTTTTTAATTGTGAAATAATTGTAGAGTCACAGGAAGTTGCAAAATAGTACATAGAGTTCCATGAATCCTTCATTGGCTTTCCCCACTAGTTACATCTTACACAACTGTACAAATCAAAACTACCCGTTTTTTAAAACGTAAGTTGGGTCATCCTATACACAGTGCCCTCTGCTACCTTTTCTTTATTTAACAATATATCTTTAAGATACTTCTACAGCCTCACAGAAATGTCTACTTTCTTTTTAAAATAGCTGCACAGGATTCCAGTGTAGGATGTACCATCATTTATTCAACATCCCCACCCTTTTTGGCAGTCATCAGTCTCGCCCATGGGTAGGCATCACATCTCATTAATCTCTGCATTCCCACTTCTAAAAGAGTGCCTGGCTCAAAATAGGTGTGAAGCAAATCCCTGTTAAATGAGTGTATGATGACACGGCTCCTACCCTTGAGAATGTCCTCACGTGGGCCATTCTATGACATTAGGGTGTTAGTGCGTGAGACGGTGCGTGTGTGCGTGTAGGGGAGGTGGGATGCGCATTCTCCCAGCATCCAAGGAAATGGAAACTCACACTCCAAAACCATGGTGACAGCGATCCTTTCTAACCTGTGGACAGAGGGGACAAGGGACTTAGGGAATCCTTCACAGAAGGGCTCTTTCCAGAACCAGTGTCTCCTGGCCCCCAAGCCCAGAGTCTTCTGGTCTCCATCAGGGGGGCCAGGGCTGCTGTCTCCCTGCCCTGCGGGAAAACCATGGACCTCTGACCTGGGTCCTTATCAGCCATTGGTAATGACATATCAGTCACTATCCTTCAAGGGTCAGCAGGAAAGCTCATCTTCCCTGTGGGCTGGAGTAGCCAGGAAAGGGGAAGGGCCATTTTGCCTTGGCCTTGCAGGAAGGGGGAGATTCAGCCTGGCAGTGGTGAGGGAGGCAGGGGTAGGAGGGGCCCAAGGAGGAGCCTGTTCACGGGTGTGAAGGACAGAGCTGCGGTGATCGGCTCACATCTGCCACCCTGGGGGTGACACTTAGCCTGGGGACTGTCTGCCCCAGCATCAATGAGCAGGGGCAGCCTGGGAAGGTTTCTTGGTTCCTGAAGCCTGGGCTCCAGGTCTGCAGTCAGTCCTTTCTTTCCCTGAAGTGATCTATTTCTAGCCCATTGGACCCTTGTCTGGGGATGCGCCTGGCTCTGTGGTGGCAGGGAGGAAATTCCCAAGGCTCCCTTGTGGAGGATGCTTGGGTGAGCTCAAGTCCACAATTAAAGAATTCGGCCGAGATTGGTTGAGTGGGACTGAGGATCTGCCTTGGGTGTGGGGGTCACTAACCCAGTGGCAAATTCCTTCCTGTTCCTTGGTCACACCCCAGCATAGTCCAACGCCAAGTCCCTCTGAAAAGGAATGATGAGGCATATGTTTCTTAAGCTCAAAGATCAGAGGTCTACGTCGATGCGTGAGCCTGCCCCTCTGTCTTTTCAAGGTTATATGTTATGGCTCCTCCCCTTTGCAGAGAATTCCAGAAACACAGACTCTGAAAGGACATTCAGAGACCCTATAGTCCTCTGTTTCCTATGGCTTCGTGCAGTTCTCAAAGGTTGGTCCTTGGACCAATAGCATCAGCATCACCTGGGAACTTACTAGAATTGAAAATTCTCAGACCCCACCCCAGGCGTCCAGAATCAGGAACTTTGGGCATGGAGCCCAGCAGTCTGTCCTTTAGCAAACCCTCCAGATGATCCAGACACACTCAATTTTGAGAGACCCTTTCTCGATGCAAGACTGTTCTGAACAAGGCAGTTGAGAATGTGGCAATTCCACCTCCTCCCTAAGGCATACCCTCTTGCCTCACCAAGACTTTATGTCTTTGGGCTGACGTAGCTCCTGCTTGCTGCAGCATCCCCACAGAGAGACAGGAGGAAAGAAGGGCATCGGTGTAGCTGCTTTCCCAGCTGCCTTGGGGTGTCAGTGTGGAGCTCTGCTGTGGGCACGTAGCAGATTTCTTATCTGGTTAGTGTGGGTTTGGCAGTGGGCACCGATTCTCAGACCCTATATGTTCTGACCACCCACAGAGTCTTTCCTCTTTGTTCTTAATGACCTCAAGTGCACAGAGTTAGATTTATCATCATTCTTGGTTCATGACATGGGTCTCTGTGTGATTTGCTTTCGGCTTATTCGTTTATTGATATAGTGAGCACCTGTGAATTCACCACCTAACTCAGTACCTGGGATGTAAATAAATAAATAAATAATATTAACTAGAATGTAAATAGCAACTAGAAATAAATTCATTATTACTTAGAATTTAATACAGTGGTTGCTATCAAGAAATCCATTCTTAATTAGAAGGTAAGTATTAACTAGACATACATTATTAATAACTAGAATGCAAATGAGTTAATTTGTACTTGCATAATAAACCCCTGTGGGCTCCCCACCTAACTCATTTGCATCTACCTGGATGCTCCACTCTTCTGTCCCTGATAGAGGAATATTATCCTAAATTTTGTGAACCCTGTTCCCTTGCTCTTTCTGAAAAGTTTAAAAACATGTATGCATATGCCTAAGCATGTGTTGTTTGATCTCAGCTGTTTTTGAACTCTAGGCAAAGTGTATCCTGCTGTACGTGCCCCTCTTCAACATCCCCCAACCAAGCTTCCCATCTCAGCCTGGCCGCAGCTGCTCTGGTGACCCACTCAAAAGCACATCACGTATTGTGCAGCTTGGAAACGATTCCTCTTAATGACTCTGGCATCTCTGCGGCTCCAGGCAGAAGTTGTCACCAATGGGCACAGGCAACCAGGGTTCCAGGCGGTGCCAGCTGGTGGTACAGTTATCTCACTGCACCCCATGCATCCTCAGCAGGGTGGGGGTAGGAAATGAGAGCCAGGCCCACTGATGCTGCTGTTTAAACAGGAAAGCTGTGTGTGGGTGGAGGTGGAAAGACAGTAGCTGAGCAAGAGCAGGCCTGGGTTCGTGTCCCTGTTCTGCCAGCAATTAGCAAAGTAGGGTGACCCGACATTGTAGATGACCTTGAACAAAGTACTTCCTGGGCCTTGGGCTCATTATCTGTGAAACGTCGTGGTTGGACCTAGATTGCCTGGGAGGTCCTTTCCGGCTTTGACATCTTGTGACATTGAGTCATTTTGTCAGGTCAAAGAAATTTCTTGGTGCGTGGTCTTCAATTCCCTCAAAAGCTAGTGAACCCCCTAGGGAATATAAACCCAAACTTACAACGAGAAAAAGTATTAAATCCCCAAAGGAGCTACCAGCCATGTAGCTATTGGGAAGTGAAACAGGAAACAGGATTTCACGTCCTTTCCAAAAACATAAGGGAAAGTCTTCTTGTGAGTGGCCCCTGTCATTTGTCCCCATAGCCCCTGTGCTCCCACCTCCCATCTCTGATCTCAGCTGCCATCATACTTTATTGCTATTCACATGAATGTCTTCGCACTTAGGCTGTAGGATTTGCACGGGGCAACTCTGGGTTCATTTTGGTTGCTGTTCCCCAAATTTAGAGCCATATCTGGCATATTATAGGCACCCTAAATAGTTGTCTTTTGCATGAATGAATGAGTGAAGGAATGAATTTGCACTTGGAATGCTGTGGGGAGTACTGGTCACAGTCACTTAAAAATACAGAACAAAATCTGGCCGTATTCTAGAACCCAGAGACTGTGATGGGGAGGGAACTTGGGGGAGGGAGAAAGGGGGAGGCTGCCACGTGGGGTCAGGATAGTAAGAGTTTGAAGGCTTGTTCATACTAGGGAAAGCTGAAAACGAATCAGACAATCTTGATGGTTACAGACTGGGGCAGGGGAAGGAAAGGGAAAGACTCATTCACTGAGAAGGTGAGAGGTCGCCCACAGCCATTTGTTGAGTGCTCACCCTTGTGTAAAGTGGCCATTCTAGATGCTTCCCCAGGACAGTCTAGACCATTAGAGGGGGGCAGCACACCTCTGGAGGTCAAAGCTGTAGTTATGGACAGATAAAAAGCATATACCACTTTACATAATGATTAAGTAACCACCTAACGCAGTGGCTTAGCAGGACCCCGAGGCGGGCATAAAATGTCATTGGTAGGGTGACCATGCAACTGGTCTTTTAATTAAGGACATGTTTGAGAGTTAAAAGGGGAGCTATTAAGAATCACGCCAGGACAGCAGACGTAAACCAGAGCTGTCCTGGGCACACAGGAGGTTTGGTCACCCTGAGTGTAGTGTACTCTCCCACTTCTCACCTCACCTCACCTCACCACACCTCAGGAAGTAGAACAGGAAACCCAGGGTCACAGCCCAGGTCATGGCAAAGTGGAGACTGGAAACTGGGTCTAGTGTTGCCCAACTAAATGTTCTTTCCATCCACTCAAGAGATATAGGTGCAGATGTCAACTGTTGCTGTGTATCTGCATCCCCTGGGGAGATAGTTAAAAATTTTGGCAAGCCTGCCCCCTGCATGCCCCCACAATCACTGATTTCAAATCTCTTGAAATAAGGTCAAAACCTCTGAGTTTGAAGTTTCACCTGGACACATTGGTGGATAACTAAGATTGAGAAAATTGACTTAGACAATCAGTCCACAGTGAATGGCCCTGCCTTAGAAATGAGATGTTTGGGAGAAGTTCGTAAACTTTTAATGTTGATGTCAAGGGGAAAAAAATCACGTTCCTCCACCCAAGGCTGGCATGTGTCTTGGAGTCGACTTCAGAGGCCATCCTGGGCTCGATGGCTGGTGAAGCTGGGCCAGTGGCGTCTCTGGGAGTCCCAGAAGGCATCTGATTAGGTGACAGAAGGAGGCTGCCTGGATCCCCTTGCCTGAAGGTCTTTAAGAACGGAGAGGCACCTGTCTGAGCTGGTGTAGGTGGAAGTGGGGGCGAGAGTGCTGTCAGTCATTCACCGACATTTTCTGCACACAACCAGAGGCTCTTTTGACAGTTTATTTAGATGTAGTCGGCAGGGAAGGGTTCCAGGAGCAGTTGGTCTTTGTCTGGCCTTAGAGGCCAGGGAAGCTGGATGTGTTTGGGGATCCAGGGTCTGAGAGGCACAGAGTTCGTGTTCATGATCCTCCTTCCCCTTCCAAATGCACAGGCTGCTCTTTCTCCCCATGACCTTGAGTTTGTATTGATTTCCCAAATACTCAAGTCTCTATCCAAACCACTGACATTTGATCCAGCCAGTTCATTGCAAAGGGCAAAGAAAGACAGACTCCTCACCACCATTAAAATAGATCTTGGGGTTTGAAAGCATCTATTCACCTGGTCCAAAGTGATGCCTGATAAATCCCAGTCAGGGGTGTGTGTGTGAACCCCTCTGGGGGTGGGCCTCAGATGGCTCAAATGACGTGCGTGGCGCTAGTGCTTCCTTGTTAACGAAAAATCCACTCCTACTAATTCCCAGTGACCGGCCTTAGTTCTGCCTCCAAAGCCACATGTAATAAATCTTCCACATGACAGCCTTTGAAGTGTTCGAAAGGCCTTTATCATGTTCTCCCCAACTCTTCTCATCTTTAGCACTAGTCACAAGCAACAGAGGAAATCAATATTAGTGAGTCGTGCATCCTGGTGGCAGATGGTAAGCGCCTGAAGGTCAGGAGGAACTTACTATAAAATGGGTTCTTCTCCAGTCCATAGATTCCAAAAGCCCCAGGGTAACCACACATGGATGAGTCCATGGCAACATCACAAAATTTCTTCTCTTTGGGTTCTTACTCTTATTGATGTTTTCAATGCTTATAGAAAGCACAGCGTAGGCTTTGGGAATATAACTGGCATGGGCCGTGCCCTCATGGAGAGTTCAGTCTTGTGGAGGATGCAAACGAATGGGCAATGAAAGGCATTTTCGCTGCAGTATGATAGACACCAGGGTGTTGGAAGCTCAGGGTGCTGTGGAGCCCTTCGTCCAGGACTGGGCAGTCAGAGAAGGCACCCCAAAGGAAGTGGTCTTGAGGGATGAGAAAGAGAGAGCCTGGTGGCAAGGAAGGAGAAGAGCATTCCAAAGACAGTTGCTGCTGAGAGCAAGTGGATGAAACTAATGGCCAAAACGGAGGGTGGGACACAAGCATCATTGTGGCTTTGGTTCATGCAGGATGAGTGAGCTGTGGGCCAGCATTGGGGCTGTGGAGTGAGAATCACCCTTCATTTCTTCTTTTTTTTCCTTGGTTAGGAGGGCAGAGCAAAAACCCCACAGCAGGCCTGGGCTAAGGCACTAGGTTCAGTGCCAGAGCAGGAAAGTCTATTTGTAAGATTGAGGAGCAAGTACCTGGGATGCCACTGAAACTGGGGAAACTTGTTTAGCAGTGAAGTTTGCATAAATGATTCCACTTACGGGGAACTAGGACGGTCTACTCTGCAAATCTCTCCCCCATGCTTTCTGGAAGTCTTCACTTTGTCAAGCTAATTAAAAGCAGTGGCATTTTGAGAATCATTTGTGTTGGTGAGAGAGTATTCACCATCCACCCCTTGCCATGAGCTTATTACTTAGGCTTGTTTTTCTTCTGATCCTAGCTGAGCTCAGCCATCCTGAGGGAATGTGAGTTTGATGTGGAGAGGACACTGGAGGGTGTGGGGGAGTTCTGGGGAGCCTTGGAGGCAGGCTACAAGGATGGCACCTGACCCAACAAGAGCATTGGGGAGTTTGATGCGTCCTAGGAGAAGCCCGGGAACTTCTACACGGGGTCCTGGCCTCCGCCCTTCCGGGGACATCTTCTCTGATTCTTCCTTCCTGCCTCCCCTCAGCCCCTGATGCCCCCTATACCCACTGGAAGCAGACTGTCTTCTACTTGGAAGATTACCTCACTGTCCGGAGGGGGGAAGAAATCTACGGGACCATATCCATGAAGCCAAATGCCAAAAATGTGGTGAGTGCTGAGATGGCCTCTGTGAAAGCAGGGGTCAGAGAAGGGCCCCACGGGGCTGGGTCCTAGGGGCTTCCCATGGCCCACTTGCTAAGGTTCTTTTTTAATTTTATTTTAATTAGAGAAGTATAGGTTTATACCAAAAAAATCATGCAGAAAATATAGAGTGCCCCTACCAACCCCACAGACATTTTCATCATTATTAAAACTTTGCATTCATGTGGTACCTTTATCACAACTGATGAAACAATAGCATTGCAATTATACTATTAACTATAGTCTATAGTTCACATTAGGTTCACTGTGTTGTGTAGTCCTATGTTTTTCAAATGTTTATTCTAGCAACAAATAACCTAGAATTTCCCCTTTTTTCCACGTTCAAATGTCTGACTCGGTGCTATTAATTATATTCAAGATGTCTTGCTACCATCACCACCATCCATTTCCAACACTTCTCCATCATCCCAAACAAAAATTCTGTGACAATTCAGCTTTAACTCCCCATTCCCTATCCCACCCCAGCCCCTGGTAGCCTGTATTCTAGTTTCTGACTCTATGAATTTGCTTCTTCTAATTATTTCCTATCAGTGAGACCATACAGTATTTGTCTTTTTCAGTGCCTTGTGCACAATGAGAAGAGCTAGTGGGGGGCAGCAGGAAGACGGGTTTGGACGTGACTGGGCATAACTGAAGGACCCCAACCATGGCCCCTCAAAACTCAGGCCCTGGAGCCTTTCTTTAGCTCCCCCTCGGTCTTGAGGATGGCATCCAGCAAGGGGAAGCCGTGCAGACAGACGGTGGCTGTGAGACGGTCGCTCAGTTTCTGGTGGCCTGGAAGGTGTTCGGTTTGCATTTCTTCAGCTGACCTGGTGCACTGGAGACCTTGATCTTTGAGCAACCCCGGGTGTGGACATGTGTGTTAAAATGCTTGCCAGACTGTTCTGAGGGTTAGACCCAGAACCCTCAACACCCCACTCAGTTTTCTCCCAAATGAAATCACAGGGAACACTTTCTTATTATAACAGGAAGGGTTTAGGTTAGAAATCAAAGAACCTCCTGGGAGGACTGATTCCTGACTAGGAAACAATAAGAATGGGATAGCGCCTCATCTGCTGGCTGCAGCAGGGAGGGGCGGTGCCCTGACTTCCCCGCCAGGCAAGCGCTGTGACCTTTGGCTCTTTCTTTGCAGCGAGACCTCGATTTCACAGTAGACTTGGATTTTAAGGGGCAGCTGTGTGAAACATCTGTATCTAATGACTACAAAATGCGTTAGCACACGTGGGAAGCTGCAGCGAGCGAGCGAGAAAAAGACACTCTCACCTCGATCTGCCGCGCTTGTACCAAGGAATACTGTTTGCAGGACTACACACTTGAAACCCAGAGTTTTACACTCTGCCTGGAAGATTGGTGAACTCCTCAGGGCTCCCGAGGGCCCTGCCACCGGACAGGGAACCGCCAGCTCCTCAGCTCTGCTCTGGGACCCCTTCACAAAGCCTTTGTTGTCACTGACAAAGAATACCTTGAGTGCTCCCGCTGGGGCCCCCAGGATGGAGAAGTACACATGTATGCCCATTGTCCTCCTCAACTGTGGATCTCTGGATCTGCCAAGTTTTGCATGCTGCAGGCATCTAGGACAGATCGCTTCCCCTAGAACCTGGAGACGTCGTGTCTTTGATAGCATAAGCGAGATTATCCCTCTGTGCGGTGGTGTGCGTGTGTGCGTGTGCGGATAGCATATACATTAGTTTCTTTACCCACGGGCCGCTGTATATGCACGCGTATACAGCCAGGTGGGCACACTTACGTGTTCATTCAGAGGGTGTGTGTGTGTGTGTGTGCAGAATATATATTACTCTCAGAGGAGATTCTGTTGCTTTTGAATAGGAATTTGTTTTGTGACTAGTTCCTCCCCCTCTCCCAGCCTTTAACAGATGTTAAGCAGCTATGAAACGTTCTCTGTGCTAGCTCTGGTCTCCTTGGACTAGACCATGGCTCCCCGGAGCATAGGACCAGGCACCCTGTGGGCGCTCAATAAACCTCATGAGAATGAAGCAATGGATGGGCGTCTGTTCCTGGTGCTCCCTTGGGAGAGGGTGGGCTGGGGGAGGAGGTCAAAGGCCACAAGAGAACAGAAAATGAAAGGAGCAGCCCCTCCCGGAACATAGAAGCAGCTGCAAAGCAGGGCTGGCCTAAGAGCATCTCCTGCGCAGACTCCGTGCGGTCCTGCCCCCGGGGTGGGGGAGGGTCCTGGGGCTGGGGTGGGGGCACACGGGCGATTTGAGAGTGCTCCAGAATGGGAGACAACTAGCAGGCAGGTGGGAAGCCAAGGTCAGGAGCAGGAGAATCTGAGGTGTGCATCCTGCTGGGGGGTCCCAAGAGAGGAGGTGATGGGGGCTGGGCTGTGGTCCTCAGCCGCTGTGCAAGAGTCTGGGGCACAGTCGGAGGAAGAGGCCAGTGAAGGGATATTCCTTTGCTCGAGTGCCGAGAGTTTGCAGCCAGGGGGTGTGTGGCAGGTGGTCCTGTCCCTGACCTCCCATCCCCATATTTCAGGTTCCTGGGCCAGTGTCAGGCCTGGCCTGTCACCCCTGCCCACCAGCTAGGGGCCCACACATCTAGAATGGGGCCTCTCCACTGAGCACAGGTGAAACACAAGTGGGTCCCAGACGTGGCACCCCAGGTCCCCACCCCGGCTCCCTTTCCCAGAGCAACTGATGAATCTCCAGGTTCACCCAGTTCTCTGGTCCTGACCCCTCGAAGGTTTTAGACTTTAGCCCTGCGTGGAGAGGGCAGAGCCAGGAGAAGGGCCCGCCAAGCCACGAGAGGCCTAGGATTCTTCAGGCCCAGGACGCTCCCTTCCCAGGAGAAAGCCAAGGCTGTGAGCTCCAACAGGAGCCTTAGGGAATGCCCTGTTACCTGGATGGCCCTGGGCTGGAGAGAACCCTGGGCAGGCAGAGCTCCATCCTCTGGCCGGGTGCCTGGGCCTCTGGTCTGCTTGGCCTCTCATTGGCCGGCCGGCTCTCGGGGACAGGGGTGCCTGTGCCCACCTTTGCCAGGTAAGGCCCTGCAGTTCATACCTGTCACCCCCCTTTGCTGCTCCATGGCTCAACCCAGGGAGGAATGAGAGCTTTCTGTGCCTGGAAACAAACTGAGCAAAAGATGGGGGTCTCAGCTGGGCCCAGGGGCCCAGGACTGGCTGCCTTGAAGATTCGATTGTCAAGCAGTGCGGGAGCCTGCCTCTGCCAGAGGCCAGTGGGCAGTTAGGCATAGGGGCAGGACCTGGGCCAGGCACCTGGGCCCTGGGGCTCCAGGCCGGCTCTGCCTTCTCTGTACTGTGGAGCCTCGGGCAAGTCACGTCACCTTTCTGGGCCTCAGCTTTGCCCCAGTGAAACGATGCGGTTAGACCAAGTGATCATTTTTCAAACTGTGTTCTGGGGGGGGGGGGCCCCCCCCCTTTGTGGGGGGCCCGAGGGGGGTGGAGCTCTGGGTCCCTCCCAGATTCAAAAGGGACAAGTCTTTCCTTGTCTGCTTTTATTTTCTTTGAGAAAAGGATTCCACTGCTGAACATAGAAATAAAATAAGGACATGGAAAAGAAACCAAAGCCAAAACTAAAACAAAAAATCTTTGAAAACTTCACTTTTGAAACCTAGGTGACTCCAAAGCTCCCCCAGCCCCAAAACCGTGAAAGCAAAGATGTCTCCGATCTTCTTTCTTCTCTCTTTCTTCTCTTCCCCTCCAGAAACATGCAGTTTTACCTAAAGCACATTCCCTGGCCCCAAAGCAGCTGTAGGATTCTGTCTGGATGACCAATGCCCGGCCCAGAACCCCAACCAGACCTGAAATATAATCCCTGGACCCCTTGGCACACAAAGGAGGACAGGTTCTGTGCGCCTAGTCGGGGCTTTGACGGATTAGATGGGGCCTCCTCAGGGAACGTGTGGTCCTGTGGACACCCTGCTTAGTAAGCTTGGCAGGAAAAGTGGATTTGAGCTTCCACTTGCCCCTTGATCTTGTGCTTTTGTGCAGTGTACAAACTGCACAACAGTGTGTGGCGACCCTGAGAAGAGCTTGCTTGTTTCCCTTTTGCTGGTGTAAGTCTGCCCTGCATTTCAACTCTGAGCCACTCACTGTTGCTTTCCATTAGAGAGACCTGAGGCGAAAACTTCTTCTAGCCTTGGTCAGAGTATGGTAACAGAACTCTGTAGAGTCAGATGGAAATAAAATATACTCTGCCAGGCCTGCAGTTGCATTTGATTTGGTTTGTTTTTAGGTTATTCTTTAGTTTCTGAGACAGGTAGTTTCGTCTGTGGCATCTCCCCTGGGAGACACATTCCAGGTGCTGCAAAAAGGAGGGACCATTTAGAGATAACAGGGAGAGCCGATGGAGCCCAGGGAGGGGAGGCTGCAGAGGAGAACTTCTCCTGGGCTGGGCCTGGGTAGGGATATGGACTGGGTTGGCAGCAGTGCCCTTGGAAAACGATCACAGAATCCCGAGGCAATGGCCCTTACCTACACTTTCCCAACCCTCTGACACTGGTGTCATCTTAATTTCCTAGGGCTGCTGTACAAAGTCTCACAAGCCAGGTGGCTTGAAATGACACACATTTGTTGCCTCACAGTTCAGGAGGTCTGAAATCAAGGTGTTGACAGGACCGTGCTCCCTCTGACACCTGTAGGGGTGGCCCCTCCCTTGCTTCTAGCTTCTTCTGTTTGCCGGCCATGCTTGGCATGCCTTGGATTGTTCATGACTCACTCCAACCTCTGCCTCTGTCTCCATGTGGCCTTCTCCTCCCCGCCTTTCTCTTCCTTTCCTTACAAGGATATCAGTCAAGATGGATTAGGACCCACCTCCTTCAAATGACCTCATCTTAACTCAGCTATATCTGCAAAGGCCCTCTTTCCAAAGAAGGTCACCCTCCCACGTACTGGGGGTGAGGATTTCAATATATCTTTTGAGGGGGACCCAGTTCAACCCATAACATCGACATATTTTATCAATGGTCCCAAAGCCCTGGGAGTTAGGCACTGAGGCGTGACCAACGCATTTTGTAGCTGAGACATATTGAGACATGGGGAGGGGTCCTCAAGCCAGTGGCAGAGCTGGGAGGAGACCTCAAGGTCCTGCTCAACGTGCCTCTACTGCACCCAGCTTATTCTTCTGAACCGCTTTGAACCTAGAAAGAAATACAGCGACTATCATTTAATGTTTTTTACCTGCATGTATTAATTAGACAAGAAAACTGATAAACTTGGGACAAAGCAGGTGTACTAGAAGAGGGAAGGAGGATGAAGAGGGACATCAGGTGTGGCGGGATCTTCCCTCAAAGAATATTCGAGGGGAACTAGTTAGTGAGTTTTCATTGTGGGGGGAGTCAGAGAGCTCCTGCGTTGCAATTGACCCAGCTTTGGGTGGGGAGCCCATTGAACTTAGTGGATTCCAACCCCAGTCAGCTAGGCAAAATGGAGCTTGCCAGGAGCCCAGTGGAGCTGACCAGGAGCCCCGGACATCCCTGGGGGAAGGAGGCGGGCAAGGCAGAGCAAAGGCCCTGCAGGCTTTCAGACCTCCCCAGCTATCAAAGGAGGAGAGGATCACCCTAGCATCTCTCCCCTGCTACCCTAGATCTGCAGCCTTCTGGAACAACCCCAGCCCAAGCCAGATCCTCACTCCTTTGAACTCCTGGGATGCAGAAGGGAAGCCTGGGAGACTTAATGGAGCAATTCCACAGCAGCCTTCCCACTCCTGCCCTGGGAATACACTGGTGGGAATGGTAATTTCTCTCTGATTCAGTGGAAAATAAGCAATAGCTGCTTTGAGCACATTCTGAATGGATGTGCGTATATAAGATAAAGTCTCAGCATGACAATAGAGATGCTATAAAGATGACTTTACTTACAAAAATTGTTTTTCCCTGACTCTTTTTATTTATTTATTTAATTTTGAGACCATAGAAAACCCATTGGTAACCTTCTCCCCTGCCACCCTTTTCCATCCCTGGGGAATATCTCCCCTCCATTTCCAACTCTCTTCTCCCCAGACCTGCAGCCATAGTGCCTCTTCTGTGATACATTTGGGCTTGTTTATATGGAGGTCTCTCTGGGTTTGTTCTGAGGTCTAGTGCATGCATGGATTCTCTTCCCCATTAGACCACAAGGTCCCAGGGCAGGGGCCCCCAGCTTCTGCCTATGCTTCTGCTTCTGCACATGAATACAGTGGGGGTGCTGGTGGGCAGTAACAGGGCAGGTGACTCCAGCATTCACCTGACTCCAGGGAACATGCCTGAAGGGCCACTCTGGACCACCAGGCTCCAGTCCCTTGTCCTGTGATCCTCAGGAGATGTCAGAATCTTCTTTTCTCTCATAAAAGCCCACCTCCCTCACCCATGGACGCTGTCTCCCCTAGACAGACACAGGCCTCCATAACTCTATGGGCAGAAAGGAGGCTTTTGCTAGGCGCTACCTGGTTCCCCGCCTCTCCTGTTGGCACTACTCCTGGAGGCCCGCTATAGGCTGAGGCTGGTTCCAGTTCTCAGCACTATGTAAGCAGTAGCAGAAGGAAATTAAGCCCGGCATTGCGGCCCATCGCTGTGCCTTAGGGAGGTCTCCTTGCCTGGAGAGGCTCCCTGACCTGGTGATCAGTTCTGAGGGCTGAGCTTTTGCAGGCCTTGATCTCCTGTTTCTTAGGAGTCCTACATAGGGTAGGAGTTTTGTCTTATTCCTGTGAATCCCTCTCCTTACCATGCTGAGGCTCCCCAGCCTGGTTTCTGGAGTCTTCTTCCAGAAGAAAGATGTTTCTGGCTATCTGCTACCTGCCTGAAGTCTTGAATGACACCTTCCTGGATCCCTTGTTTGGGAGAGCTGCCCCACCTGTGGGGCATGCTGCTGGTCTTAGATCCTTGGGCCATTGCATGTCATATCCAAACTCTTGGTCTGTTGGCTTTTGGCTGCCAAGATAAGCCTGACTTCCTGAGGATGGGTACCTGACTTCTCCTTGGTACTGGCCTAGTGGCAGTGAATGTGTCTGGCTGCAGGTCTGGAGTCTTCCAGGCTGCCCAATTCCTGTGCCATTGGAAGCAATTAGCTCATATCCAGCTAGGTCTCAGGCTGAACACGTGCAGAAATCATAGGTTCAGTCAACCAACATTTATCAGATGCTTAATAGGTTCCAGGGATGTAGCAGAGAGTCATCAGACATCCTTCCCTCATGGAACTCCCTATCCGTTTGTTGGTTTCTGGGCAGGCTGGGTGTGCATCTGCCCAATTCCTTAGAAATAGGGTCCCTCAGCCTCCTCCCAGCTCCACCCTACCCTGTAAGCACCCACAGCGCTCAGGCCAGCTTTGCCACCCATGGGCCAGGAGAGGTGATAAGGTGTGCTGCTTCCTTATCTCATCTCAGCCATTATGCCCATGAAATAGAGAGGATGCGCTTAAATTTCCCTAATATATGTGAAGTCTGCAGGAGGATCCTGCTGTCATTTTTCAGAAAATGACAGTAGCCAAGGAGGCCCAGGACCCTTCCTGTAATGCTAACCATAGGTTATTTCTTACAACAGAAGTAGCAAAGGGGCTTTACCAACTAACACCTAAGCCTCAAGGAAAGCCAGCTTGAACTGGGCAGAGAAAACTCTAGGGCGCTGGTCCCTAGACCCAGGCCCTTCTATCCCCACTCCAAAGGCAGGACTCAGGTCTCAGCTGGACAACTGTGCCACACGACATGAGTTTTGAAGCCTCAGGTCCCAGTCAAATCCCCACACTACTGCTTGTGAGCCACGTGACTTTGAGCAAGTCACTCTACAACTACGAGACTCAGGATCCTCATCTGCCAAAAAGGACGTAACTCAGAATGAAATGAAATGAAGACAAAGCGTGTTTGGAAGCTGGAAAGTACAATGGCAATTCCCATTAGAATTGTTTTAATCATCCTGCCTTGTATTGCGATTCATGGGTAGCTCAGTATTCTTGAGCCGTGTGCCCAGCTGGCAGTGCTCGAGGCCTGGGTGTCTCTCAAGGGTCCTGAGAGGCAGCAGGCACTGTGGTCAGAGCCAGGGTCAGCATTGACCAGGCCCAGGGCAGCTGGGTGGGAGGCGCCCAGGGCTGGGCAGCCTGCCTTCTCACTGCAGGTTTTGGCCCAGAGTTTGGGGGCAGCAAGTGCTGGTGAAACCAGCAGAGTTTGCCAAAAGCCCTGGGCAGAATTGACCTGCTTCTGGTTCATTAGCTCATTAAAAGCTTCACAAGTGGCTTGCAGAGGTCTTAACATACATCTCCCAGCCCTGTTCCAGACAGCCAGCTGTCATTAGTTGTCATGTGTCCTTCCATTAGAATGAAAAGATCCTCAATTATAGATTCCCGACCCCACCTGGGGCTCTCTCGGCAGGGCCTCGCCTTCTGGCTGCCTCCACACTTCCCTTTCTCATCACAAGAACTTGCTGGTGACCTTGAGACTGAGCCTAGGCCACAGTCACTGGAGCCTGGTTTGTATCCTGCGGAGAGTAGAGATGAGCGGCAGATCATCAGAAGCCCTGAATAACCCATATTGTTCATTTTACTTTGGATTCAACACATGCTGTTTCTCCCGGGAGAATTATCCCTCTAGTCATATTTTGTTTGGGTTGATGATATATTGAGTTTCATACTCAGAGTACCTATTGTCTCTGGTGGCCAAGGTTAATGGCTCAGAAGCACGTCCTGGATGGATCCTGGATGGGATCCTGGCACAGGAAAAAGAGCATTAGATTTTAACAAAGGAAATCGGAATAAAGCATGACTTCAGTTAAGAATAGTGCATTCATAATGGCTCGTTAATGGTGACAAATGTCTCATATTAATTAAGATGTTAATAAAAGGGGAAACTGGGTGTGGGGTAGAGAGAACTCTGTACTGTCTTTGCAACTTTTTCATAAATCTAAAACTGTTCTATGATAAAAAAGATTATTAAGAATATAGTAGATTTTCCAAAGTGTTTGTTTTATCCTGGAGTTTAACAACTTGCTGCTTTTCCCAGGAGAATTAGCCCTCTAGTCATATTTTGTTTGGGTTAGTAATGTATTGAGTTTGCATACTCAAAGCACCTATTCTCTCTGATGGCCATGGCTAGTGGCTCAGAAGCCCATTCTGGGGACCAGAGGGGTAGGGGTGGGATGGAGGACCCCACTGAGAACCCCGTCTTGATTGCAGTAACACTCACATAAGTGCTTGAGAGTTGTCTGGCCACATTTCATGGGAAATATCCAGCCCTGCTGTCATAAAATTTCATTCATGTGGCAGAGGCACATGCCTCAATGACCTTGTGAGCCAGGAGGCATTGGGGGAACAGAACAATAGGGATCCTTCTCTGTGCCGGGGGAAGGAGTGACCCTCCCCAGAGAACATCTGAGCAGAAAGGAAGGAACAAATCCTAGGGATGAGGCAATGTCGGGGTAGACGCTCAGCCACATAGTCTAGGGATCGAGTTTGTCCACCACTGGGAAGGTGTGATTAGGGGCAGGAGGGGGAGCCACTCCTCTGCGTGGTATCCAGGTGCTGGGCTGGCTTTCAGATAAAGCATGGGCTGCTCGTTCATTTTCAGCTCAGTGGTTCCACTTCCATCCCAGGTGGCGCCACGAGAGCTAAGTGAGTGGCCTCTCCCAACTTCCTCCATTCAATAAGTATTTCACAGAGCTTCCATGGCAGGCTCTGTGCTAGGCCCTGGGAACACAGCTGTGAACAAAACAGACACCAGCCTGCCCTCTTGGAATTTACAGGCTGCTGGAGAAGCACACACAAAACAAGCATGGTAAATATTATGAAAGAGGGATAGAGCCTGAGGGTGTAAGGGGCTGCTACTGAGATCAAGAGAGCCTCCCTGAAGACATGACTTTAAACAGACTTGAGAAAGGAAGGGAGGAGAGGAGGGCCAGAGGATGGAGTGGTGGGAATGGAGCATTCCAGCAGAAGTGGCACGTGCCAAGGCCCAGCCCATAGGAATCCAGAGAGCTTGGTGCATCTGCAAAAGAAGAGCAAGTAGAGAGCCAGGGGGACAACAGTGAGAAGGGAGGCCTGAGATGCAGGCAGGGCCCCACGAGCCAGGACCTTGTAAACCCTGTCCAGGATGCTTTCTCCTTAGGCTATGAGAAGACATTGAAGGGTTTTCATCAGGGGAGTGACAGGACGAGATTTACATGCCGTACATGCTCCCCAAGTGATGAGCTCAATTTGGCAATCCTTTGCCCTGGAAAATTATAATAGACTTAGCCCATTGCTTGCTTCTGAAAATTAGCCACAGAAAAAGTAAATGCAATACTGGTAGACCCTGCAGGAGTGACAAGTGGAGGATGGAGGTTGAGGCTTCTTCTGGTTGTTGCTGTGGAAATGACTAGAATACAGGTTGCTTGGTTTTAGGATTGCCTCGTTCCCCAATAGGCCCATTTGTGCAGCTCTGAGAACATTTGCATCAATGTCATGCTGTTCTTCCCACAAGGACGGCTTCTTCTGGGCCCAAACGAGGTAATTGTCTGGGTGGTGGAAGATGGTTAGCAGGGTCCGTGCGAGCTGGATCTGTGTGTCAGGACTGGGGTCTTTGAGGCCCAGGCAGCTGTTTCCAGGGGAGCATACTGTTCAGCATCACTTTCAACTCCCAGAACATATTCTTGAAGTGTCTTTCCGAGGCTCCGTGGGTCATCACGGGGTTCTGATATGACGAGTGCTGGCTGGTTGCTTAGCTCAGTTGGATAGAACATCATGCTTGAAAGCAAAGGCATGGGCTTCGCAGACTCAAGGCTGGGTTTTGCTGTTGTGGTTGATACCAGGGGCTCCAGCCAGCCTTGGTGACAAGCAGACCTAGGTGAAGCCTGGTCTCGCCCAGTGAATTGCCAGAGACCCGTGGTGAGTTACCTGAACTCTCCGCACCTGGGTGAATTCTTCTTCTGTGTTGGGGGTGGGGGGTGACAGTTGCACCTTCCTTAAAGGGCGATTGTCAGTGTCAGATGATATCATGTGTGATCACATGTGACATCCCCTGCACGGAACTCAGGGTACCAGACAGAAAGCACTGGGCTCCCCCTGAGAGGGAGGGAGAATCCACTCCAAGTGGGGTGTCTGCCTACGGTGGGTCAGAGTGCTTGCTTCTCCTCGGAGTGAGGAGGCACATGGTCCTTTGAGAAGCCAAAGAAGATCAGAACAAGGCCAAGACCTGCCAGGACTGAGGTCATTAAACACGGCTCAGGCCAGAGGCCACCCACTGCATAGTGCAGAGTTGGAATGGGCGCTGACACCTGGACATATCTGCAGGAGCTTTCCTGGGATGGCCTTAACTAAGGAACCACAGTGCCCTGACACAAAAGGATGCACAGGGCCATGGATAAGAGCAAACCCTGACCCTCATTTAACCTCTCTCTGCCTCAGTTTCCTTTCCTGTAAACCGACGGCAATCATATTATTTACCTCATAGGATTGTTGCAGGGATTAGATGTGCCTGTTCGCGGGAAGTATCAAATGTGTTGCCATTGTCATCATTATTCCTGTATACTATCACTCGGAATCTGCTGCGCCTCCAGATCATGGATGTGCTGACCCTTCCGAGCCCCGCTGCTTGGCTCCCTGGGCTCTGGATGAGTACCTGTGCCAATGACTACAAGGCTTCACGAGCATCTGGGTATGGTGGTTATGTTGGCCTCCCACCAGACTGCTCCCACTGAGGGAAGCTTCTGGTATCTCAGCTGTTTGTACTTCAGTGTCAAGGACACTGGCCCATCATAGGTATCCAATAAATATTTGCCAAATGAGCAGATGATGACTTGGTACCTTGAGAACTTGTTGCCATCACCCTCGTGGCACTTGACAATACGATCTTTACTCCTCTTCGCTGAACCTCCTGTGTGTCATCAAGCTACTCACTTCCCCTCTCTGGGCCTCAGTTTTCTCATTTCTGAAATGAAGGTGTTAGCTTAGAATGATCCCCAGGTCCCCACCCAGCTGGAAGAACTGTGATTTTTGGATTCTGCAGCTCTTATCTTGTGACCCTGGGCTTAAGGCTTTCCAAGAAGATCCTGCCTCCAACTTTTGAGTGGAGGAAAGTAAAGGACTATCGGGCTTGTTTGATTTTGGGGGTGGGGTGGGGTGGTCATGGGGGTGAGAAATAAAGGCTCCAGAAGGAAATGAAGTGGCTGCCAGGGCTGCAGAAAGACATAGTGGAGGCTTTGCCAATGAGAAGCAGAGGAAATGGGGGGAGACCAAGATGCGGGCCTTTCCAGGAGCTTGACTGCAGTTTATTGGTCTGACTCTACGAGATAAGACTATCTCTTGGAAAATCATTTTAATAACTCAGAGGAAATGGAATTAAGGACACCCACTGCCAGGGGACCAGGCCTGGGTGACTTATCCTGGTGGGGAGTTAATCTGGCTCTGCTAATGTTGCCTACTGGTTATCGCCGATTAGATTCTCTTGCATGTGTCACTGCCCTGAATGCTTCTAAATAATCCACCTTAGGCGAGATGGACTTCTGAGGAAGGCGAGGGGAGAGGAGGGGTGGGAGTGGGGAGCCAGGCTGGGGAGGTGTCCGGGAGGAAAGGAGGCTCAGAGGTGACCAGGGGACGGGAGCTGAGGGCAGATGATGTGACCAGATCTAAACACTGTCGCCCCAGCCCCAGACTTAGGAGGTCGTGGCCACACGCCTCCGGTTCATTGCTCTATAGCAGAGTTCTGGAACCTCACAGAGGGTTGTTGTAAACTCTAAAGTGCTGTGCACACCGTCCATCTACCACAGCCTGCTTCAGTTATTCTCGTGCATGCAGGAAGCTGAGGCCTGGAGCCGTCCAAGTAGGGGCTGATGCAAAATCTAATTTTATTTTGTTTGAGGTTTGCAGTGTGTGATCATCACGCACCCCCCACACCCACCCCATTCTGAGAAATCCCCTTCCCTGAGGCTCTATGAGTTTAATTTTTAAAGCTCCATGTTGGGGACTGAATGACTTGCAGTGTGGGGCGTGGGAGGTACCATGAGGTAGCCTAGAAACCTGCTGGACTGTGGGAAGGCAGAGGGGGAAGGGTGAGATGAAAAATAGCCCCTGGCTCCCAGACAAACACAGAGCGCACTGCGAGCAGGAGGTGGCTGCGTAGGAGCGTCTGTCCTCTACCTCCCTCGTCACACCGCCCGGATCACACCCTCGTCGCAGGGGGTCAGGACCAGGGTCAGCGGCGGTTCCTCACCTGTCTCCTGGCCTTCAGCCTCGCCCCTATCCTCCCCGCCCATGTCGGCTGCAGTCTGACCCTGTGGCTCACCTGCTTAAAACCCTCCAGTGGCTCCTTGTTACTTACAGGAGGGCATTTAAACCCCTTCTGGCCTCGTGCTTGGGCCTCTCCTGCTTACATCTCCAGATTTCCTATTGGAAGCGCCCCCTTCACCACCACCACCACCCCATAGTCATCATCCAGCCACACAGGCCAGGCAGGAGTGGACACCCCAAAGTAGCTTTCACTCACCTGCTTCCCTTCTTTCCCTTCGTTATTCCAGGTTGCTTGGAATCCTTGAGGGCTTCCCATTTATCTTTCAATTCTCGGATCAATAATCATTAAATCCTTTGTGAAAGCATAGCTGCCTCCACCCTCCCCCAGCCCCACAGACCCGGGGCAGCTTAGCCAGGCTCTCTTCTCACTTCCTGCAGGATTCTGCACAGTCCCGCTCTCATTCTCTTCTCCTGTTTGCTCTTATAGCACCTTGCCTGACATGCAGTCCCTTGATTCCTTTTCTTGCTTTTTTTTTAATATAAAATTTTATGAAAGTATACCATTTATACATGAACATATATAAACAATAAGCGTATAGTAAAAGTTGTGAACTCACAAAACAAGCATGCTCATCATCATACAGGCCTCCCATACTTCACCCCACCACCAACCCCTTGCATTGTTGGGAAACATTGGTTACAATGATTCTTGCTCTTTTTTATGTTCCAAGGCCATAGGCTTGGCCCAGGGGCACCTACTCAAATTTCTTGGAAAAGAATCTCAGGCCATCAGTGGTAGGACTGGAGGACGCCAGGGACACAAGTGGAGTGGGCAGAATGTATGGATTCATCACAGGGCATGTGTGTGCACATGGGTGTTGGATATCCAGAAGCTCACATGATGATTCAGTTGTAGCATCTGGACCCCAGCTCTCCTTCCCGAGTGCAGGGCCCCAGAAGTTGACCAGCTCTCAAAGGCCTGGGATGGAGACGTGTGCCAGCTCAAAGGTGGCCCCAGAGCCCACGGGGTTCTGCTTGAGCCGTGCCCTGCTGCGAGACTCCAGGCCAAGACAGGGAGGCACAAAGGAGCACATGTCAAGATGACATTCACAGGCCTGAGAGAATTTTCACCTATTATACTCTTCTGTTATTGTTGTTGCTGATAATTGTAAGGTTAGACAATAAAAATTGAAACTCTTCTGACCTCTAATTAAATTACAATTTCTGGCAGGAGGCAAGGATTAACTTAATTTTTAACAAATAAAATAAACAATAAAAAGGAAAATAAACTAGCGAAAATAACAAAAAGCTCCCCGTGTGATTTGAGCGTACATCTAAGGTTGAGAACTGCCAGCCGGGACAGTGAGGTCAGCGTGGGTCCCGGGGGCACCGTGCAAACTGGGGTGGAGCCGTTGCCAAGTGAAGCAGCTCCCCTGATTTCAATGACCACAGCCCTGGCAGGGATGCTGGCTCTCCGCCTACGATGGATAGCCTGCTGCAGGGCCCACTGATCATGTCTCAAAGAGATGATGCTCAGGCACCAGAGGGAACATGACAAATTACAGCAGGAAGAAATTGGGGTGGGTCAACCGAAGTGGGTCAAGGTCCCCGAACGGTCCCCAGCGACTATCTAGCCTTTATGATACAGGGACAGAGTGGGAGCCCTGCAGTGAATCCTTCCTGTTCTAGAAGCCCGTAAGACTCTCACAGGTGAACTCTTGGGAGTGGCGGGACTGGGCAGGCTGAAGCCTCTCCACATGTGGGGCTCAGGGGCAGCAAATCCCCTTCCCAGCCAATTGGGAGGAAAGGCTTGAGAAGGCTTGCATGGAGTCTGCTGCAGATGGCAGGGGCAGTGAACGGCAGCCAGCATCCTGGGATCCTGGGATGTCCCTCCTCCTGTCCTGGGCTGCAGTCTCCTCCCCTGTGATGGGAGAGAGCTTGGGCAGCTGGCCTCTGAGGCTGGCCTGGTGCCGCCATGCCATCCAACAGTCAGTACAGAAGGCCCTGCTGGCTAGTGGGGAGTGAGCTGGGAGTAAAGGCTGGCTTCACACTGGGTGGTCTACCTTGTTTCCTGCAGGGGTGAGGAAGGAACCCGACCCCAGGCTCCTCCCGACCCCCGGCCCCTGCTCAAGCTGCAGAAAGGACATGTGCCAATGAGGAAAGGGGAGGGGTGGGGAGAAGAGGGGAGATGGGCGGCATGAATGAAAACTGCTTTGGGGGGAGCAGGGGAGAGATGGGAAGGGGAATATGGAGGGGGTGGGGCACAGAGGAAGGAAAACCGCAGCCTCATCTGCTTGTTTATGTTTCTTGTATTTAAGATGCCGACTTCTAGCATATTTTTAAATCCATCAGACATGAAAGGCTGATTTAAATAGACCCGCAGTGTGAAGCTGGTAATTTCACTTGCCACAATAGATAAGCTGGCAGGGCTCTGGCAAGGATTCAGCACCTCTCCCCATGCCAGGGAAGCTGTTGAGCACGAATCTCTGGAAGACTTTAGGCCAGGTGCCTTCCCTGCCTGTGGGATCAAAGAGAGAGGGAGGGAGTGAAAACAAGGGAGGGGAGGAGGGGTGCTGGAAAGAGGAAAGGGTGCTAAGGAAAGAGGGTTAGAAAGAGGAGAGAAAGAGGAAGCAAGGGAAAGAAAAGTGGGGTTAGTAGAGCAGGAGAGAAAGTGAAGAAGAGAAGGGTAAAGGGAGGGAAGCTGAACTGGCCCAACATTTTCTGATCTACTCTGGATTAACCCACCCTGACTCCCTGCCACTCCCTATTACATTATATCCTTTCACTTCAGCCTCAGTTCAAAAGAACGATAGACTCCTGAGAGCAGAGTATTCAACATCTGCTTGCACACCTCTAATGCCAGGGAGCTTACTACCTGGTGCAGCACCCAGGCCACTGTGACCAGAGCTTGCCAGAATAAACTGCCTCCTTGGGATAAAATCATAACCCCTAGACTCTGTATTCCCAGGTACTAATCCTGCCCTCCTGAGTCACTCAGAATGAGCTCAATGCCAAAGTCAGCCCTTCCTAATTGAACCTAGGACCCAAGTTCTCCCTCCCACTCCAAAGTCTCCTCTCTGGAGGAAACACTCGAGTTCCTTCAACCAGTCCTTCTATTCTAGTTTCTCACCTCCCCACTGTAAATTATTACAATGCAAACCAAAATATTTCTAGGTGTTAATTAATGGATTTCCTGCTATAGTTAATGCAACAAAATTCCAGGAACAAAAAAGAAAGATGTTTGTCATTCGTTTTTTGTTGTTATCCAAGAGACTTCTACTAGCTACTCTGGGGCCATGGCTTGTGTTGGCATGCAGGATAGGAGGTCCTTCCCTGGGAGCTTAAGTACAGGAGGTGGAGCCAAGCTCACCAAGAGAAGTGTGCCTGGCAGGGGCAGAAATGCCCACGAGTTCCGAGCAGCCCCCAGAAGAGTCGGGGTGGGGTGGGGCTGAGGCCCAAAGGGGCAGGGGAAGCCTGGGGAATGTGCAGTGGCATTTGTACAGCACGTGAATTTATACTTGTGAGACTCTAGCTCTTTCCTCCCCTCTAGTGCATTGAAACTGCAAGGACCCATAGGTGAGCCTGCCTTCTTTCCCAGTTCCCTCATCATTTCATATAACCTGAGATAAGCACTCAGCATCTTAGAGCTTTAGTTACTGGGGATCAAAGAGAATCAATCCTTCATTCAGTCATGGAATATGGATGTTTGAGAAAGTGATTTATGAACCCTATATGTAAAGGTGGGTCAATCAGATATGCGACATCTAAAGTGTTGACTGGACAACAAATGCATCCATCCCCCGACCCGGTGCCTATTCTGTCCCAGGCCCTAGTAAACACAAAAATGAGTGAGACCAGAACCCTGCTCATGAGCAACTTGAGCTCTATAATGCTGGGCCCCCAGTACAACTTCACAAAAGAATGGGGAAGATACGAAGGGGTCTTCCACAGGCCTCTAGCTTGAAGGAATGCAAGTTTTATTCATTCTTCTAGCCCAGGGAAATGGGAGGAGCTCTTCCCTGAGGCCCCAGCTGCTCCCAGGTACCAGGAAGTGTGGGATTTTCTCCCTCTTTCCTATTTTGTTTCCTTCTCTTGCACAGGAAGACACTAACAATTACTTAGAGCTTTTCAATTGACTAAGCACTTTCCTGAGCTCTCATTTGACTTCCACACTACCCTGGAGGTAGGCAAGACAGAGAATGCTGGGAAGCCGAGGATCAGCGGGTCAAGCAGTTCCACGACTTGTCCAAGGTCACATTACTTGTGCGCAGGCCCTTGTTCTGAGCAAGTGTTCAGGGGCTGCAGAAAACATTCAGGAGAGGCACAGCCTGGATAAGATTGCTGGTTCCACAGCAAGCAGAAAACAGGCAGGCAAGCGTCTTGCGTGCATGAAGTCATGGAGCCCAAGTCATATTGAGTTGTCAAGCTGCCTGAGGGTAATAGATTGCCACTAGCAGCAGCTGGCAAGGCTGCGGATGATGAGCTGGAATGCTTTGATTGGCATCGCACTGTCTGAAAGGCAATTGCGTCACAGCAGCTGGAATGTTCCCCTGGACTTTAAAAGCCAGAAGCAGCACCTCATTTGAACTAGGAAAGCAAAGCCTCTGGACCTACCCAGGCTACAGAGGCCCAGCATCCAGCCTCTGGGGCCTGGGGCTCCAGTGGAGAAGTTTACCAGGTAGTGGGCTTCATCCTAGAGGAGCGATATTCTGCTCTCAACCACTCCCCTCTGCCAAAAGTGAGTCTAGAGAGATGAATGGCCCTGCCCTCCAGGAGCTCAGTCTGGTGTGTTCTGCTCTTTCGAGCCCTGTGGGCAGTGTGTATAAATAAGCACCATACACTGTCACTACAGAATGGCCCAGGGAGCTCGTGGACCAGATATTGGGCCATACCCTGACACTCCACCTAGTACATGAGCACTTTACCCAAATTCATTCTGAGGTCATCTTTTCAATTTCTGTTTCCACATTAAAACAAAACAATAAAAACTTCTCAGTGTCCAAATCCTTTGGGCATTTCTGCTTAGCTGGGTAGTGTTTCTATGGGCAGTATTTATTTTTATAGGTCGGATGGACCCAGCCATAATTCATGGTGATAGCAGAGGCCTCATCAGTCCTAGGAGACCTCATTTGTTGGAAGAGGAGTCTCCTGGTGCTATGACAAGGGCCTGCAGCTACCACTTCCGAATCACAGCCAAAGCCCTGATGAAGTCCCAGCTTTAAGAGAAGGTCAGTTCTTGGACTTGACTCAGCCCTGGCCCCAGGATGACAAATGGTCCCACCTTGCCCAGGCTCCTCAGTTTCCACATTGATTTAGGGCCTCTGCCAGGCCCCACATGGTTTTCCAATCCCCCATCATTTCTGGCAATGTTCTAAGTACGGCACTTCCATTAAACTGGCTTCACAGAACTGTGTGAGAGGTAGAGTTCCGTGGCCTTTGTTGCAGCTGTTGCTGGTGATTAAGGTGTCTCTTAATAGAAACATCAATAGAGTTACGGAGGGGGGAGGAGGTTTAGTAAACTGCTGTATCCTGTTGTGACAGTTTGAATTTTGTGAATCCTAGAAAAAGATTATGTTCCTAAACTAATCTATTCCTGTGGGTGTGGGGCCCTTTGATTGTATTAAACTCAGTTAAAGGACCTTTGATTAGATCACTTGACACTTGATGAGATCGCTTTAGGACTTTTTATTGGATCTGCAGGCCCTTGTCATAGCACCAGGAGACTCCTCTCCCAACAAATGAGGTCTCCTAGGACTGATGAGGCCTCTGCTATCATTGTGAATTATGGCTGGGTCCATCTGACCTATAAAAATAAACATTGCCCATAGAAACACTGCCCAACTAAACAGAAATGCCCAAAGAATATGGACAGAGAGAAGTTTTTGTTATTTTGTTTTAACGTGGAAACAGAAATTGAAACAGACATGGAGCTCAAGGGGCCTCAGAATGAATTTGGGTAAAGTGATCGTGGAGTACCGGCAGCACTAGGTCAAGGGCCGAGTGTCAGAGTATGATCCAATATCGGGCCCACGGGCTCCTTGGGCCATCCTATAGTGAGAGTGTGTGGTGCTTATTTATACACACTGCCCACAGGGCTCAAATGAGCAGTGAGGCATGAGCTGGCTTGGTCTCTGCCCTCTTGCTGGGTCAAATATAAACATAGACACAGAGAGAGACACGCACAGGAAAAGGGAGCCGCCCTTTTGGATCTTGCCATACGAGAGAGGACTCAAGGATGAAGCCCTCAAGAAGCTGGGCCCACAGAATAGCTCAGGGCTGAGGAGATGAGCCAAGGGAAGAAAGCGGAGCAGCCGAGACTGATAGAAGAGGTCCAAAAAGACACAAGCCCTATGGCTGGTTGCCCCCAGCTCAGAGTTGGGAGACAGGAGGTTCTGGAGGAGAAGGCAGGGGCCTCAGCAGAGGTCAGCCACCATGTTCGTCATGTAGCAGGATCCTAGAATCACCGGTAGCTGTCTTTGGTGAATAAGCATCTTGATCTGGATATTTCACAGCCTAGGAATTGTAAGCTTTTACCCCTAATAAATTTCCCATTATAAAAGCCACCCATTTCTGGTACTTTGCATCGGCAGCCCTGTGGTAAACTGTCAACCCCCCTTCTCCAGCAACACACAGGATAAGAATAGAGGGAATAACCAATAAAATAACATTCTATGGATTTAGATTGAACGTTGTTGGAATTTGTGCAGCCTCTTTTCCCTGTTCCCCAGATGATATGAGGGGAAGTGGCAGTCCTGGAAGCCAGGCTGGGGTTTTGATGGCAAACAGCAGCAACAAGCCACATAAATTTTGTTTTTGTATGCATAAGTACTGTGGTTTTGTTATTTTGAAGTAATTAAATGCTTTTAAAAAAAAAAAGGAAAAAGAAAAAAGCTTCAGATTTTCCCTGATTTGCTGTCTTCCCCCACCCATCCCTTTTGAGTGAAGATCTGCTGGGATGTCTGCATTTCTGGTAGGAGGGGAGCACTGCCTGAGGTTGTCTGGTCTTCCTTCCCTTCCCCAAGGAACCAGATGCCTCATTGGGCAGCTCATCTCCAGCAAGGCGCCCAGGAGGTCAAGGTGGAGGGGAGGGTTTTTCAGATCTAAAGAATGTCTGGGTTTCACATCCCTGCACCAATCCAGAAGAAGGGAAAGACTACTGGGAGTGGACTAGAATTGGAGCCAAGGAATTAGACCAGGAGCCTACAAGTGTTGTATGAAATGTGAGGAAGGAAACGGGAACTGGGGAGCTGATATTGATTTGTGCAAAGGGCAGATGGCTGCTAATGTGAGGTCTTTGAGACTTTAAATCAGCTATTTTAAATCTATTCAGAGACGTAAAGGTAGCCATGTCTAAAGAACTAAAGTCTGAGAATGATGTCTCACCAAATAGAGAAAAGAGATAAAAATTATCAAAAGGAACAATAGAAAATCTAGAGTTGAAAAGTACAACAGAAATGAAGATTTCACAAGAGGGGCTCAACAGCAGACTTGAGGGGCAAAAGAGAGATCAGTGAACTTGCAGGTAGGTCAGTTGAAGTTATCCAGTCTGAGGAAGAGAAAGAAAAATGAACTAAGAAAAATGAATAGAATCTCACAAATCTATGAGATCCCCCTCAGGTATGTCAATATATGCATAGTGGGAGTCCTAGAAGGAAAGGAGAGAAAGAGCCAGAAAGAATATTTGAATAAATTATGGTGTAAAACTGCCCAAATTTGATTTTAAAAAAACCAAAAACATTAATCTCCACATCCAAGCTCAACAAGTTCCAAACTGGAAAAACTGGATTCACATCTAGAAACATTGTAATCAAACTGTTGAACACCAAAGACAAGGAAAGAATTATGAAAGCAGGAAGAGAAGTGACTCATCACATACAAGGTTATGTTAAACTCATCACTAAGATTAATAACCATTTTCGTATCTGAAACCATATAGTCCAGAAGGCAGTGGATGACATACTCAAAATTCTAAAAAAAAACAAAACTGCCAATCAAGAAATTCTATATATGGCAAAGTATCCTTCAAAACTGAAGGAGAAATTAAGACATTCTCAGATAAACATAACCTGAGAGAGTTTGTGTTGAGCAGACCTGCCTTACAAGAAATATTAAAAAGAATTCTCCAGGCTGATATGAAAGAACAGTAGATAGTAACTTGAATCAGCAGAAATAAATAAAGAGCAATGGTAAAAGTGACTACAGAGCTAAACATAAAAGCAATATAAATGTATTGTTTGTTTGTAAATCTTTTTAATCTTATTTAAAGGTAACTACATAATTCAATAATTATAAATCTATGTTGATAGGCACAAAATATATGAAGATGTAATTTATAACAATATAAAGGAGGGGAAATGGAGCAAAGCTTTTGTATACTATTGAAATTAGGTTGGCATTAATCTGAATTAGATTATTATAAATTGAGATGTTAATGGTAATTCCCAGAGCAACCACCCAGAAAATAATTTAAAAAATATATTTAAAAAATGACAAGGGAATTAAAATGACACACAAGAAAATATCTATTTGACACAAAAGAAGGCAGTAATTGAGAAATAGAGGAATAATAAAAGGTATAAGACATGTAGAAAAGCAATAGCAAAATGGTGGATATAAATCCTAGTTATCATTAATTATAATAAATGCATACGGATCAAATTTTCCAATTAAAAGGCAGAGAATGTCAGAATGGATTAAAAAAAACAACGTGATCCAAATATATGCTATCCATAAGAGACTCACTTCAGATTCAAAGACACAAATAGGTTGAAAGTAAGAGCCTGGAAAAAGATCTACCAAGCAAACAGTGATCAAAAGAAAGCTTAGTGGCTATACTGATAACAGATAAAATGAATTTAAGATGTAAATTTTTACAAGAGCCAAAGTAGGACATTTTATAATTGGTTTGGAGCTGGAGCTCCTGATTTGGCTTTATCATGATAAAATGAAAAGATATAACAATTCTAAACATATGTGCACCTAAAAACAGCCCTAAAATATATGAAGCAAAGTGATATCTTGAGATGGGTATAGGAGAAAGCAGCACTATCCTGAAATATTGGACATCTATGACCCATTATGGTGCTTAATATTCCACCCCTAGAGACTCATTTCTTCAGGTTACAGTTTTGCCTACTACAGAGTTCTCTGTTATAGTGTAAATGTAGCCCTAGAGCCACCATTTGCATTAACACTTTAGATGAAATTGGTTTAAGATCCTTTGGAGCAATGACTGCTAGTGACAGACACAAAAGGTTGAACCACATTTGACCGAGTGGACAGGTAAGGTCTGAAGTGGGCCATGGGAAGATTAGGGAGGAGGAAGTTCAAGATTGGGGGGGGGGTACTGAAAATGGGGAAAATGTACAAGAAGGCAGAGATGGAAGAAAGTTAGAGGACCACAGGGGAACTGAAAAAGTCCCCAAAAGACTGTGGAAGAAAACAAATGCTGGATGAGGAACAAGGCAACTAGGGCACTGATTTGGAGCTGGAGCTCCTGATTTGGCAGGTCAAGAGCGAGGGCAGCAGTTGATCCCTGAGGAAGCACAAGGAGTCAGAATAAGGTAGCAGGTGTGGGGCTGGGGATGGTGATGGTAATCAACCAGGAGCTGGCACTAGGTCTGAGCTGCTGAGACCTGCTGCAGCAGTAGGGGCGTGGGGAGAGAGGACAATGGGCTGAAATCCCACAACAGGTACTGGTGAGGTGTGGACACTGATAAGAAAGCCAGGGCCTTCAAGTAAAAGTCTGGGTGGAGAGAGAAACCAGGAACAAAGGATAGTAGGGCTGAGAGGCAAAGCCAGATAAGAGCTCAGAACTCAGGCAAATGGGCTGGGCAACCAGGTGCTCAAACAAGTGCCCAGTTCTGGGGAGATGCTTAGTAGATGTTGGTTGCTTCTAAATTTGAAACTGAAGCAAGGCACATGTTCTGAGCAGCAAGATGTTGACAACAATAGTAGCCCCTACTTACTACCACCTACTATGTGCTGGGCACTATGCTAAGTACTTTACATGCAGTATCTCATTTAATGCTTAAAACGTCCTTATGAGGTAGACATTGAAACCTCCACTCTACAGATGAATACGAAACCTGGTTAAGTGACTTGTAGAGATCATTATAGCAATGTGTATGGGACAGAGCCGGAAAGGTTTCCCAACAGCCCTCTGCAGGGCTCTCCGCCAGACTGACAGCCACTGGGGTGACTTTGACTAATGGGGTGGCTTAAAAGGAAGGAGGGGGAGCCGATGTGGCTCAGTGGTTAAGAGCTGGCTTCCCATATATGAGAACCAGGGTTCAATCCCTGGTCCCAGTACCTCACACACAGACACACACACACACAGGAGGAAAGCGGGGAGGCTGAGACCTGAGGACAAGGAGCTTCTCAGAGTCCTGCTGAAGACCCCATCCTCCACACATTCTTCAAGGGAAAGAGGAGCAGGGCCCTGGAGACCTTCCCTTCCGCCCTTCTCCATGCCTGGACCTTTGAGGCCTTGTGGGAATTCACCCCAAATGCTGGAAGGCCAGGCACTAGGGTTATCCACCCTGTTATAAACCCTGAACGCACATTCTCTAAATGGCTGCAGCCCTGAGCCAGGGACGAGGTACCAGAGATGTAGGCATCCCTGAGCTCGGGGCATCCCAGGTGTAATTCTGCTTACCCCATAAATCCCATCCACCATCTCTGGTTTTTGCCAGAAGGCAGGGAGTGGTCTACTGACTCCATGGCCCTCTCTACCTTCTACCCAGCCCTACACACACACACACACACACACTAACAACAAAAACACATACACGCACACAGATGTTGGAGGGCCACCTCTGGGTGACTCACAACTCCCCTCCACCCCTCATCCCCATGATGAGATCATCACCCTGCCCTTCCCTTAGAAAGGAGCTTCCTATGAGTTCCCTTCAACATTGTAGGGGTCTGGGGCCACACCTAGGATGGAAAATGAACATGACCCTCATAAGCACCCTGGTAGGAAGAGCCCCAGCATTCAGACAGCCCACCCCCCTTCATTTTACTGCAAAGGAGGGAGCTGGCTTGCCCCAAATCATGGCATGCCTCCTGGTGCTCAGTCCTGGGCTTCGTTCAGCACCCTCCGTGGGCTCTCTGGTCCTTAAAAGCTCTGAATGAGAAAGGGAAGTCTACAGAAAGGAGGTGGGCACTCGGCTGGAGACCTAGGGGGTCTGACTCTTTTTGGGGGCCAGGGAGGCGGCTGCAGGAGCCCAATCCCGTGGGAACTCTGGCCAGCGGCTTCCCAGGCAGCTGGGTTGCGGGGTTGTGCGGGGGCTGTCTGGAAACATCTTGGAGGCCAGTGGCCACTGTCTGCCCCTCTCCCTCCCGCCCCACTCGGGCGTGGACCACCCACTTTCCTGCGGGGGCCTGGGGCTGTAGTCCTAGAATTTTATCTTTGTGACCTTTTCATCCACCCTCCCACCCAGGGCAGGAATGCCCTCTCCAGCATCCCTGAGCGCCAGGGGCTGGGAGCTTACCACCACCCAGCTGAAGGAAATGAGACAGGACCCCAGACCATTTCTTTAATCAAAGTGCCCTGTGCCCTTGCAGGCAAGGGGAGCTGAAGCAGGTGGCCACACTCTGCTCACTTCCCAAACACCAGCAAGATGTCAACATCACAGCCACAGATTAAAACAACAACAATCTTCTGCAATAAAATAAAATGAAGCCATTAGCCACGGACCCAGTGCTGGGCCTTGCTGCCTGCATGTCAATCTAGCCCATTAATCATTGTGCACGCTTTTCCCCAGAGCTATTTGGAGAAACATTTAGAAAATGGCTTTTATATAGCTATGTATACCTTATTTATACCCTCCAGAAATGGTCTCTCTGTTTAGCAGCAGATGGTTTTTTCCCTCTTAGTTTTCTTTTCATCTTTTAGTCAAAGTAGGAAGAAAGCCCGATCCCCTCCCCCTGGGGCCTAAATGTATCACCTGCAGTTCACCCTGGAGTTAGGGTTGGGGTTGGGAGGTGGGAGGGGAAAGCTGTGGGTTCTTTGTAAGGTACCATTCCAGGAAACCCAAAGAGAAAATCCAGTGAGCACAGTGGCTGCTGAGGCGCTGGACTCTGAAGCTTGAGGATTAGGGAAGGAACGGGACCCCTTGGGGGTGGGGGAGGGTGCAATGGGATGGGGGTGCCCAGCTTGGCTTCTCTCAATAACACACGGTTATCTCGAGGTCCAGGAAGTGTATATACAAAAGGCATCCTTGGCCTCCAGAGAACAGAAGCCAAAGCAAGACAAACTGCCCTGGTGTTGGCCAAGTAGGACATCCTTCGGCCTTCAGGAAGCAGCAAGTCGGTCCTGCCCAGCTGCCATGGCAACTGTGGTGCTGAGGCTCCGAAGGGCAGGGGGAGGAGAAGGGAGGTAGAGAAAGTACGCTGTGGCTTTTTTGGAAAAGTCCATCTGTTTTCTTTCCCCAGCAGAAAACCAAGCTGGGATAAAAAGGGAATGGACATCTGGGGTCTAGAGAGAAAAGACCCCAGATGCTCCAAGAGCAGCTTTTCTGGCTGGACGTGCTTCCCCTCCTTTGAGGGGAATCAGGTCACTGATGAGGACAAAGGTCCGGGAGCCCTCGGTGGGTGGCATCCGTGGCAGCGGCCCATGTGCAGGGCCCAGGGCAGGCTCTGTGGCCTCAGGCTCGGGTGGAAGCAGCCCTGGGAGGTCTCCCATCAGCCACAGCAGGACTTCTTCTTGGCAGGGCGGCCCACCCAAATGGTGTCTTCCTTCACTCTGTCTTCTTGCTCCTTGAGGATCCTGGGAGGGGAAAAGTTAGAGCATCAGTAACGCAGAAGCTGCTAGGCCCAGGGGCTTGCCTCATGCGCCAGCCACCCTCAGGTTATAGGCCATCTGGGGAACAAGGAGGGCACCCAGTCTCACCAGAGCAGCCCCCTGGGGAGTCCAGTTCATAACAGTCATTGTAAAGCCAGAGTTCAGTTCAACTTGGATCCTTCAAGACACCTCCTCCAGAAAGCCTTCCCTGATTCTCCAGATTGGCCTAAGTGTCCCTGATAGCACTCCATCCCCTCCTCTATTACAGCCCCACTACTCAGCATCATAATGCCCTGCTTCTTGGCTTTCTCCCTCACCGCAGGAAAAGCTGCTTGAGGGCAGAGACTGGATCTTCTGTCTCTGTGTTTCTGCAGCCCAGCGCCACCCAGTGGAGGCTCGCGCCCCCCCCCCACCCCAAATCTATCCATTGGTTGTTAACTCTGCAGAAGGGCTGTCCCATGGGGTCACAGCCGCACATTACATTAGGAGGTGGAGGAGTATCTTAGCCCTGCTTTAGACTTTCACCTTTGGCAGCTCCTTTGATTCTCACAACAGCCTGTGGGTGGGCAGGGAAGGTATGATTGATGTTCCTATGTTACTGACAAAACTCAGAGAGGCAAGGACTTGCCCAGGAGTCAGGAGCAGAGAAAAGCCCAGAACTTTCTCCCAGGGTACTCTATGACCCTGTTATCTCTCCAATGCATAGAAAGATTTGTTCTGGGTTCTTAATTACTCAAATAAAATGTTTTTTAAAATGCCCCCAGACTGAGTCTGGGCACAAAATGGGTGGGTGGATGCTATTAAGTATTTGTTGGATGGATGAATGGATGGAATGAATGAAATGAATGCCGAAATGGATGAATGAGTGAATGCCCAAGAATTGAAAATAGAGCTCGGTGTGGTTTTGTTTCCTTTGTGGTGGTGTAGGCAGGGGCATAAGGAACTGGTCATTCCAAGGGACCACTCCTTCCAGCAACTGGGTGCCTCCAATTCTCCATTACAGCTCCCCCCCACCCCGCCTCCTCCTCCTGCTGGACTAGAAATCCATATTATTTCCCCTTCTTGCCCCCAGTTGGCTGCCAGCTAATCCCTGCTAAGGTATTAGCCAGTGATGTGGGACCTATGGCATGACCTTTCCCAAGTGGATTGGCACTTAGCAAGAGGATTCCTGGGGGGGAAAGGCAGCCTTTAAGACTCAGAAGGACACTGCAATGGGGTGGGGGTTGCAGGCAGGGAGACTTTCTTTTTCATCATTACTGTGAGTCAGAGGACTGTCCCTGACCTCTGGAGCCCCACACAAAGGCCCAGGCCACCGTCTCCTGTTCCCTGAAGGTTCTGGGAAGGGTTGGGGGAGGGACACGGTGCTTCCCGCGGGACGGGGACCAGCAGGGCTCAGCAGTGCCGCCTGGAGAGCTTCATCTCTACCTGGCTAGATGGAGCAGGGACTCCTTGACATTGTGACCGGAATAGGCGCTGCATTCATAGAAGACCAGATTGTTCTCCTAGAGTCAGAAAACAGATAGAATAAAAGAAGCGTGCTGGGGGAGGGGAGTAGGGGTCGCGGGCTGGGCGCGGGTAGGGGGACACGCCTGCCTGCCTGTCTGCATCTACCTGCAGCACCCACTTCCTCTCACAGCTCCTCCCCATCCCCATTCTGCACATGGTTGAATTGGGTCTCCTCAGGCTCCCTGACTAATGCCAGTTCTGTAACCATCTCCCGGGTGACAGTAACAATTGCAGAACCACCAAACTGTTCTCTTAGTGCTTTACACTTTCTCAAACTACTCTCAGGTACGTAGATTCTCATTTCTCATTCCTGTGCTGCAGGCAACAACACAGTGACTAGCCAGAGCAGGTGACCTTCTTCCCATTTCACAGGCAGGGAAACTGAGGCTGGAGAGGGCCTGTGGCTTAATGACAAAGCTCCCAGCCCCGTGTTTCCCCCTGGGACACTGGCTTTCCACAGACCTCGGGGTGGATGCCACTGAAATTCTACAATAGGAATCCCCCCTCCACTCCAGCTAATTAATACTCCAGCTGCCCTGGTTGTCAGCACTGGTTCCACAGGAAAACTGTTACTCACTTCATTAGGCCAAGCCTGTACTGCCTGCACGGGGAGGCCCAATGAATTCCATTTATCACTCCCATTAATAGCTGTCCTGTTTCCTTATGGCTACTCTAATGGCATAGGGCGCTTGCTTTTGGACGGCCTTTTCTTGGAGGCTGAAGCTCCGTGGGGATGCTGGCTAGTTGAGAACACCTCCTCTGTGGCCACACAGAGGCTCTGCAGAAGCTGGCTCTGAATTCAGCTTCCTGACCACACCCAGTGGGCTCTGCACCCTCCCCTCCCCGACACTCTCCCCGGCCACACTTGTTCAGTGCACAGGATCTAGAATCAGAAGACATGATTTGCTTCCTAGCTTCAAGTTCTGACCCCATTACTGATGAGCTAAGCGGTCCCTGAGCTTGGTGTTTATTGTTGTTTTGTTAATGAAAAAAAAAAGAAAAGGAAACGGGGTTATAATAACACAGATCTGCCTTTCCATATCCCAAATCCTTGGAGCCAGATGTATTTTGTGTCCAGAATTTTATTTTTTATTTAGGAAGGTAATGCATGCCTTTGCTGTGTATTACACAATACCCTCAGCGGGTCTAGGGCAGCACCTTATAATCCATATATTAATATTACTTCAGTGAAACATGAATATTCCCATAAAGTGAGATCAATAAAGACCATAAATGGCTTCATTTCCGTTCTGGTCAGATTTCCCTGCCAGATGAAATGCAGACAACCTTTTTGTTTTCAGAGCTTCTTGGATTTCGGAATTGTGGATGAGGAACCGTGGACGCGGAACTGCTAGTGACCCTCCACTGAATACTCGCGCAGCCCTTCTTCCCCTTTTCCTTGACTCTTACCATCTGTACTCGCTTTCCCAAGCTCTGAGGTCACGAGTCCCCGTTTAGAGGCAGCATGCCAAGAACTATGGAATCATAGGGCTGGAAAGCACCCCCATCCTCCCACTCACGCAGGTCCATGAAAAACCAAACTCTGAGGCAACAGGAGAAGCCAAGGAATGTGCACTCCCTTTACTTGCGCTTGATTTCCAGTAAGCCCTGCTGACTCCATTCTTGGGCAAGAGGGCTGATGCTTATTTTAATGGCAGGTTTTCCAGTGCATGCCCTCAGCTTATCTTCAGTTCACAGCTTTGAGGCTCCATGTTGATAGAAAGGATGAGCACTCAAACAGAACTATTCAAAGAGGACCAAGCTGCCTTGCAGACTGTAAGCTCTTCATCCCTGAAGGTGGCCACGTGGAAACAGAGATGATGTGATTCAGCGTCAGATGGGGGACTGGACTGAGCAAACCTTTCACTATCTCAGAATTTATAATGCTGCATTCCCAGGAAGAGAGTTCATGATACTCAGCCAAGCCCACCTTGCATTGTATGGTTTTCTATGGAAGGCCCTAAATGCGCAGGAGCTGGGTCGTTCCCACGATGCCAGGGTGTCCCATCTTGCCTCTTGCTTCCTTCCCATGGGCTTTCCAGAGAAAGTTCCCACAAAGGCTCTTGGGCACATGCCTGACTGCCTTGGGGGTGTCCCACCCTGTCCCGAGAGACAGAAACACTTGCTCTTTACCTTGGCAAGCTGTTCTCCGAGGCCCCGGGGGACTTCCCGCTCCTTCTCGTTGTCAATTTTATTGCCCAGCAGAAGAACAGGAATGCAGTCTCCCACAGCTTCCTGCAGAAAGATAATCCCCAACTGAGAGAAGCAGCCACAGGGAGAACCCAGAAGGGCAGGCTTAAAATACTGGCTGGAAAGATACAATCTGCTTGGAGAATCCCTGCTGCCAGGAGAGGCCAGGCAATACTGGAGTCACCCTAGAAGCTGAGAGAGGAGAGCCACCTTCTCGGAGGGCCTCGCTTGGCAAAGCTCCTGCAAAGTGCCTGAGGCCTTCTAGGTGCCGCAGCCCCCCTCTGCTCAATGACCCCTCCCTCCTTCATCACTCTCCCTGGGTCTGTCTAGGTGTGCTGGGGAGAAGGTAGCAGCTCAGGGGGCGGTTGACACTGCTGAACTCTGTGCCCTTTTCCGGGGCCTACGAACTTAAATGATCAGACTCGATCTGAGTGAACAAAGGGAATGAAGGCAGTGGGGTTCAGAGATATTCTGGAGGCTGCTTTGAGTAGAAGCGGCGTGTCTGGGGGCCTCCCGGTTACCCGCCATCTCCTTGGGGGGGGGGCAGGCTCTGAATCTGACGCATGGTGCTGGGGCTCCATTGCTGCTGTGTGTCTAACCAGGGATGCCCACGTGGAGCCCTGGGGGCTCTGGATCTGAAGACAGGCCTACCTGGGAGAAGAACCCCGTGACCGGAGGGGCTGCCCTTCTCCACCCGGCAGTGCCAGGCTTATTCAGGAGCTCAGCTCTACTTACCCCTCACAGGGCTGCGGCCCGTCAGCCAGGGGCCTGCACCCCGGCGTCTCTGCTTCCTCCCTCGTGAAATGGGAGTACAGGAGCCTTTCCAGAGGGCGAGCAAAGGGCCCCGGATGTGCGGCTACTGAGTGAGTAAACATGGTAATGCTCACAGTGAAGCAGGTTGTTATTTTTACTTTGTGAGATATTTAATTAGGGCTTTGAATCATAATTTGATAACAAACACTTATTCGTTGTAGCTGAATGTTTTACTAAATAGAGGGGCTGTGGAGTAACAGAAGTTAACAAGCAGTTATAGTTCTGCCAATACTTCCGCTACTTTACCTTGCCATTTCAAATAAATGTCCAAAGCCCACCTGATAGGTACACCTATTCTGAGTTTAAACGCGATTATATTTGAAATTAAGCCTCAATGGTTCCTTAATCTGCACATTCATTTTTAAAAAATTGCAGTTCAATAGTGAAAAAATATATCATTTACTAAATAAAGATGTTCAGCCTCAGGGACTCCAAAAGGACCTTCAACAGCAAAGTCACTGAATTACAAGGACCCTTTAGTATATGAGTCCACAATTCTCTAAGCTTTTCCTCTAGATTCTTATTTCTAATACGCTCTCTGCTACTTAGTGTCACATTAACTAGAAATCTCTAAAAGCTGTATTTCCACACATCCATGGTAGGATGGTAATTAATGATCATAATGATGACTCAAAGGCACTACAAGATCTTACAGTGTCTTCTGACCCATCAAAAATAGATTACATTATGTGCACAGATGTGTTAAGTGGATTGCACCATCTTCCTTCCAATTACTTGAAAGGAGAAACCCATTTATGGCATATTTAGAATGCTGTGGCTCCCTATTAACCAAGCGTTAGTTAATGGGAATATCCTCATTGCCTGGCTGTGCCGTTCAACAGAATATTGGTGCTAAGAGTTTTTCATAGAAAAGGAAGAAAAGAGGAGGAGGCAGGGAAATGGGCCAAAGGACGTGCTGTTTGGAGCACATGAGAGAGATATTTGTAGATTTATGTGTGAAGAATGACTAAAGCTTGTGGGATTTCTTGACATGGAAACTCTCTGAAAATGTGAGCATCAGACTTGAAATCCCAGGACAGACTTCTAACTCAGATCCTGTGATTGGAGTGGGTGGTGGACTTCAGTCGTCTCATTTGCAAAGAGGATGATGGCTACCGAATGACCAAAAACGACGAGGTAGGGACTGGACCACGAGCCCAGCATCCGAGCCCTGTGCACCATGACAGCAGGGCTGCCTCTTGGGAAAAGAAGGGGCAGCCTTCTTTCTTTTTAAAGCAATTCCTGGATAGAAAACTGAAAGCTTAAAAGGAGCAGGAAAAAAGCCAAGCACTCAGCTGGAGCTGCGGGTTCTGTTCTTTGTGTCGTTTCTCTTTTAGACAACCACTCTGGCCAGCTCACGGCCCCTTCTCTCGGCCACTGATAAAGGAGAACCAGGCCTCTCCCCAAAGGAATGGTGCAAATGAGTGAGAGCACAATGAAGGCAGGCCAGAGCGCCTAGCTCTCAGCATCAGCCATCCTTGACCTGGGTCAGCGCAGGCCCTGACACAGGGCCCCGTGGAGGGATGGGTTGGGGCGGGTGTCACACGGTGCTCTCTGACTTTAATCCCCAAAGTCTTGCACTCTCTGCCTAATCTGTATACCATTCTCATACTTGACTAGGTTTTCAGCCTCTCTCTCTCCTGGCATGACACTGTTCCCCCTTGTCTACTAGATGAGGCAATACTTCCTTTTAAAAGACCAAAGCACACCTCCCAGCCTCTGGGACTTTGGCAAACAAGCCTCAGGCCCACCCAGTCTCTGTTGTTGATCTTTCCAGAGCTGGTAAAATCCCATAGGCATGAGAGGGCAGAGGGAAGAAGCCTTAGCTCCCTAGCCAGGCACAGGCTCCCTCTTTAGACCCGTGCTCTGCCTTGCTCTGCCACCTCAGGGTGGCAGAGCCTCTTCCGCTTCAGGTCTCCTTTCTCTGATCTGTAAATAGGCCTCGAAAGCCCGCTTCTGTTCTGTGACTCTCTGACGCAGAAGCCTCTCTCTCTACACCTTTGATCATGTTGGTTGCCTTTCTCTGAACTCACAAGCGTTGGAAGACAGACTTGTTGAAATTCAAAAGATTACCCATCTCTGACTTTAAATAATAAGAGCTGTCAGCTCAGAGCAGAGGGTCGGCATTCATTTCAGAACGTGCAGCTCTTGGGTTCAGTTGGTTGTAGGGGGTATGTGTGTGTGTGTTTAATATCTATTTGCTGGGAGGCAAGGAAAGCACTTAGCCGGGATAGCGCCGCTATTTTTCTCTGGAGCTAGAACAAAAAAAATTTCTCAGCACATTAAAGCATGCTGTTATGCTAAGAAAAAATGACTGCAAAATTATATCTTGGGGGTTTCCATATTTATCCACCCCCTGGACTATGAGTCAAAACAAGATTTATTTGTGTAGTTTGTTTTAAACTGCCAGCACTTCAGGCTCAACTTGGAATATGGGGGAAAAAAATCAAACTGCTATATTTTGCTCTGTGCTGTACACTGTCACCAGTGACAGAGATCAGGGACTGAGCATTAGTTGGCAGCTGAGGAAAGTAGAGGGAAGTGAGCCTGGCCCCCAAGAGCTGAGGAACTGTTCTGCTTTGAGACTGAAGCAAGAAGGACCAAAGTCTGCTATTTTTCAGAAGCAGATTTCAACAATGGACCATGTGACGAGAGAGAGGCATGACGCAGTGGCAAAGCCCTAGTCATGGCTGTGCCTCTGACAAGTGGCCTTTGGACAAGTCACCTCCTCTCCCTGGATCTCAGGTTTTCTCATCTAAGATTGAGAGGCTGCATTAGATGAATCTGTTGAATTGTGTCCTCCGAAAAAGCTCTGCTGAATTCCTCAGCCCCAGTCCCTGCGAAGGTGAAATTATTTGGAAATAAGGTCTTTGCAGATGTAGTCAAGTTTGGATGAGGTCACGCTGGATTGGGGGGTGGGGGGGTGCTGCAATAGGACCAGTGGCTTTATAGGAAGGTTCAGACAGACTCAGGGAAGAAGGCTTTGTAAAATCAGAGGCAGAGCCTGGAGTTGTGCAGATACAAGGCAGGGGCCCTCAGGGATGGCTGGAACCACCAGAAGCTGGAGGAGACAGGGAAGGACCTTTCCTTAGAGCCTTCAGAGGGAGCCTGGGGCTGCCCACACCTTGATCTCTGCCACCTGGCCTCCACGACGGTGAGAAAATAAACATGTGTTGTTTTAAGCCACCAAGTTTGTGGTCCTTTATCAGGACAGCCCTGGGAAACTAATAGAATCTCCAAGTTTTTTTCCAGTTCTAATGTTCTATCATGCAAAAAAGGGTACAAAAGAGACAAATCCGGAGTCATAGGTCAATTTGGCTTGAAGATCCCAGTCTTATCCCACTTCCTTGACTTCTAGGCCTAAAATTATAGTGCCATCAGGGTAACAAAAAGATCTAAAAGAGAAGCTCAACACCCCAGGCCTGTAGACGCAGGGGGCCAACAATCTGGATTTGGGGAAAATAGCAGCCTATTTGGGTTTGCACCGAATTCCATTTGTCTGCCTGATACAGGCCCCAAAGTCTTCAGATGTCCTGTTTGCCCTGTGGTCTAAACCTGGGGTCCTGAGAGCCCACCCAGTTTCTTCTCCAGATTGGACTGGATAAACCAGTTCCACTCAATGGAGATGAGAAAGGGTGGTTGTGGGCTGGGGATGCTGAGTTGGTGGGGTTGACCAGCTGCTTTGATTTCCTATATGTAGGGTTTGCAAAGCAATGTCGAATGGCAGGAGGATCAGCACAGAGTGCATTTGGGCCTAGCTTGGGCCTCTTCTGCAGAAGGCCAGCAGGCGAGGTAAAGCTGCCTGGTGGGAAGAGGACTAGGCAGGGAGGGGGTGGAAGAGCAGGTGTGGGCACAGGATCCTCCCAGCTCACAGGGTAGGGAGGGTGTTCTCTCCCGCAAAGGATTTTGGTGCCACCCTCCAGGGCCCTCTCATCCACATACATTCCTGCTCCGCCTTGGCCCCGACAGGGTCCAACCCCATAGACCATGGGATCTGGGGGCTAGAGGAGCCTTTCAGAGCATCTGTGCTCTCTCTCTTTAAGCAACTGGCCAAAGTTTCATGGCTCGGAAGGTAAGAGCTGCCTTTTCAGGGAACTCCACTACCTCTCCCAAGCATCTGTTCCAGCTCCACACAACCTCTTCCACCAGTAAGAAGTCTTTCCCGTGTATAATCTATGGCAATTTAAGCCCTTTCTTCTTGTGCTGCTTTGCAGGTTGCGGGAGGAAGGGGCACTGAGAACAGCTGGCCACCATTCACTTAATAACACGGCTTCAGAGCCTTGAAGACTGTTATTAAAGCTTCCCCTCCACCCGCCCTTCTCCAGGCGAGGGAGTTGGTGAAGTGCTCGGAGCTCTTTGGAGAAAATAAGGTGCTCTGCAAATATAAAGCACTTATTATTTTCAGTTCCCCTCAGATCAAATTAGGTGTCAAGTTTTAATCTATCACCTGACACCTCTGATTGCCGGTTGCCAAGGCAGAATGGCTTCGCTTTTCAAGAGCCCTGAGAACTGCATCCGCGATGCCACTGTTCCATGCCATGAAGGCATGAGCCACCACGCCGCCCAGCCTCCTGCGCTCGCTCCCCAGGCCCAGCATGCCCGAATGGAATGCCCTCCCTGGGTGGATCACGCTGAGTCTCCCGAAGCATCTAGCAAGTGCTGGACACGAGGTGGATGCTCAGCAAATTCTCTGTCGAGGGATCACAGACATCCTGGAAAATGATTTAGAGCCTTGCTACTCAAAGTGTGGTCCAACCCAGGAACTTGTTAGAAATGGAGGCTCTTAGGCCCCACCCCAGACCTGCTGAATCAGAGTCTGCATTTTAACAAAATCCCCAGGAAAGTCCCGTGTATAACAGAGTTTGAAAAGCAGTTGTTTAGGCTGGGAACCGTGGGTGGGAATCAAAATCACCTAGGGAGTTGTTAATTTTTTTTTTTTTTCAATCTCCAGGCCCTGAATCATTCTATTTGGGAGAGAAGGCCCTGGCATCTTTTTTGCTTAAAATCTCCCCAGGTGATTCTGATGCTCACCCAGGTTTGGAATCATTGTTAAGAGTTTGTGCTCAAATTTTAAAAAGGAAAAACTCAAACTACAAATGACCCAGCAGTGCTCTAGCCATCCGCTGACAAATCTGAGTTCACCGCATATGGATTTGCCACCTCAGCCCGGCTTCCTGAGCCCACAGATGCACAAGGCTCCCATGGGGAATCCTGCCGGCACAGGCTGATGCTGCAAAAGCCCTGTTCCATGTGGGAACGTGCTTGGGACCAGTTTTATGGAGAATGACCAAACTCATTCTTTAAGCTGCAGTGATAGTCCTCTGAGATTTTTTTTCACCACCACCCAGTTCAACCTGATGTTCTACATCTCCTGCTAGATCCCAGGCTCTGTGCAAAACAAAAGGCTCAGAAACTGCTTTCCTCTAATGATGGCAAGTTCCATAAACTTGTCTCCATCTATCCCATGAATCCCAAACCTCTTGGTCTGTCTCTGTCTACCTTTACGTTATCAAAACTTAGATGCTGGCTGACAATTAAATGCCTGTGACTGAGAAAAGATGGATGACCTCAATTTTTTCACTTCAAAATGAGTTGGCTGTACTAGCTTAGCAATTTCCTAAGGGAAACCCTTTTATCTAACAAACTCGTACCTTAGTCTCCAACATTCAAAACTGAAAGAAGCAGAGCAGCTCTGACTGAGGTAGGGGGACGTGTGGCCCAGAATAGGGACCACAGTCCCTTTCCCAGCCTGACCCAGGTTCTGGGGAAGCTCAGTCTAATTCCAGAGCTCCAAGGAAGAAAGTCTGAAAACCACTGACTAGATAATCCCTAGAGTCTCTCATGGTACTTAAATTCTGTGAGGAAGTTAAATCTGCTGGAGAAAAAAAATCATGTCCTAGAGCCCAAAGTTTATATGGAAATCACCTCCAAATGATCCATACTATTTGCTTCCGTTAGTTCAATGTAGAGCCAATCCCTACAGTTAGAATCTTACATTTTCATTATTGTGTTTTAGCCAAAGTCATTTTAAAAAATAATTTGCACTAAATAAATTTCCGAGAAAACTTTCTCTCTGGCTTCTCTTCTGTTCCTTATTTTTAGTGGTATGGAGAAGGATACAGATTAACAGTAGAGAAAGCAAGTGGCCCAGCCCATTGGAACTACAGGAGAAACAGACTTCGTGGGAGGGATCATAGATTTTAAGGCAAAAAGGGATGAAGAAAAGAACAACTCCAGTACCCTGTCTTCACAAAGATACAGCATCCACTCATTCATCTAAGATCTGTAGAGAACTAGTTCCGTGCTGGGTCCCATGCTAACACCCGGGTTAAAATGACAAAGAAGACGTAGCTTCTGTCCTCAGCAGGGGATAGGACTGGTGAAAACTTAACATACAACCCTGTGGTAAGTAACAGGGAGATACGCAAGGTTTTATGGAGTTTGGAATTGTTTTCATTCGCTGTTCTTTTATTAGCTGCTGTAATTCTGGGAGTGTAGAACAGTGCCTGGCAGGATTTTGAACAAACAAATGACAGGATGATGGATTCTGCTGCTGCAGGATGGGAGCGCCCTACTCGACTGCTTTGTGAACGATTCAGCCAAGGCCTTGGAAAGAGAAGGAAGTGGCGCATCCACACTGCCTTTGGCCTTGAGAGGTTTGCATTGAAATGCTAGAGAAGGAAAGCGTAAATCAAGAAAGTAGAGTCCTACTGATCATTCAGAATTCAAAATGGAACACAGGGGCTCTTGGGCCATGGCTGGGCTTTTGGTTTTGGGGTGAGCCTGGAACCCTCAATTGTAGGTCAACCTCCCCTGGAGAGAAGGGTCGTGGCAGGGGCCCAGAGACACTGTATGGTATGGCTCCTGGGTGGGGCACACCTGGGCCCTCTGGAGCTAAAAGATGCAGGGGGTGGGGAGGAAGGGAAGAATGCAGTGCTGCCTCGATTTGAACACCGAGTTCTCAGGGAAATCTTCCCTGACCCTGTGCCCTAAGCCACCCCCACCCAGCCCCAGTCACTCAGCATGTGTCACACTAGTATTGACGCAGTTGTTGGGATCTGTTTTTCCGGCTCCCCCACTCCATGAGGGCAGGGACTGCATCAAGCTCGTTCACTTCTGAATTCCCAGAAACCATCCTGGTGCTGGGCACACTGATGACCTGACGAATGGAAGCCTGAGTGGGTTTGTGCCTGGAGAAGGTGAGCTCTGAATCTGGATCAGGTCTTGAAAGTGAGGAGGATGGGCTGGAGATGGGCAGAGAAGAAAGGGGAGGTGAGCTAGGAGAGGCCCCAGAGTTCCTGGGAGGGTCACGAGCTCACCTCCACGCTGCTCAGCCACTGCCGGACCGCCAGGAAGGACTGCTTGGCTGTGAGGTCATACATGACGATGACGCCATCGGCTTTTCTGAAAAACTGCTGGGTGATGCACCGATACCTGCCACAGAAGGGGCCGCAGTCAGCAGGCCCTACTCGGGGGAGCAGAAGAGGCCAAGGCAGTGGGGACACAGCGCGGTCCTCACCTCTCCTGCCCGGCCGTGTCCCACAGCTGCAGCACCACACGAGAGCCGTCCACACTCACCGTCTTCACGCGGTAATCGATCCCTGCAAAGTCATATGGGGCAGTCAGGGTGGCCCGGAGCCAGAGGCAGCCTCATTTGCAAACCAGGAAACACCCTCGGGCCAAGGGGGACAAGCTTCCCTGGGCAGCTCGGGGAGGCCAGGTGGGGAATGGGGGGAGCCCTGGAGAGGGTGGCATGCCACCTGCGTTCTGCTCCTGTCTCTGCCACTTAGGAGCTGGGCGACCTTGACCAAAGCACTTAACCTCCCTGAACCGCAGGCTCCTCACTGCGACATGATCCCTCTGCTCTGTAGGGGCACTATAATAAGGGTCAAATGACTTCACACACACGAAAGTAGGATACCCACGCAAAGGCAGTTGTTATTCATGAAGCGACTTGCTCATTGGCAAGGTGGAGGAGAGAATGTCCCCAAATTAATTTCTTTTCTTTTTTTTTTTTTTTTTTTTTTTTTTTGCCTAAAAACCATTTCAAACTTCCCCTAATAAAATTCAAATATCCCTGGGGGATGGGTCATGCTTTCAGACCTCCACCATGATGGCAATGTAAAGGAGGAGGGGAAGGGTTGGAAGGAAGAGGGAGGGCAGGAGAGAAGACATGGGGGAGGAGAGGGACTGAAGCCTTGTTCAACCCCTTGCGAGGGTTTAGGGCTCCTCCTCCCAGCCCCAGGGACTTCAGTCATCCCAAGAGGGCAGGGGCTCTGTCTGAGTGGGTCAATCTCAGAGAGAGGCGCCGAGGGCGGTGAAATGCATTCAGCAACCTACAGCCTCAATAAAGGCTCTTTGATCCAAATGGTTCTGTCTCCTATGTCCTATAAGGATAGCCACGAATGCTAAAGATGCTCAAAAGGGTTCCCCTCCTTCTGGTACCAGATCTCAGAACACAAGGGGAAGCCCCCACCCACCTCTGCAAAAAGGCCCAGCTCAGAAAGGGAAACAGCAGCAGCAGCTTGGACAGACGAAAAGGAAGAGACAGAGAGTGGGTGAGTGGAGGATACAAGTAGATAACAGAACCAGCGATAAATGGAAAAGGTCAGCAAAGCCATTGTCTCCAGGCAAAGGCTAGTTGGTAGGTGGGAGCGGGTAAGTGGAGGAGAGGTGGGAGGGCCTCTGCTGCCAGAATGTCAAGACCAGCAGGGACTCTAGAGGCCCTTTGCTTCATAGATGAGGGCCAGAGACAGGAGTGCATTTGTCTGGGGAGAGAAAAAGAAACCTTCATCAGAATGCTTTATATTTCCAGTGTTTCCATATACCCTGTCTCCATCCTCACAATGGGCCCTCCATATCCCCCACCCACCGACTGTGACTTCTATGTGAGATAAGAAGTATTATCTGCATGCATGCACATGTACATATGCACATTCACACATGCACAAACACACTCACACATGCTCACGCATGCACACACCCTTACACACATGCATGCACACACATGTGCATATGCACATTCACACTATTGAGAGATGAAGAAGCAGGAGTCCAGGGAGGCCATGCCTTGCCCAAGCTGGTCCGCAGCTGCAGGGAGATGCCAATCCAACTCTGAGCTTGTTGTTCGTTTCCCAGCAGTACAACCAGGATGCTCGGCAGCTGCATTTCACCAAGCAAGCCCAGGGTTAAAGGCTCCCATCAAAACATATTGCAGCTGGCTGGGAGCTGAAGGGAAGAGTGAGTTTTCTTCTTGGCTAAAAGCTGAAGGGGCTTCCTTGGCCTGTATTCTGGGAGAGTAAGGGGGCTGCCTACTTTTTGATGACAAAAAGAGGAGAGCCAACCCCTGCCAGTGCATCTTCAGGCCAGACCTGGGACCAGTAAGCTGGCCTGGATGCTAGATGGGCTCACAGGTGGAAGGGCAGGTGGGTGCTGCTGGGGACAGCCAGGTCTTGGCTGCCTTCGCCTTCCCTCTACCTCACTGGCTGATTGCATTGCCCGAGGACAGTGAGCTTTGTCATGCTGGGAGCGAGGTAGACAAGGGAGTGCTGGAAAAATATATTTGGAGCAGTGGTGGGCTTGGTGAGACTCCCTGCTGGGCGTGCCATAGGGGAACACAAGGAGGTTAGAGTCAGAGAAGAGGCAACTCAGCGTAATGGGGGGCTGGATCCTAAGACCACTGCCAGTTCAAACACCCCCGGGCTCAGGAGACTCGTGTTCTGTGCTACTGTCTCAGCTCTGCCGCTGGCCAGCTGGGTGATCCTGATGACATCACTTCACCTCATTTTGGAGGTCCTCATTTTCCTCATCTGCCAACTGAGGTGTGGTGGAGGCTGCAGAGGGGTGAGTGGCTGTTCCTGATCTGGAAAATCAAGTTTAGCTGGAGCATTCAACGATCACCTTGAGGCGACGCGGCGTACAACCGTACAACCGATTGTTCCCTGAGTGATGGCTGTAACTCTGGACCCCTGAGGCCAGGGCGCGAGTGCTGGACAAGCTGTCATTTAAAGCAGGAGCGGTGTGGGAGTGGGGAGTGTCAGCGAGTCGTTGTGAAGACCAACAGGAAGCTCCTACCGCAGCAGTGACTTGTTCTTCATGCTTGTGACTCCCCCATTCCCAGACGAGAGCTGGAAGTCATCCATCTTGCCAGGAATCTTGTCTTGGGGACCCAGCTCCTGGCCTTCCCTCCCTAGTATGCCTGAAGCTCTGACCTCTTTCATCTTTCACTGGCTGTGGGAATCCTCCGTGATTTCTCTGTAGAGATACGGCAAAGTCATTCTGTCAAGAAAAGCTCTTGGACGAAGGTGGGTTCCAGCCTCGATGTAAAGCAGGGGGGCTGTGAAGCAACGTGGAGGAAGGGGAGGATCATTGGGCTTGGAGTGTGGGGTCCAGGGAGCTTTGCCTCTAATCATTAGTATGGAGTCTGATTATGGACTTTGATTTTATCATTCACAAAGTGAGAGAATGTGAATAGACTATTTCCAAGGTTCCTTCTGGCTTCAGGGTCCTACAAAAACTATCATTGACATCTCCAGGACACCCCGTGGGGCTGAAGCACCTGCTCTGGAAGGAATAGGCTGGGTCCTATGAGGAAGGTGTGGACAAGGGAGTGGAGGAGACTGGGCTTGAATTTCAATTCTATTGGCTTAGTTGGGTAGGCTTGGGCTCAACATGGTCCATCTGTGAGAAGGGAAGAGGTACCATGAGGAAGATTCCTACTGGAAGAAAAGCACTGCCGTCCATTCCCACTTTTCTGGGGGACAGGAACCAGCTAGGTAAGCCACACTCAATGATGAGCTGCAGCTGGCACATAGAAATTTTGCAACAATACACTTTCCCTGATTTTTTGAATAATCAAGCCTATTTTGCATGCAAAAGGGAGAAGACTATGGGTGTAGTTCTTCAGGATTTTAAGACCTGCACACAATTCCCTTTCCTCTCCATTATTCTTTAACTGGTGTTTGGGATTTAGGCATCAGTGTGGTCTTGGAATGGACACTCCGGGTCATAGTGGCCTGAGGCCATGCTAAGGACATGGGGCAGAGCAGTCGCAACGGGACTAGACAAGCACACGGCTAAATGAGAGGTGCCGTCACAGAGCCACGACCTTCAACTGGGCAGACAGTTCTGGCTGCCTGCTGTTTGCCTGGCTGGAGAACCAAGCTATCAGGAAGCTCACAGCCCCGTGTGGAACACCTGTGTGAATAACAACCCGTATTCACAGGAGCACCCCATCCACACTCTTTCCTGCTGGGGGCTCTGCTCATTTTAGATGAGGAAACCAAGCCCCAAGCCCAGTGCTGTGTCAAAGCAATTCACCTCATGACCACAGAAGCTAGTAAGACCGCTTTGATGATGGGGGCGAGCTGGAAAGCACAGCTGAATCCCCACCCCCTTGATGGTGCAGTGGCTGCAGCCCTAAGCAGGGATGGTTTGGCCAGAGCCCCATTCTGGCCCAAGGAGGCCATGACTCTGTGACTCTTATATCTCTTTAAAGGGAGCATCTTTCAGATGGCCGCTTTACTGACATCTGCTTGCTGACATGGGCTCCAGAGCAAAGCACGCTGTGTGGCAAAGAAACCAATTTGAGCTGCTACTCCACCATGTCTTGTGCAGTGTGAGGAAGGGCTTTCCTGATTTGAAACCTTTGATTTTGCCCCTTCCTAAATTGTAGGTGTTTCCATCATTGGCCTCCCGGGAAGTATGAAATAGACTGCTTCGCTCTTTCCCAGACCCTTCCATTTCCAGGGCACAGGTTGGAAATTTAAATGGACCCTGACTTTGACAGGAGAAGCTCACGGTCTGCAGTGCTCAGAAGGCCCCTGTGGGCCTGGGCCAGAGCTGTGCCCTGCACAGTTGACCCTATCCTGAATGCTCCCCAGGGAAGGCAAGTCCACTTCCCAGGTAGTGGCTTCCCGTGCCCTCACGCTGGGGACACTTGGTTTGTGCCCAGCTGTACCTCTCAAGTCCAGCAAGGACAGGCCTCCTGGGCTGGATGCACAGGCTCTGTCCCTCCACTGGTCAGGGTTCTGATTCTCCTTGGGATGCTCCGCCTTTGGGAGCATGTTCCAGATGTGATGTCAGAGTAGGACAAGGCTCAACAGTAAGACTAGGACACCTAGAGCAGGTGGAAGGAGACCCGTTGACTGGAAAGAAATTGCAAGAAGGGCCAATTTAAGAAAAGATCCAGGCTCTAGGGCATGGAAAGTTTGTCGTGCACAACCAGCTTGTTAGATGGAGCAAAGGCTGAAGATGGTCAGGGCAGAGGCCCTGGCTTGGAAGCAGTCTTAGGTTATCCAGATCAAATCTCTGCTTTTTCAGATGAGGAAAAACAAAAGCCTAAATAGGGGTCACACAGTTTCTGAGGTCACAGAGATGGGTAGTGGCGGAACCAGGGGGAGGATCCAGGCCTTGGGATGCCACTCACGGTGCCCTGTCCACTGAACCTCAGCAGCCTCTCCTGCCTCACCGACCACTGCCCACCTCCTGTGGCAGGTCACTGTCCCCACCACCCACTGGGCACTTGCTGTTGTCAGGGATACCATGTAATGGAGCAGAAGGTATGCAACCAGCTGGCATGTATCAGCACTAACCAGCTGATGGAAATGTGGTGATGCCTCTTAATCTCTCTGGGCCTCATTTTTCTGATCTGTATATTGGGCTGGTAACGCTACCTGCCTTCCAGGGTTATCGTGAAGACAGACTGGGATAATGGCTATAAAAGCCCTTGGTAAATATTCAGATTATATAACTATCAAGATATTTTCAAGTATGGTTGACTTGCCCATGCAGTTAAATGATACACAGCAGGTATTCAATGAACTTCTTCTTTGAGACTTGGTAGAAGCTAAAAGGTCAATATGCCTCAAATTATTTCCCCCCTTGGGTCTTGTCAAACATTCCAATGCAACTTGCAACTTTGCGTTGAGGGATTAAAGTCCACTATTAAAATATTATCCCAGGGTGGGACGGGTAAACGAAGCCACCCAGAGCACTGCTTCCTGCCCCCTGCCCCCACACCCGCCCATACACAGGAAGAGGCTGGGCAGGGAAGCAGCTGTCCCTCTGGGGTGGGGGGCTCAGGAGGAGTCCTGATCAGCCCCTAGGAGCACAAAGATACACGGCGCTCCTGAATGTGGGGAAAGAGTGACAAAAGGGAGACAGGAGCTCAGACTGGGGATAGAGGTGCCTGGCAGCCATCTTTGCCAACTTGAGTTCCGCTCAGGGCTGGACTTTTGCAGCCCACGGTGGTCCTATCGCAGATGGAAGGAGCCCAGCAGCTCATCATGAGGGCAGGTGGACCTGGCCTTGCCTGTCCCAGCCTCGCTTTGAACAACCCAGATGCTAGCATCCCCGCCAGCCAGTCCCCACGGTTCCCCCCACTGGGCTGCAGATCCCCCTGGGGCTCCTTCTCCCACATCCCTTTCCAGAGCTGGGCCCGGCACCCCTTAGGATGATAACTCACCCACGGTGGCCGTCATGCCCGGTGAGAAGCGGTCCTCACAGATCCTCCTCAGGAGCGAGGTCTTCCCCACGCTGGAATTGCCCACGAACACAATCTTGAAGAGCCGGTCTGGGGTAGGTGCAGGGCTCTCCCCCTGTGGACACCCGACAGGACAGCCTACTGTGGGACATGGCCGCCAGCTCCTCCCCTGCCCCAGCCTGCCCTTCACCAGCCCCTGCAGTGACCCACAGCCCCAGCAGGGCCCTGGCCTCTGGACGAGGACCAGGAAGCCCGCTCCAGCCCCGGGACCTGGGTGACTGCGGGCTCAGGGCAGGCCCAGAGGCTCCTTCTGGCATGACTAGGAGGGGAGGAGAAGTGTCCACTCAGCCCACTGCATGGACGCAGCGATGAGCAGCCCCGCCCCGGTGTGTGGTGGAGTGGAGGGGGCAGGTACGTCAACAAATAATTCCAGCACAGTGTTCCAAGGGCTCTGGAGCAGAGGGCGGAGTCACAGGCTCACAAAGGAGGGCACGTGGAGCTTAAGGAGGAGCAGGCATTCTCCCTGGGGGAGGGCAAGTTGTTTGCAGACTACTCCACCTCACAGCTCCAGGCCGGGGTTCCCTTGCTCCCGCCCTCTCAGTGAAGGCCTGGTTGACCGGAGGATGCCTGCCTCCATGTATCCCAGTAATTCTAGCAAGACGGTCTCACTCAGTGGTTTGGGAGCGCCTGCTGGGCCAGGCCCTGAGTAGAGTTTTCAGGGTCAGTGAGCCACAGCTGCTCCTTCCCCTCCGCCCAGCAGAGGGAGGTGGCTGGAGCCCAGAGTCTGCTGACCCCCTAGCCTGGGACCCTCAGGCCCAGAAAGGGAGGGGACTTGCTCTAGGACCCAAAGCAAGGAGGAGGCAGAGTAAGAAGCCTGCCTTCCAGCTTAGGGTCGTCCTGCTCCACTGAAGGCTTGGCGGTTTCTTCCAGCTTGCTGCCTGCTCCCCCTAAGCCCGCCCTCGGGCCCAGCCCAGCACTGCGGGGACAAATGAGGAGGCTCTTTGGAATCTATTTAAAAGTGGATTTGGGAGAATTAGTTCCTCACATTGAGCAAATACTATAATGGAGTGGCAGCTGATATGAGGCGTGCTTGAGTTTCAGAGAAAAGCCATTAACAGCCTTCTGGGGAGAAATCAATTCCAGGCAGTACTTAAGAGACAATTCAAGGTCAACGAAAGGAATTTAAACTAGACTTGAAAAAAAAAACAACAAAAAACCACACACACACACACACACACTCAAAAACTGTGCCCCCTGCCCCATTCTCTTCACTAACGCAGTGCACAGGGGCGCCGGCTGCTGGGCAGCCTCTCATCTGTGCACCTCTAATTGGCATTTATTTGAGACTGAAACTCAGTGCACCATCTACTTATCCCAGGCACAGGTACAAGGTGGAGGATGTGAAACCCAGGAGATGGTCCTGGTCGCAGAGGCTGTCCTAACTCTCAAGCCAGGGTCCTCCCCGCTCCCTCCACAGCACTTCTTTTTTTTTTTCAGGTAAAAGAGACAAATTCATTAGTGTTTCAGCTTTGGGCAGGAACAAACTCCTACTCAAGTTCATGCACTTGACCTACCGTCATACCCTCTGAGGGACAATCCACCTGCCACATGACTACGAGACAACTCCAGGCCTGGAGAAAGGAGCCTTTGGCTGGCAAATCAGGGGATTCTATTTCTCACTCCAGCTCCACTCTTTTCTTTTTTTAAAATATGTTTTTAAAAGTATAAAAGTAATATATGCTTATTATTAAAAACTAGGAAATACAGAACAGTAGAGAGGAAAATAATTCATAATCCAACCTACCACTCATATTTTGATGCATTTTCTTCCAGGCTTTTTTTGTTTATATATATGAATATGAATATTTATTTTATTTAGAGCTATTTGAGATATTTTATAAATATGTATATAATTTTATACAATTTTTATAAATTATTAAATTATGAATACTTCTGAGCCACTAAATTTTTTGAAAATGTGATTTTTGGTAGTTGCATAATATTCCTTTGAATTGATATACTAGAATTTACAATTCCCTATTGTTGGACATTCTTCAACTCTTTGCTATTACAAATAACACTTAAACTCTTGAGGTGAATCTGATTGTGGCTACATCCTTGGGAAAGATTGCAAGGAGTAGAAGTGTCAGTTCCAGAGATAACACGTTTTTAAGTTCTGAATTCCTATTTTCAAAGGACTTTCCAGAAAGGCTGTACCAATTTACGGCCCGCCAGCCCTGTCCGGGAGTGCCCTCCTCACAGTCCCCTCGAGGAGACCCTCTTTTGAAGAGGGCATATGACTTCCAGGAAATCCTATTTCCTCTGCTGCATGCAGTTTCTACCCCAGCAAAATAGGCAGCACCACAGCAAGGAGAGAGCAGAGGTGTGAGAGCGGAAGCGAGGAGGGCCGGGCTCCAAGGCCATGAGGCCTGGGCAAGGCCGCGCCCATCTGGGCTCCTACTTTTCTGTCTTTCTAAGAGCAGGATAAATCCCTGACATGCCTCATCAGACAACCGTGAGGATAAAATGCCAAGGCAGATATGGATGCTCAGACGTTTTCTCTTACCCTTGCGTCCCACTGACTCTTGCCACTTCTTTTGCAATTTTGGGGGCATCTTAGGGTATTGAAGACCCCTGTGGCGCCCTCTGCAGGCAAGCGTAGGTCTGGGTGCAGCACGGGATGACGAAGGAGCACGTAGGAATGAGGGGCCCCACCACGCTGGTGTACCCAGTTCTCCACTCCTCGTGTGTGTTAAGGGACCTCAAAGGAGTGGCGTATGGATTGTGACCCTTAACCCAGGCCCACAAGCGATAATCCAGGCCAAGATGTCACTGTGCTGAGGCCAGGAAGACCTCCAGGCCCACGTGCCAATACAGCCGGCTGGAAATGTCCCTGCGGGCAATGGCCACGGCTAAATGGCTGGCCTCGGGTGCAGGGAGCCTCTGTCACCTTGTCACGGGCATTTTCAAAGCTGCTGTAGAGGGTGGAGCTGAGGATGGGGGGTTTGAGAAGCCTATTCTGGGTCACAAACAGGGTAGGAACATTGCCATGAGCCAGAGGCAGTGCTTTCATATGACCTCTTTTATCCCAGCAGGACTTAGAGGGAAGACCCAGTGGGAAGCATAGAAAGAGGTGGGGGTGGGGAGCGAGCAGGGCCACACTGTAAGGAGAAGCAGGCAGGGCCGTTCGTGAATGAAAGGGTGATATTTGGAATTAGCTGAGTGTGAAAGAACGGAGAGAAAAATGATGGTCGGCAAAATTTCTAAAGCAGGGATTGGCCCTGTTGAGCAGATACAAAATTTAAGAGATGTGCAATTCTAAAAGTCGGTGCTATCAAAGGCTGAGAACCTAGCAGGGGGTCTCGCATAAGTAGGTGCTTAATAAATGCTTTTAGGAGAGCATAGGGAGGGGAATGGGGCCAAAAGAGGGGCCTAAAGAAGATCTAGGTGGCCCCCTGAGTCTCTGCTCATGATACTCAGCTATGCAGGGGAAGATGGTATTTGAGGACATAAAAACGGTGCACACGAGACCAGCTGCAGCTGACTTCCTGAGCTGTCTCTTGGGGCCCTCGAGCTCAGATGCAAACGAGAGATCACAGGAATGATGTCTACAAACCAACACGCGATGTGCCCTTACCTTAGCCAGGGCTTCTTTGCCAACGGGCTGCCCTCGGGGAGAGGTGGGGGTGAGGTCCAAGGGTGGGGCCTGCTGCATCTGTGCTTTAATCCCCTGGTCGGAGACGTCCTCTTCTTCTGGGCATTTTCTCAGCGGCCGCTCACAGACCCCATCCAGGAGCTGGGGCAGGGGGTCTTCTTCAATGGAGATGATTCGGCGGAGCGGCCGTGGGGGAGGACTCCCAGCCCCCGGCTCCCCGGCTCCTGGCTCCCCTTCTGTGAGGGGATACCCACTGAGGCCCAGGGAGCTTCTCCTTCTCAGGAGGCCAAACACATCCTCCTCCTCCTCTGACTGGCTATTTTGGGGTGGGGAAGAAAGAAGAGTTGGGGGCACGTATTATAAAATGTCAATATGGAAGGAGGGCTGACAGTTTTTGTGACAAACAGAAAACTCACGATGATGATGATGATGATGGTGAGTGTTATTGCTACTAGGTATTAAGCTAAAGACACAGGCACGAGCAGACTTTAGTGCTTGGCCTACTGGGGGACTAAAACAATAAACACACCAACAAATACCTTTTCACAGATCGTGGAAAGTGAAGTGCTGTCAGGGAGAAGTAAAGGATGTGAAGAAAGGAGCATGACAGATCCAGAAACAGAGCTCCCTGAATTAATAGTCAGATGTCCTTGGTTCTGGTCCCGATCCAGCACTTTCTAGCTGGTGCCCACACATAAGATGCTTCAACTCTCCAAACCACAGGTTCCTCACCCATGAAATGTGGACCATCTACACTGCCTAATTCACAGATAGGACAATGCGTAAGGAGATGTGTTCCCAGAGCTGCCCTAAGCAAGGTGAGGGAAGGTCCTGCTCTGGGAGAACTGCCCCCTGCCCCCCCAACTAGGCAGATGTCTACCTGCCCATCTGGGGTAGAAGGAAGTCAGGCAGGGCATGTCCACCTGCCTCTCCTTCTGTTCTCCTTCTCTTCCAATGTCCCTGGCAGTCAGAATCAGGAGTAACTAGCCACAGTGGCTTTTCCAGAAATAGCTGAGCATCAGGGGTAAGGAGAAGCAGTAGGAGACAGAAGAAATTGGGTACCTGTAGGCAAGGCCAATGTCCAGGCTGTATTTTCAGAAAGTTTTCAGAGCAAAGACAACGAAATATAATTTGGCTCCAAATTTCTGCAATTTCCCCCCCAAGAAATGCTTCATTTTAGGGACCATTTAAATGGCCATTTTCTTTGCTGGTTGCGAGACCCTGACTAGCGAGGGAGTTCCTCTCAGCTTTTCATGAACAACTGAAGTTGAGAATTGTTTTAAAGAAGATGGAGATTTGAGAGAGAGGACATTTAGTCCAAAACACGAAGAAATAAACCAAAGAATTAGAAAAGGAAATGGAACTGGGCTGAAGCAGTGAGGTGAGAAGGTCTAAGGAGAAGGGAAGTATGCGAAAAACAGAGAAAGGCCTTTTATTTTTGGCCCCCCTCAGCTTATACTATTTATTACTCCTAAAGACCAACAGCAGGAAGGAAGATCAAGAAAATGCATGTGTCACAGTTCTGACGTTAACTGCAACCCTGAAAGAAATGAAGATATAGTGTTTGCTCACAAAAACGGTGTATTAGTTTGGGTCCCTTGATACAGAGGATTCACAGTAATTCAAACACCTTTACATTTACTAGTAAAAAACAGTTTTTAATAAAAGATGACTGTCTTCTTTCCAACAGACTTGCTATGTATCCTATCTAATGAGCCTGCTAACTGCGACCTACCTTACAACAGAACTGGCCTTCCATCCACTTTCATTCTGCTAACGCGTACGCACGTGCACACACACACACACACACACACACACACGAGTGCCTGTTTGAAATGCAGACGTGTGCACACACACAGCATGTTTTTCAAAGACCATGCAACCGGAAAAGAAATGGCCATTTAAATGGTCCCTAACATGAAGCATTTCTTGGGGGAAAAATTGCAGAAATTTAGAGCCAAATTATATTTCATTGTTCAGCTAATTAGAAAAGGAATTTGTGGTGATCAGGCCAAAGACTTGCCTGCTGAGCCGACAGCCATCTCCAGAGTCACCTTCCCTTTGCCTATCTGTTCATTTACTACTTGCAGTCCTCGGGGTCTCCAGGTGAGCATTTTCCCTCCAGGTTGATACTCAGGGGTCTGCCTGTCTCTGCCTCTCCGTGCCTGTCTATATGGATGGAGCACGTGCCAAAGAGAAGAGGGGGCGGGGACCGGCTCATCTCTTTGAATGAGCAATGAGCCAGCCCTTTGGGGGCCCAAACTCAATCACACACGGTCCAACAGCAACAAAACATGTTATCTTTGACTTAATTAAATATGAATCATTGAAATGATCTGTCAAGCACAGGCCCCATTCTTGTCTGTGAGGGGAGCTCGACTACTGGAGATTGCATATGACACTTTAAATAACCTTCCTAGCCAATAACAGTCGTGTGCCTGAGAAACCAAGTGCATCCATTCTGCTCCACAGAGCACAGCACAGCCGCAGCCTCCACGTCTCTCTCCCCTGCCTCCTGTCCCTCTCTCTCCCACTCCTCTGCCCATCTACAGTACCTCTTTGTCCCTCACTGCAGACAGGCACTGGAGCAGGGCCGCCGCAGAAGGCAGTGCCTGCTCTAGGGGCTGCTCTGCAGCCCCTTCCACCTGGATGTCACAACAGGGAGGAACATGTCCTCCAGGATTCAAGGGGAGAGAATGCAACTGACCCCAGACTTCCCCACCGGAGACCAGTGTGCAAGATGAAAGAACAGATGAGCAAATGGATGATGACTTACCTTCTAAGAATCCCTCTGCCGTCCACATATTTGCCTATCACAGAGCCAGATCTCTGTTTCCAGCTTGCCTTGGAAGTCACTGTGATCGCCTTGGCTGCCTTGTCCTTCTGTAGAAGCACAAAATGCCTTCAGAGCCATGCCTGTTCATATGCCCCGATTTCTGGGCAGAAAACGGCTCAAGTGTCACACCCTATTGGTCAGGCTCTACCCCAGGTGTTCTTAACCTTTATTGTTCCACGGACCCCTTTGCCAGTCAGGTGAAAACCAGGGACCCCTTACTAAGTCCACACTATACTGTCTATTATGAAATAAATATATCACACCCACACCAACACGTCCCCACAAGAATAATGTTTTTTTGAGTTTCAATTCAAGCTCATGGACCTCTTGTTACGAACCCCTGCTCTGAAGGAGGATGATTCACTGATGGGCCCTTGATATTGATGACTAGGCTTATGAGCCTTTGCTCTAGAAATTGAAACTTAGTCTACTGTTACGGGGTGCCTAAGGGTTGCCTCCTGAGGGCCTCCTTGTTGCTCAAATGTGGCCTCTCTCTAAGCAAAACTCAGCATCTGAACACATTACCTTCCCCCCAGCATGGGATATGACTCCTGGGGATGAGCCTCCCTGGCACCGAGGGATTGCTACCAAGCACCAACTAGCAATGCAACTGGAAAAAGACCTCGAATAAAGGGGGGAAAGGTAAAGACAAATAAGCTTATTTGGCTAAGAGATTTCAAAGTGAGTTGGGAGGTCATCCCAGAGGTAACGCTTACACATATCTCAGCAGGATCTCATAGACTGCCAAAGTGGATACTACCCCAAATAGTGGGGCTCCTGAGGGCTCTGGAGACACCCAGATCCTATGGTCAGGGCAGATAGCTCTGGAGTTTGGAGCCTTGCCAGTGGGCCCTACTTTGGAGTTTGTGTTCCTAAGAGTGACAGAGTTGGACTCAATTATGTCTTCCCTGCACATGGCTCATCGTCCCTTCTATTTAAACCTATACTTGGTTCTGGAGTTTGTACATCCAGGGACTTGAGTCTTTGGGCTGTCCATGTGCCAGCTGGGCCCGGAAACTCAGTGGAGTTACAACACCTACTCTACAGCTCATTGGACTCCCCAGGACAACTGGTGGGGAGATGATGATGGACAACGGCCGTCCCAGGGAATGGAAAGAGTCTGCAGCTGCAGGCAAGATAGTCCCATCCATCTTCCCCATGGGATATAAGCCCCCTCTCAGTTGGAGATGGAGTGGATGTCACCACACCAGAATCCTCGGGATTGGGGAAAGAACTATGGACTAGAGTGGACTTAATGGTATTCTACTATAGACATATTGTGATTCTAATAATGGAAGAAATTACAACATTGATGTGGAGCCAGTGGGCACTGGAGGCTGTGGGGGCAGAGAGAGGGAAAAACAATTGTAATACAGGGGCTTTTTCAGGACTTGGGAATCATACTGAGTGACATTGCAATGACAGATATAGGCCATTTTATATCATCACACAACATGCAGAACTGAGTGGGAGAGAGGGTAGACTACAATGTGAACTATGGTCCATGCTTAATGGCAAAGCCCCAGGATGCGTTTATTAATTGCAATGAATGTGCCACACTAATGAAAGATGTTCATGTGGGAGGGTGTGGGAGGTGTGGGGAGTAGGGCATATGGGAATCCCTATATCTTTTGTGTAACATTTATGTAATCTAAGTATCTTTAAAAAAAAAAATAATAATTTTTTTTAAAAAAACCATAGGACTGTATAACACAGTGAACCCTAATGCAAACTATGGACTGTAGTTAATAACATAGTTATTATAATATTGTTTCATCAATTGTAACAAAGTTACCACACTAATGCAAAGTGCTAATAATAAGGAAAACTGTGTGTGAGAGAGGAGGTATATGGGAACTTTGTACATTCTTCATGATTTTTCTGCAAACTTACAACTTCTCTAATAAAATGGAAAAAAAAGAAGAACCCCTGCTATACCCAAAAACTCTGAAGGAAGTGAGCTGTATTCTGTCTTCCCATCCATGGTCACCTCTCTTTCCTTTTGCTATCATGTCTTACTTCTCCCCCTGCTCATTCAATTTGAATGAGCACCGAGTTTAGTGCCTGAAGCCACTATGATGTCCTTCACAGGAGTAATGATAACTTGCAAGTGGACAAATAGGAAGAGGTAAACGTTTAATGCACAGGAAAAATATTCATGGGCAGAAAAGACTTCTGTGCATCTCTAAATCACACTCTTCTGCATGGTTTCAGGCCCCCTTTATTTCCAAAGCCCCAGATATAATGAGAAAGGGACCAACCCAGAGGATCAATTAACTTGGTCCCTGTCTGTCCATGGCTATGAAGCTGGCGTAAGGTATTCCAGATCTTCTGTGGAAGTAGGCTGTGTGTAAATCAATCGCTCGAACATCTGTAATGGAGAACCTGGGTGGAATGGGGGTTTACAACCCCCTTCGCCAAGGCTCCCTAACAGATGTCTTCCAGGAGATGAGGGGGAGTTAGATCACAGGAAGAATCCCTCATTAATCAGCCTTCCCTATGATTCCCAATGATCTTTAATGAGAGAAGGAGGAGATGCAGTCCTCCCAGGGCCCCTGAAGGCAGGGCTATAATGACTCCAAATTAATCTTTAATTATTATTCAGCACGAACATGATTTGATCACTCTTTCTTCTCCTCCCCACTCAGGTTCTTAATTCCAGTCCCCTGTCAAAGCAAAATGAATTTGGCAGGTGAAGGGAGGTGAGGTTGAGGGATTAGGGTGACATTTGGTTGGAAGTTTTTAAATAAGTTCAGTGTTACTTCTAAAACAAGTAGAAGCTTTAGCACTATCAAACAAACATGTGTAGGCTTAAGCCATGCCCTAATAGTACATATAGGTGGGCGGTAGAAATGTTTGCTGCCAGTTGGCGATATAAGAGAAACGGTGGTATAGCAAGGTCCCTCGGGGATTTGCAGTTATTAAACCAAGTTGGACCTAATTTAGGGAAAACCAAGTGCCTTGTGCTTGACAGCTAAGTTTCCAGTGTATATCACACTCCACTTTCTGAGTTTTTTCTCCCAAATCCCTACAATGTAGGGATTATAAAAGATACCTTTTCTCATGTTTCAGTTGGCATTATGGTCCAAGGGGGAGCATGACTTGCCCAAGGACACTGAAGTTCATGATGTGCGAATCCTGATAATTAAGATAATCCACCTGCTCCCATTTTTCCTCCCTTTAGGGCAGGGGTTCTGAACCTTTTTTGTTCCATGGACCTCTCTGCCTGTCAGTTGAAAACCACAGATCGCTTGCTAAGTCCACACTATACTGTGTATTATTTAATAAATATATCACACCTGCACAAACACGTTCCCACAAGAATAATGTTTTTTTTTTATTTCAATTCAAGCTCATGGGCCCCTTCCTTGTTAAGAACCCCTGCTTTGGGAAGCTGCTGTGGCTCAATCAGTAGGGCTCCCGTTTACCATATGGGAGGCCCCGGGTTCGGTTCCCGGGGCCTCCTGGTGAAGGCAAGCCCGCCCGCACGGTGTGGTTAGCTGACCCAGCGAGCACAAGCAGCAAGGGGGGGGATAAAAGAATAAATAAATAAATAAATCTAAAAAAAAAAAAAGAACCCCTGCTTTAGGGCATCTAACGGCTACTGTCTAAAGGAATGCGAGGGTGGGGGACCTAAAGCCTAGCTTTTGTTGAATGCAGCCCAGAATGAAAATATAAATAAATATAGGATTGGGGGGTATTAGGGAACATATATAAGCATGATGATCAGGTATGTAATGATGAACATATATAAGCATGATGATCAGGTATGTAATGATGATCAGGTATGTAATGGTCCCCAGAGGTAACAAAAACTTGAGTATAACATCAACTATGTAAATGGTGAAATATACATTTTAATTTGTTCTATGACAGTTTAAAAAATGCAAAATTTTCATCAAGAGATACAGATTTAAATGAAGAAAAAACTGTAAGCATTTTGGTTTAAAAGTGATAATGCCATTTCAACTGCGCCATCTCATGGATAGAACTATCATTTCTGCATCCAAGAAATGCGTGACCCTCCCAAATATTTTAGTCTTGTTATGCCAAAAGGAAAATGTGTTACTCCACGGAAAATTAACAATCCACGGTTACTCTCTTGTCTACCTTGCATTTTTATTATTTTCAAAACATCTTATGCCATCGTCCTGCCCACATAGAAAGGAGGAACCAGAAGCCAAGTCTGAGGACAGTCTCGGGCCAGTCGCAGCAAAGGCTTTGCTCCCACTGGTCCCCAGTTCCTTGTATCCCCCTAGAAAAGGTGGCAGTGGCCAATTACCTGAAAACATATGTCCCGTTCATCCCGGAGGTGCTTGTTCTTTTCCCTGTGGATGACAAAGGGAAATCAATTCAAGTGGGAAACGTGTTCATGGAGCTGGCCCTCCACCGATCCCATAGCAGCTGGGCTGCCTGTCTAAAGGGTCCAGGGTGAGGCTTGGGGTGGAAGGTCTGGGTAGGCACGAAATCTCTTCCCTTGGGGATCATCGTGGTTAATGGCAGAGGGTGAATCAGCTGAGAGGCAGGGGTAGACAAGATGGTCTTGTGATACCCACAGTCCTTCTAGGATCCTGCCTCGTCTAGCCTATCACTTGGGGAACCCCCTCCAGAGGATGACCAAGGACGTCCAGCGCCACCTGTGAACTTGCTATTGGGCTCCCGAGTGAGTTGCTGCCTCTCTCTGAACCATCTATCCATCCATTCATTCATTTATTCATGCTTTCAGCACTCAGAAGATCTCTCCTGAGCACACACTCTGCACCCGGCAGTATTCTAGGTCTCCAGATGACATCAATGGACAAAACAGAACGTCCCTGCTCTCAGGAGCTTTGTATTTTCATGGGGAGATAATTACTATTGAGAATAATAAAGCAGGGAAGTGGGATTCGGTGTGCCAGAGGGTGGAGTGCTATTTTAAATTGAGTGCCAGGGAGGCCTCGGTGGCCTCTTAGCACAGACTTGGAGGTGGAAGGAAGAGTTATGCAGGTTTTGGGGGGCAGAGCATTCCTGGCAGAGGAAACAACTAGGCAAAGCCTTGAGCTGGGATGTACCTGGGGTGTGTGAGGAAAAGAGAGGAGGGCAGCAGAGGGCTCAAGGGGAGAGGAGCAGGGCATGAGGTCAGAGCAATACTAGGAGGCAGGGAGGGCATGGATGGGGGGCCTGACCACTCATGGCCATGCACACCATTGTAAGAACCTTGATTTTCACTCCAAATGCAATATGAAGCCACTGGAGGTAAGGAGTGGGGTTTGACAGAAGAATGTCATGATCTGACTCAAGTTTTAAAAGGATCCCTCTGGATGCTGTGCGGAGAATAGTGTTGGGAGGCAAGGGGAATCCTGAGAATTGACCAATACTCTTAGCAAAGTGGAGGTCATCAGTGACCCAGCAAGAACTGTTGCAGTGTAAGAGCAGTGAAGAAAGCCTGCCTGCAGGGTCGAGAATGTGAGGGAAGGAAATGGAGGCAGTGCATTAAGCAACTCTTGAGAGGTTTCATTGTAAAGGGATTAAAGAAATGGAAAGCAACCTGGAGGGGAAGTGAGGACAAGCACTATTAGATAAGAAATATGACAGTACATTTGTAGGTCTCTCCAAAAGAGAAGACTGACATTGGAGGAGAGAGAGAACAAATGCTGGAATAATGTCCTTGAGGCAGTAAGAGAGGATGGGATCCAATTCTAGACCCCCAGTTGGGGGTGGGGTGGTGGTCTTTGGTAGGTGTATGGGGAGTTCCTCCACCATAACAAAGGGGAGGCAGAGGTATGGCTACTGATGGCACAGGAAGGCATTCTCCAGCGATGGCTCTGACTATCTCTGAAATAGTGACCACAAGGTGCACCTGAGGTCAATGGTCAGAAATTTCATCTACTAAAGAAAAAGGTTGAGAGGTTGGGCCAAATGACCTCAAAGACGATTTCCAGTTTTGTGATTGTATGAGTCTTCTGGCCAGGGACCTCTGAACGCATCCTTGCTTTCAAAGGGGAAGGGAGAGCCCAGCAGTGGTCCATTCTCATCATTGTAATGTGGCCATTTGTTGGGTACTGACCATGGGCTAGGCCATTTGCAAAGTGCTTTTATCCACACTATAGGATTAGCTCTTAGGCCACCCTGAGGCCTAATCTTAAGAAATAACTTAACCCGGGCCACTGACTTCCATTTCCCAAGTTTTGCAGAAAACACTTAGGAATGTGCAGGGTTTGTTTCATACCAGTTACCTGTGTCAGGTAAGCAGGCAGGGATAGAGCCAGGGTCTTCAGTACAAGCCAGGAGGGATGGGGAGGGCATTAAAAATTCCCTGAGACTGGTAAAGTGAACTTCTGATGCCAGAAGGACCCTGACTCTGGGTGGGCTTACCATTAGTAGCCTTGCACCTGGGCAAGGACTTTGGGAGAGCTGGGAAGCCACACCTTGATCGGGGAGGATGCCACGTGGTGCCTCACTTTGCGCAGCCATCATCATGCAGAAGTTTCAGTATTTAAAGAAATGCTCTACTCTTTAAACGTGTCTACTTTCATTCACATTTGCTGCCCTGTTGTGATTCCCACTCAGATACATCATCTAATGTTCTCAAAAGGAGCCTAAGAGCTAAGCACAAAAAACTAAGACTTGCACTTAGTTTGAGGTTGGTTAAGCCAATCACCCAAAGCCAGACAGGCTACTGAAGGGGGTAGCACATGGTCTTGAATCAAATCCAGCAACAAAATCCATGTTCCTAACTGAGTACCCCAAAATTGCCCCCATTGGCTTTAGGAGAGCAGTCCTTTTTGGGGTGTGATTCATGTCCCCCACAAAAAACATGTTCAAGTTTTAATCTTCAGTCCTGTGGGTATGATCCCATTTGTAAATAGGACCTTTGAAGACACTGTTATTAGTTAAGGTGTGGCCAGCTGAATGAGGGTGGACTTGAATCAAATGCTGAAGTCCTTATAAGCAAAGGAAAGTGGACACAGAAGTAGAAGTCAAAACTCAGCAGAAGCCAGTTAAGGAGGCAGATGGCCACGTGACAGGCAGAGCTATAAGCCAAGGAACCCCAAGGAGTGCAGCAAGCCGGCACCAGAATGCTGCGGACTCCAGAACCGTGAGACACGTGTCTCTGTGTTTAAGCCACCATGGTGTGGTATTTGTCATAGGTCCCCTTTTCACCCCGTCGCATCCTGGCCATTGTCCTGGCCCCACCACCAGCCTCCCCACACCTCCACGTTCCTGCTGTCCCAAGCATTATCTTTCCTCAATTCCTGCTTCCCAGTGCCACCACCTGGTGATATTACTGGAGGAAAAGCCTGCCTTGGGGCCTTCCCCTCCACATCTGGATTTTCATCAGCTGGGGGAATTGGAGCTTGGCAACCATGGAGCAAGGAGAAAGGCTTCGGGGGTGTGACAGCTTGAACGCTAGCTTCCACTCAAAAGACCCTAAGCAACTGTGGAGAGCTGCCTTGTCATTCTTCCCTGATCATATGCTTTGAATCTATCCTTTTACTTCTTCTAAGCACAAGAGGGGAAAAAAGAAAAAGAAACAAACACTTGTGTTTGTACATCTTGTTCTCTGCCTTTCACTGAAGCCTTCCTTAAGAATCAAGACTTTCTCTCAAATGGATTACAACTTGGCTACCTAAGAACTCTTTCCATCTCCCCTGTCTTTGGAGGACTGTTTGCATCGTGTACTGAGTGGAGTCAATCTGAAGCACATTCAGTTTGAAGCATTTTTCCATTTGGTAGCGTCCCAGATGCCAGACACAATGACCTTAGCTTGCTTTCAAATTTTAAAAAAGTACTTCATAACAAACCCAGGAAGTGATTCAAAACCACTTGTACTTTAAAAATCAGAACCCAAAGCCCTTCTGTTTCATCACCATTGCCCAGAAGCTGTTCCGCAGGCAGCAGACACAGTAACTTAAAAACCTCAGAGGCAAAATTGAAGACTCCGTCCGTCCACACCCCACATACAGATTTGTCTTTTTGGCACCATCCAGATCGATGAGCTTTGAATGTCTTACAAGGAGTTTTAGAAGGCTGGGGAAACTCCTTTCTTGGTGCTCTGTCTGTGATTCATTAATTCATTCAACAAACATGAACGAAATGTGACAGAGTGAAAAGAACCAGCCAGTGCTGGATCTGAATTCTGCCAATGAATAGCTGTGCCACTGCTATCCCGAGCATTATCTTTCAATTCTCTAATATCAATTTCCTCACAGTTAAATCTTATATCAATAACTGCCCTAGTTACCTAACAGTTTAGTTAAAGGTGAAAGAGATAATAAGTATATCTGGCATGGACTAGATAATAGATTCAGTCCCCTTCCTGCTTGTGCAAGCATCAGGCAAGGTGCTATAGAGACACACACAGAGGAATGAGGCAGAGCCTCCCCACAAAGAGGTGTAAACTGGAGAGGAGAGTGGCCCAAATGTAACAGAGTGGGTGGCAACTGTCCCAACACCTTGGGGACCAGGGGAAGGAGGGGGCTCTCTTGGAAGGGATGCTTCCAGCAGGTCGGCAGGGAAGGCGCTCTCAGACTGGCTGTTCCACCTGGAGGCATCTTGGTGCACTCGCCCCTCCTGACGCACCTCAGGAAATCCAGCTGCTTCAGGAGCCCCGACTTCTCCCGCTGCAGGCTCTCTGTCACATGGTATACTTCCCTGGGGGAGGAGGCAAATGCAGGGGGAATGAGTGACAGTTCGGGGGAGCTGGCTACCAGGGCAGGACATGCTGTGCTGATGCCAGATGCCCCTGACACTCACACTGGCAACAAGCAGGCAGTGCCCCACGCCGGGACAGAGGGGAGTTGAGGGGTATTGGCCCATCTGGAGAAAGCCCCTGTGTTGTTCGGCTGCTCCTATCCACTCTCTCAGCGAATGCTCATGGACACCCCATCTGGAAGGTGAAATTATCCCCATTTTACAGACTCTGGCACTAAAAGAGGTTTGATACGTCTCCCAAGGCCAAACAGACAATCCATGACCCAGCCAGCATTCTTACCTAGATGTCCTACACTAAACTGCACTCCTCTCCCAGCCTCTTCACACTGCCACCTGGGAATATGAGCAGGCTCCAAACAGCCCTGCCATGCCCTGACTTCAGGTGCATTAGAATCAATATTTTCTCCAGCCTGATTGTGGAGGGTGTGAGCAGACCTTGTGATTTTCTTCCCCTAGATGCTGGCTTAGTTTGTTTTCAGGAGCACTGGAAGAATATTTCCGCCTTCCTCACCTCCCCCTGAAAGCCCCTAGTCTGTTCTCAGATATCTGGAATTTCCACTGTTGGGCATTCATTTCTTTGACTGAGGATTTCTTATCTCCAGGTATAATGCAGAGATTTAATGTATCAATTATAATGAGTCACTTATCACAGTGTGAATGTGTCAATCATATCAGGACTGTTGAGAAAGAGGAGAGAGAAGCAGAAAGGACACTATACGGGGTGGCTGGAGGCCAGGTGAGACCTGGAAGCAGGGGCTGTGTCTGGCTTATTTACAGTGGTAGCCTTAACAGTGTTGAGCACATTTGCAGATGTAGTCAACAAATAGTTGCAGGAAGAAAGAAAGAAGGAGAGAGGGAGGAAAAGAGGAAAGGGGAAGTGGGGAAGGGAGGAAAGAAGGGAGGAAGGAAGGGAAGGAGGGAGAGAGGGAGGGAGAGAGGGAGAGAGGGAGGGAGACATGAGGAGGGCAGGTATGCAGGACCACCCAGGTAAAAAGGAAAAGATAAAGCAGAAATCGGGTGACACTGGAAAACAAACCTTGTTTAACGTCACAATTCTGTCTGATCCTTCCCTTGTGCTCTGCTGCATCATGGTTTAGACATTTTTACCCCTCCTCCCCCAGCTCAGGGTGCAAAGTTCCACTTTCCAAACCTCAACATGGCTTGTAGCGTAGGGAGCGCCTCATAGCCTGATAAAGGAGTCATGCACCACAGGCTACTGGGGCCACTTGGCTTGCACACGCCCTGAGCTGGGCGAGGACGCCGTCCCTCTGCCACTGCATCAGTGTCCTTACGGAGCTGGCAAAAGTGACGCCCGCTCGCTGGGGCTGCAGGACTCATCCACCACGCCATTCAAAACCTGAATTCTTAAGAGGCATCTGCGGGCGCACACACACACGTGTGTAGCTTTTCCCTTTATAGAATAATTATAAAGTCAATTTACAACAATAACAGACTGAATCAAATTTTAAGTTGACCTCATACAATTCTAATTAAGCTACAAAACTTCCTGGCTCCTGTCGAGCTGCAAGTTCCTAACATTTTATTACCAATTATATTTAATTTCAACTTGAGGGAAAACAGTGTATTTCCATTATCCAAGCTGAGTCCCCAAATCCCAATGTAGGACTCTGCTCCAATTAGCACTATGTGAGCGGGGCGACACATTTCCTGATGCTGTCTCTGGGAGCTGGGGATTGCCCATCCCAACTCAGGTCCTGCTTCTCGCTGGGGGCAGCCTTCCCCTGCTAAGAAAACTCATGCTTTGGAGACCTAAGGTCTGGTTCCCACAAAATGTGTGGCTGAGTAGCCAGTTCCTAAATCACAAGGACTTCTGGGTCGTTCTTCTCCGACCTTATCTACATAGCACTGAGTTGACCGCTGGAGCTGTACGAATATACATATATATGTTTAGATAGATAGACAAGTAGGTAGGTAGATAGATAGATAGATAGATAGATAGATAGATAGATAGATAGATAG